>LR738709.1:547573298-547583811 GCA_902687465.1 Secale cereale | reverse complement strand
ATTGTTGCAAAAATGCCACAACTTACCTCACAGCCGTTAGATGCAGATCTAATGGTCAGAAACGACGGATGACAGACACACCACCATCACCAACTGGGTCTTTTATAGGAGTATATATATATTTCTCAGGCTGTTTTGATGAGGTGAGGGAGGGATGTGGTTGCTTTCAAGATAATAAGGGGTCTTATGCAAATTGGAGCAGACAAGTGGGCTATTGTTGCAAAAATGCCACAACTTACCTCACAGCCGTTAGATGCAGATCTAATGGTCAGAAACGACGGATAGCAAAGTCATAGCAACATCAATCTCAGAACATAGTGGATACTAGGGATCAGACCCTAACAAAACTAACTCGATTACATGATAGATCCCATCCAACACATCACCGTCCTGCAAGCCTACGATGTAATTACTCACACACGGCAGTGAGCATCATGGAATTGGTGATGGATGAAGGTTGATCATGATGATGGCGACGATCTCCACTCTCCGGAGCCCCGAACGGACTCTAGATCAGCCCTCCCGAGAGAGATTACGGCTTGGCGCCGGCTCCGTCTCGTGAAACGCAATAATTCCTTCTCCCTGATTTTTTTCTCCCCGAACGTGAAGATATAGGATCTAGCGATACGTCGGTAAGGCACCAGGAGGCCCTCGTGGACAGGCCCAAGGCCCCCTAGTGTGGATCTTCTTACAAGTATTTTTTATATTTTTCCGAAATAATTCTCCGTTGATTTTCATGCGATTCCGAGAACTTTTTATTCTGCACAAAAATAACACCATGGCAGTTCTGCTAAAAACAGTGTCAGTCCGGGTTAGTTCCATTCAAATCATGCAAGTTAGAGTCCAAAACAAGGGCAAAAGGGTTTGGAAAAGTAGATACATTGGAGACGTATCAACTCCCCCAAGCTTAAACCTTTGCTTGTCCTCAAGCAATTCAGTTGATAAACTAAAAGTGATAAAGAAAAACTTTGACAAACTCTGTTTGCTCTTGTTGTTGTAAATATGTAAGCTAGCATTCAGGTTTTCAACAAGATCATGAACTAACCACATTCACAATAACTTTCAGGTCTCAAGACTACTCACATCAATGACATAATCAACTAGCAAGCAATAATAATAAACCTCGGATGACAACACTTTCTCAAAACAATCATGATATGATATAGCAAGATGGTATCTCGCTAGCCCTTTCTGAGACCACAAAACATAAATGCAGAGCACCCTTAAAGATCAAGGACTGACTAGACATTGTAATTCATGGTAAAAGAGATATAGTCATGATCATACTCAATGCAAATTAATAGTAATACATGCAACGACAGAGGTGCTCTCCTACTGTGTCACAGCCCTATAGCTTAGCCTTTGCTTGACTATGCATGATCATGTGCATCATGTTTAATCTTGAAAGAAAGTTGAAATGGGGATTGCCTAAACCCTAGTATTAAAGGAATTCACTAGGTTCAACTAAAATATTTTCAGTAAATCCAAATGGCTTTCAAAAATGTTCATCATTTATGGAAAATGCTGTAAACAGTAACCAGAGGTGATGCACATTTTTCCATGACATATTTGGGCTCTGAATTAAATCATACTCTATTTGTATTTGGGCATTTAAATGCTATAAAATATTTTAAATGCTCAAATAATCATAAACTAAAATGTTTACTGTTGGATTTATTCTAAACAGTAGCCATGATTAGTTTCATGATTTTTGGAAATGCCCTGGCATTTTTAATAAAGCCCTAAAGTGTACAGAATAATAGAAAACAGAAAGAATTAGAAAAGAGAGAGAGAGAAGAGATCACCTGTGCTAACTTACCTGGTGGCCCAGCTTCATAGCCTAGCACTGTGCAGCCCATCTGGCCCACAGTGCCAGTCATCGCCTACCTCCCGCCAGAAGGACGCGAGGCGTGTGGCCGCCGTGCGCGCACACGCGCCCCGGCCACCTCCTGCTTGCCGCCGAGCTTCTGGACGCGTGGATGAATGCCTCGGTGACGTCCCGATCCACCCGACCTCTCTCACTCTCCCCCTTCGTTCTCCCTCGCCTCTTTTCGCCATGACCGAGAGCCGTGCGAGCTCGCTGCCCTGAACCTCGCAGCCACAGCCTTCCCCACGCCCCCGCAAAGTGACCAGGAGCTCTGCCGTGACCTTTTCTCCCTCTATGTCGAGCCACGCCCTGCCGGACGCCCTGGAGCCCCGCCAACGCCGCCGTTTCCGACCTCGGGTGCCGGTGATCCCCGTCGTTGATTCGCCGTCGTCAGCGCCTCCCCGAGCCCGCTTGTCTGCTCTGCGTGTCCACTGTGAGCCCATGCGTCGAACCCCTCTCTCCCCTGTCTCGCTTGCTTTTTCTAACGCCGATGCCCACCAGAGCCGATAGCTCCTCCCCATCGGCCATGTCGCCGTCGTGGCCATCGTCACCTAGAGCGGCAACCGAGCACACTGCCGCACTCAGCGCAACACCAGAGGCCCAAAACCCCCTCCCATTGCTCCTCCCGTGCCCCGCATCACCGAAACCACCGAGGCCCGATTCCGGCCGCCGCCTTTGAGCTCGCCGCCGATGATTTCGGCCACCCCAGGACACACTGCCTACTCCACTCGATGCGCGAGTTCGTCAGCAGCACGTAGATGCCCTCCGCCGGCCATTTGGTCGCCGGAGGAGGAAACCTGAGCATCGCCGCCGCGTTTGGCCTCGCCGGTGTCGAGCCGTCGGCGGGATTAGCCCGTTTAACCTAGGGTTTGACTCCCCTGGGTCAATGACATGTGGGCCTAGCTTCTAGTTAATTTTGGATTAGTGCCAAAATTAATACTAACTCGTCTGTTTAAGTAAATGAGTCACTGACTGGTGGGCCCTGGCCCCACTGACAGTTTAGTTAGTGTTAACTTAAAGCTAACTAACTCTGTTAGTTAGTTGTGTCACTGACGTGTGGACCCCACATGTCAGGTTTGACCTGACCGCTTTGTTGACTTGCTGACATCACACAAACATCATCCTGACGCAGTAAGTATTTTCTGGAATTTAAAATAAATCAGAAATGATTTATTTATTTCAGAAAATAGCCAAAACTTCTAAAAATCATAGAAAATAATCTATAACACCAATGAAAATAATTTATATATGAAAAATGATCAGAAAAATTCAAGGAATCTGTTTATGGCATTTTCATGCATGTTAGAACAACTTATGGTTGCTGTTTAGGCCAAATCATATAAACGGCATTTGAATATCCACATATGGAGTTTGAATTTGGGTCTTGGATTCAAACGGACTACATTTAACCCGTTGCTAGTTGCATTAGCTCAAATCACAGCATAATGCCATGTCATGATCATGCATCATATTGTGCATTGCATTGATTGTGTTCTGTCTCTGTTGCCGGTGTTTGTTCCCTCTGAGTAGACGTTGTTCCGGCGATGTGTTCGATGACACTGATGAAGACACAGTGCTATCTTCAGAAGTGCCAGGCAAGCAAAACCCCTTTGAGCATTCTGATACAACCCCAGTCTCTCGCTCTTGCTCTCTTTACTGCATTAGGACAACAACGCTTCAACTGTTACCTGCTGCTGTAGTTGAACCCCTTTCCACTGCATGACCTGTCATTGCCACAGTAAATAGTTGAAACCCACTAGCATGAGTAGGAGTTGTTTGAGCCATGTTGTGCCTACTCATTCATGCTTTCTGGTTATGCCTGCTATTGCTTAGAGTTGTGTCAGGTCTGATTCATCGGGGATGAATTGGAATGTGGTGAACATGTCCTACTGTTGAGAGCTAAGTGTGTGAACACGATTTGGCAAAGGTAGCGATGAGAGGCCAGGTAGGAGTACATGGTGGGTTGTCTCATTGCAGCCGTCCTCAGGAACTGAGTTCTGTGTTGGTTGATCCATGACCAGTTACTACCATGCATTGGGCCCAAAACCAATGGACCCTCTTGACTTATTAACTGCCCTTATCCTCTGTCCAGGAGTTGCAACTAGTTTCTGGTGTTTGTAGTTTACTGGAGGTCGTGCGCAGCGCTGACCCTCGGGGTGGGCTGTGACGCGGCAGGTACGTGGCACGGTGTACCGGTCGCCCGTTTGGTGACTCAGGAACCCTGTACACATCGTTTGGGGCCGTGAGCGACACCCCGGCCGGATCTCCCCACGGATGGAACCCAAATAGGCGATAAACCTGGACTAGGGACTCGTGTGGTTAGTCAGGTCGTGGCCGACACCCTCGCCGGGCTTCCGCTTGAAGGTTGCCGAGTACATGTCGTGTAAACAGCGGTAAGTGGTGAGAGAGTGTGAAGAAGTACACCCCTCCAGGGTTATATATGATCTATTCGAATAGCCGTGTCCGCGGTAATGGACTTCTGGGTTACCTGTACAGTTTATAGACAAGTGGAAGTGGATACTCTAAAACGCGCAAGATAAGCGTGAGTGCTATGGATGGCCTTCTCGTAGGGAGACGAGAGCGGATCCATAGTGGTGTATTGATTGGTGAATATGTGGACTCGTGTGTGTCACCTCAAAAGAGTTACTTGCAGTCGTAGTTCACGATAGCCACTGAGTCAAAGCTGGCTTGCTGCAGTCAAACTCCACCACCCCTTTGTTGATACTGATGCATATGTAGTTAGTTCTGATGTAAGTCTTGTTGAGTACCTTTGTACTCATGTTTGCTTAATTTATGTTTTTGCAGAGAGGCTTCAGTCTCACTAGTGGTTCCGCGTGGACTTCGACGTTTAGCTTGTAACCTCAGCTATGATCTTGTACCCTTGGGAGGGTCTCGTAGATAGTCAGGCTTCTCAGCCTTTTTCATTTGTAGTTGTTTGTACTCAGACATGTTATGCTTCCATTGCCTGTATGCTCTGTATGTTGGGTCGTGTGACCTCTGCTTGTAATAAATGTTATGATGGCTCTTTTGGGCCTTTATCTATATGAGTTGTTGAGTTATGTTGTGATGCCATGTTGTACAACACATACTTGCATGTTATGCGTACGTGTAATGTGTATTGCTATGTGTGGGATCCGACACCTAGTTGTTTACCCTTGGTAGCCTATCTTACAAGGAAATGTCTCCTAGTGCTTCCATTGAGCCTTGGTAGCTTGCTACTGCTCCGGAACACTTAGGCTGGCCGGCATGTGTCCTTCTTCGTTCCTGTGTCTGTTCCTTAGGGGAATGTCACGCGTTGTTCCTTTAATTCCTTAGCTTGCTACGACTTGGGTTCATACGTTGATGACCAACACGTTTGTTGCTGGGTCATGTATGCCTGTCTCTGTAATTTAGTGCCACTTTTGGTTTATAACTGGTAATGTCGGCCCGGGTTGTCTGTCATATGGATGCTAGAGACACTATCATATACGTGTGCCAAAATGCGCAAACGGTCCCGGACCAGGTAAGGTGGCACCCGTGGGGATACCGTGCGTGAGGCCGCAAAGTGATATGATGTGTTACAGGCTAGACCTGTGTGACTTAGAATCGGGGTCCTGACAGCTTTGGTATCAGATCCTGACTTCCTGTAGGATTACCAAGCCAAACTGGTCGAAGTTGTGTCTAGAAACTCTTTAGTTATATTAAGGGAATTGAGTGTGGAAGGGAACGTAAGGATCTTTTACTCCTTTACCTTATGACCTTCTGATCTGTGTCGTCCTCTTCTTTTCTACGGGTATTAAGGAACTAGGCTTCCTCTTCTGTCTATTAGGATCACGTTAATTGTGGATTCAACCCTCAGTTCAGTTTCTACTACTTCTGTTTGTTCAACTATTGGTCTCAGAACCTTGACATTATGATGTTGAGTGGTTATGCTATCTTTGTGCATGAGTCTCAAAGGTAATTTTTGAGCATTTACAGTCGTTATGCTGTCCGAACCATCCCAGGTTTCTAAATAGTCTGATGCATTTGCAAACCTTTCCTTCATGTTCCGATGTTCCTTTGGGACAGACTAAGCACACTAGTCAGTGTGTTGAGGTACTCTGTTACCTCGACATATATGTTGGAGTTATTATTATGACCTAGGTGTCTTAGAAGATCACCAATAATCTAGCAATGCTTTATATTCCGAGTGTGATGATTCTGGCCATTATTCTCGAAAGCATCCCGTGATGCCATTTAGTTAGTAGGCATTCTATTCCTGGGTTCTTGAACCCAAGATTCACTCCACTTACCTCTTGTAGGTAGTATTTGCTCGTCCCTTTAAGATATTAGTAACCTTGTGATAGTCCTCGAGGTCCGTGGTATATCATTCTTTTAAATACCACGAACCATCCTTGGCAGAAGTTCTCCCGAACCAAAAGATCACAACCAGAGTGCTCCTGAGTAGTACTCCATTCATATTGTGACTCTGCCAGTCCTACCTTTCTGCATGGGTTATCCGAAAGAAATATGTTGGACTAGTTCGACATATTAATCTATGCATCCACAACTCAGAAAGTTATATGTTCCTTTGAGTTGTCTCCCTTTAGTTGTATTCCGGCCTGCGTCTATCAGTTGATAGTCAAGAGTAGTTGTGCATTTGTGCTATCGATGCCTATTATTCTTATGGTCCGTCAATCCATTCTATTTCAGAATGACTAGGAGAAACAAACTCCAGTACCTCATCCATATCTAGGATTGGGTCAAAGCAGTTGTATTCCGCAGATCAAAATGCCAATCCAGCTTTTGCTCTGCTCTACCTTGGAGTGTTACCCTCCTTTATGTCAAGAATGTCATGGGAATTCCACCTCCTATGGACTCTTGATATAGTGATACTTCTCACCATCATTGTTTATTCCTCAGTCTCCGTGTTATTGTAACTAGAATACTGACAAGTGATTGTGATGTGTGAAATCAATACTCCTAGCAACCCTGTTGCTTGGTAGCAAATGGACGATAATCTCATTCTTAGTGTGTTGGTTACCAAATTATCATTCTAAGATTGATCATGCTACTAGTCAATCTTTCTTGGTGCAATCTTTGATCAGTGAGTTAGGATTGTGTCAATCCCTCGCTCACATCATCATATCATCCTGCCCTGAAAAGCAAGATTGATCTCGAGCTTAGTAACATAGCGGTGGTCCGTGATTTTCCGAATATCTTCTCGGAAGTATTACCAGGTTGCTCCCTGACCGTTATGTTGAGCTCGTGATCAAGCTGATTTCTCTCTACACCATCCTTTCTCCAAGAATCTGTGTTGGATACCCTGAGCTAGTCGGCTAAGCTAAACGACAACTTGGAGAGTTGGAAGATAAAAGCTTGCCTGACTTAGTTCCTTCCAAGGGATATCTTTTGTGTGTGTGTTGAAGAAAGATGATATCTTGATCAATTGATCCTCATGATCAATTGTTGGATCTATTGTCTTGTCCAAACTTTGATTTGAGTGTGGGCTATCGCCAAGTCAAATCAGAACCAATGGTATTCATAATGTTGTCTTACTCGTGGTTGATCCGTCGAGCATACACCGTTAGATCTTTTGGTCTGACCAATGCTATCACTTTGTTCACATTGTCATGGAATTCCATCTATATGGAAACCTGGATGGATTATTGTTGAGCCCATCAACAAACATCCTTATCTCCTCCATGATTTTGTAGGACATTGATCTAGTGTTGGAAACTTTGTAAGCATTACCTTTGTGTCCCGTTCATGAGGTATATGTTCAATGAGAGGAGAGACTTTCCCTAATTCATGTGTAATTGATGTAAGTTGCCACCGTGAGTTTGAGAAAGTTGTTTTGCTTCCTGTGGAATCATCCCAAGTCAGTCGTGCATACGTGCGAAGTATTCTGTGGTTTGGAGATTTGGAACCTTCACTCCATATGTATCCCTAGCACACTAAGCCACTGATTGATTTGTTCGAGGAGAAGAAGTTCCATCATAAGAGCTAATCATATGACTTATGTAAGGACTTCGATATCCTAGACGATGGTTCCAACCAGAACTCGGTAGTGTTTTATCATAAGACTACTACGTGGTCATGCTTGTCTTGGACAACGTGTTCACAGGTTTGTAGCAGAACCAGCTCATGTTTTGGAGCTTGCTATCGTAGTTCATTCCCGAGAATATCGCAACGTCCTCTCGTCGATTTGGGTTGCAAACTTTCATTTTCTTTCTAGACTCGATGAGTCTGGAATATCCTGACACCAACCAGAACTGAATCTCAGGCAGACATGATGGTTGGAGCATTTTCCAAGAACTATAATATTGGTCTCTCGATATCCGGTAAAGTGGGTGTCGTGGCCAACACACCCAGCCGGAAGACATATTGTTGTAGAATCTTGATTGAAGAAGTTGGCCACCTCCCCATAAGGATTTCGTAGGATTTACTCCCTAGTTGTTCCTTATGGATTTTTGTGCTCCTGAAGTCCGACCTTTTACTTGAGGTTCTAGGTACCAAACCATTCTAATAAATGGGTTGCGCTAGCACATCAAGGAGAACATTAGAAGCGGAGTGCTAAATGTCTCTTGGTCGATCATCCAGATTTTTCCCCTTGACTCCGCTAAGGTGAAATCTGAGAAAGTGTTATCTTCCTTTGCATCTGCACCATCCATCATTATTCATCATGGTAGTATGTTGTGTTGCCAGGATCCTTGACACGGATATTGGTAAAACCTAGATGATTATGGAAATGCTCAAGTTCTTGAGAGCACGCACAAGCACTAGGTGTTATCACTGGCACTAACCGGGATTTCTCCCAGTGTTCTTGGTTATGCTATAACCTCTCAAGGAGTAGATTCACTCTCTACTGTTGGGTTTCTTCCCGGTTACCAGAATCATTCCCGACATTTGCATTTTGTTCCCAGCTTGCACCGCCAATGTGCCTTTTTACCATGGGTTCCATCCATTTCCGATGATAAGCAAAATCATCCCTCGTGTTGTCTTCAACAAGGTAGTCCACATCATCCATTCTGGCCCGAGAATGTCATTCTTTCGGACTCCGTCAAACGATCGTTTGTGTTTGCCTTAGGCTGGTATAGGGAATTTCAATTATCTCTATATCAAAAGTAATTCTTTTTGCCACTTAAGGGGATAATTCTACGAGTCACCTTCTCTAAGGTGCCCCGTCTGGTGACATCGATCACCATCTTCTTAGGTGTGGAATTATTGCCTACCAAGTTAACCTTCATCATTTGTTTCACTCCATCCCTTTGGATGTGTGTTCCGTGTCTCAGCTCAAGAGATGTTTCAACGTCTCACTCCATGAGTTGATCTTGAGTTGCTCGGCCTTGTGAAGATCAAATTATGTAGAGTTTCCATCTCTTCTATCATCATAGTTGGGTGAAGTTCACGAAAGCAAAGATGCCAAGATCAACATGATGCAATGAATCAACGACTTCGAGGAGGACAATCGAATCGAGAAGATTGTGATGGCTTTGTGTCCCCTTTGTCTTCTTACCTCACGTCTTGAATCTCGGACGAGATTCTTGTTTAGTGGGGGTGAGTTGTCACAACCCTATAGCTTAGCCTTTGCTTGACTCTGCATGATCATGTGCATCATGTTTAATCTTGAAAGAAAGTTCAAATGGGGATTGCCTAAACCCTAGCATTAAAGGAATTCGCTAGGTTCAACTAAAATATTTTCAGTAAATCCAAATGGCTTTCAAAAATGTTCATCATTTATGGAAAATGCTGTAAATAGTAACCAGAGGTGATGCACATTTTTCCATGACATATTTGGGCTCTGAATTAAATCATACTCTATTTGCATTTGGGCATTTAAATGCTATAAAATATTTTAAATGCTCAAATAATCATAAACTAAAATGTTTACTGTTGGATTTATTCTAAACAGTAGCCATGATTAGTTTCATGATTTTTGGAAATGCCCTGGCATTTTTAATAAAGCCCTAAAATCTACAGAATAATAGAAAACAGAAAGAATTAGAAAAGAGAGAGAGAGAGAGAGAGAAGAGCTCACCTGGGCTAACTTACCTGGCGGCCCAGCTTCACAGCCCAGCACTGTGCCGCCCATCTGGCCCATAGTGCGAGTCATCACCTACCTCGCGCCAGAAGGACGCGAGGCGTGTGGCCACCGTGCGCGCACACACGCCCCGGCCACCTCCTGCTTGCCGCCGAGCTTCTGGACGCGTGGATGAATGCCTCGGTGACGTCCTGATCCGCCCGACCTCTCTCACTCTCCCCCTTCGTTCTCCCTCGCCTCTTTTCGCCATGACCGATAGCCATGCGAGCTCGCCGCCGTGAACCTCGCGGCCACAACCTTCCCCACGCCCCCGCAAAGTAACCAGGAGCTCCGTCGTGACCTTTTCTCCCTTTACGTCGAGCCACGCCCCGCCGGATGCCCTGGAGCCCCGCCAATGCCGCCGTTTCCGACCTCGGGTGCCGGCGATCCCCGTCGTCGATTCGCCGTCATCAGCACCTCCCCGAGCCCGATTGTCTGCTCCGCGTGTCCACTGTGAGCCCCTGCGTCAAACCCCTCTCTCCCCTGGCTCGCTTGCTTCTTCTAACGCCGATGCCCACCGGAGCCGATAGCTCCTCCCCGTCGGCCATGTTGCCGCCGTGGCCATCGTCACCTAGAGCGGCAACCAATCACACAGCCGTACTCAG
>LR738709.1:547523453-547573201 GCA_902687465.1 Secale cereale | reverse complement strand
GCATCACCGAAACCACCGAGGCCCGATTCAGGCCGCCGCCTTTGAGCTCGCCGCCGCCGATTCCGGCCACCCCAGCACACACCACCTACTCCACTCGATGCGTGAGTTCGTCAGCAGCACGTAGATGCCCTCCGCCGGCCATTTGGTCGCCGGAGGAGGAAACCCGAGCACCGCCGCCGCGTTTGGCCTCACCGGCGTCGAGCCGTCGGCGGGATTAGCCCGTTTGACCTAGGGTTTGATTCCCCTGGGTCAATGACATGTGGGGCTAGCTTCTAGTTAATTTTGGATTAGTGCCAAAATTAATACTAACTCGTCTGTTTAAGTAAATGAGTCACTGACTGGTGGGCCCTGGCCCCACTGACAGTTTAGTTAGTGTTAACTTAAAGCTAACTAACTCTGTTAGTTAGTTGTGTCACTGACGTGTGGACCCCACACGTCAGGTTTGACCTGACCGCTTTGTTGACTTGCTGACATCACACAGACGTCATCCTGACGCAGTAAGTATTTTCTGGAATTTAAAATAAATCAGAATTGATTTATTTATTTCAGAAAATAGCCAAAACTTCTAAAAATCACAGAAAATAATCTATAACTCCAATGAAAATAATTTATATATGAAAAATGATCAGAAAAATCAAGGAATCTGTTTATGGCATTTTCATGCATGTTAGAACAACTTATGGCTGCTGTTTAGGCCAAATCATATAAACGGCATTTGAATATCCACATATGGAGTTTGAATTTGAGTTTTGGATTCAAACGGACTTCATTTAACCCGTTGCTAGTTGCATTAGCTCAAATCACAGCATAATGCCATGTCATGATCATGCATCATATTGTGCATTGCATTGATTGTGTTCTTTCTCTGTTGCCGGTGTTTGTTCCCTCTCAGTAGACGTTGTTCCGGCGATGTGTTCGAGGACACTGATGAAGAAACAGTGCTATCTTCAGAAATTCTAGGCAAGCAAAACACCTTTGAGCATTTTGATACAACCCCACTCTCTCGCTCCTACTCTCTTTACTGCATTAGGACAACAACGCTTCAACTGTTACCTGCTGTGGTAGTTGAACCCCTTTCTACTACATGACCTGTCATTGCCACAGTAAATAATTGAAACCCACTAGCATGAGTAGGAGTTGTTTGAGGCATGTTGTGCCTACTCATTCATGATTTCTGGTTATGCCTGCTATTGCTTAGAGTTGTGTCAGGTCTGATTCATCGAGGATGAATTGGAATGTGGTGAACATGTCCTACTATTGAGAGCTAAGTGTGTGAACACGATTTGGTAAGGGTAGCGATGAGAGGCCATGTAGGAGTACATGGTGGGTTGTCTCATTGCAGCCGTCCTCAGGAACTGAGTTCTGTGTTGGTTGATCCATGACCAGTTACTAGCATGCATTGGGCCCGAAACCAATGGACCCTCTCGACTTATTAACTGCCCTTGTCCTCTGTCCAGGAGTTGCAACTAGTTTCTGGTGTTTGTAGTTTACTGGAGGTCGTGCGCAGCGCTGACCCTCGGGGTGGGCTGTGACGCGGCAGGTACATGGCACGGTGTACCGGTCGCCCGTTTGGTGACTCGGGAACCCTGTACACATCGTTTGGGGCCGTGAGCGACACCCCGACCGGATCTCCCCACGGATGGAACTCAAATAGGCGATAAACCTGGACTAGGGACTCGTGTGGTTAGTCAGGTCGTGGCCGACACCCTTGCTGGGCTTCCGCTTGAAGGTTGCTGAGTACATGTCGTGTAAACGGCGGTAAGTGGTGAGAGCGTGTGTGAAGAAGTACACCCCTCCACGGTTATATATGATCTATTCGAATAGCCGTGTCTGCGGTAATGGACTTCTGGGTTACCTGTACAGTTCATAGACAAGTGGAAGTGGATACTCTAAAACGCGCAAGATAAGCGTGAGTGCTATGGATGGCCTTCTCGTAGGGAGACGAGAGCGGATCCATAGTGGTGTATTGATTGGTGAATATGTGGACTCGTGTGCGCCACCTCAAAAGAGTTACTTGCAGTCGTAGTTCAGGATAGCCACTGAGTCAAAGCTGGCTTGCTGCAGTCAAACTCCACCACCCCTTTGTTGATACTCATGCATATGTAGTTAGTTCTGATGTAAGTCTTGTTGAGTACCTTTGTACTCATGTTTGCTTAATTTATGTTTTTGAAAAGAGACTTCAGTCTCACTAGTGGTTCCGCATGGACTTCGACGTTTAGCGTGTTACCTCAGCTATGATCTTGTACCCTTGGGAGGGTCTCGTAAATAGTCAGGCTTCTCAGCCTTTTTCATTTGTAGTTGTCTGTACTCAGACATGTTATGCTTCCGTTGCCTGTATGCTCTGTATGTTGGGTCATGTGACCTCTGCTTGTAATAAATGTTATGACGGCATGAGCTGTTCGAGCATACAAAACATAATTTCATTTGAAGGTTTAGAGTTTGGCACATACAAATTTACTTGGAACGGCAGGTAAATACCGCATATAGGAAGGTATAGTGGACTCATATGGAATAACTTTGGGGTATATGGAAGTGGATGCACAAGCAGTATTCCCGCTTAGTACATGTGAAGTCTAGAAAGAGACTGGGAAGCGACCAACTAGAGAGCAAAAACGGTCATGAACAAGCACTAAAATTAATCAACAATGATTGCAAACATGAGTAGGATATAAAGCAGCATGAACATAAATATCGTGGTGGCTATGTTGATTTATTTCAACTACATGCCCGAACATGTGCCAAGTCAGATCGCTTAAATCGTTCAAAGGAGGATACCACCCATCATACCACATCACAACCATTTTAATATCATGTTGGCACGCAAGATAGACCATTATAAACTCTCAGCTAATTAAGCATGGCATAAGCAGGTATGATCTCTAATTGTCATTGCAAGCATGTTTCATTCATAACAAGCTGAATCAGGAACGACGAGCCATCATATTTACAAAAAACAAGAGAGGTCGAGTTCATACTAGCTTTTCTCATCTCAATTAGTTCATCCTATATCATCCTTATTGCCTTTCACTCGCCCGACCGAATAGTGTGGATAATAATAGTGCATATGCATTGGACTAAGCTGGAATCCACAAAAATTTAATACAAGGGAGAAGACAAGGTAATATGGCTCAAGGTTAAATAAAAAACAAAGCATATGAGAGCCACTAAACAATTTAATCATGGTCTTCTACTCTTAACCCCTGAAGAAAAGAAAAGAAAATATTTACACGGGAAAGCTCCCAACAAGCAAAAGAAGAACGAGAAATGTTTTTGGGTTTTCATTTTTGAACTACTACTTCAAGCAAAGAAAGTAAACTAGCTAGAAGCTACAACTAATATTTTTTGGTTTTCTGGGTTTTTCTAGCACACAAGAAAAATACTAAGAAAAAGAAATTGAAACAAAGCATCGATGGTACGGTGAAAGAGTGTGAGCATCGACAACCAGAATAAGTGTGAACATGAATGTAAGTCGGTGAGAAACACGTACTCCCCCAAGCTTAGGATTTTGGCCTAAGTTGGTCTATGGCCAGTATTGGCCTGACGAATATCCAAAGTTGTAGTTGGGGTCGTACTGAGATGCAGCAGATGCTGCATGCTGAGCTGCAGCTCGAAGGCGGCTGCCTCAGTCAAGTTATAATAAGCATTTGCCTCCTCCATAGTTATAGTGTATCTCCCTTTTTCCTGAAAGTTAAACAAAGTAGGGGCAGGAAGAACAATAGGGATGGCATGCTGCCTGTTAAAGATTAGTCGATATTTGAGGGTTTGATTATCCCACTCTATAAACCGATGACTAGTCATAGCATGGCAGTCTAAATAAGCAGGTGGTAAAGGTTCATCATTCATGTGCACAAACACACCAAGAAAGCGGGCTATGCGGGTAGCATAGATCCCACCAAATAAATCTCCATGCAACCCATTATGGTGTAGTCTACGTGCAACAATGGCTCCCAAGTTATATTGCCTATCACCTAGTACGGCACTCCTTAGAACACTAAGATCAGGGACACACATGTGACAAGCCTCATACTTACCGTTTATGCATCTACCGATAAAGAGAGCAAAGTAATGAATAGCAGGGAAATGTATGCTCCCCATGGTAGCATGTGCGACTTCCCTGGACTCCCCCACTGTAATACTAGCAAGGAATTCTCTAAATTCAGGTTTGCGAGGATCACTCGTACAGCCCTACTGTGGGAGTTTGCAAGCAACAATAAAATCCTCTAAATCCATAGTATAAGATTTATATATAGGTCAAACAGTACAGTGTGAGAATTACGTGAAGGGGAAAATTTAAACCTTCTCACAAAGCTATCATATAAGCCACGATATTGAGGACACTTATCTTGTATGAAGTCTTCAAGGTCAGCGTTGCGCACGTATGCGTAAAATTCATTTTTGATGCCAGCTTGACCCATGAATTCATCTGACGGCCATTCACAAGGCCGCACATCGGCATCCCTCGGTGGTTCATCATCCGACTCATGGAACGTGAGCCTAGATTCTTGCTTCCTTGAAGGACCACCTTGGAAGTTTCTCCTAGACATTTTTCTGAAATTTTTAGTAACTTCAAAATAAAAGTTAACCAAACTCAACAAGATTGATAGCAACAACTCCTATAAGTGCCTAGAGGCTATATCATGCATTAGAACTACCTGGGACCAAGAAATTTTTACATGCAAGCTCAAGAACAAGGTCACCACAGCAGCATAAGTTTGCAACAAATAAAGCACTAGAGCAAAAACTAATTGGACAAATGGAGGAGTCACATACCAAGGAACAATCTCCCCAAACAGTTTGGTGAATGGTGCTTTGAGCAAGGAGATCAAAAATGGCAACAAGATGAGCTAGAACTCGGGTTTGAGCAGGTTGGGGATTTTTTTGGGAGGAAGAAGAAGAGCATGGGTGCAGGAATAAGTGGAGGGGGGGCACGTGGGGCCCACGAGGCAGGGGGCGCGCCCTGGGCAGGGGGGCACGCCCTGGACCCTCGTGGCCACGTGTTGGCTCCCCTCGCTGTGTGTTCAGTGCTATATTTCCTCAAATATTCTAGAAAAAAATTATATTTCATTTTCATGGCATTTGGAGAACTTCTATTTTCGAGATATTTTTTATTGCACGGATAAGTCTGGAAACAGACAGAAAATACTATTTTTTCTTTATTTATCCTAATTAACAGAAAGTAAAAGGGGTGTACATAAGGTTGTGCTATCTAGATTCACCTATCCCATGCCAATCAAAAGGAATCTGTTAACAAGGTTGATCAGGTCTTGTTAATAAACTCTTTCCGAGTAACATGAAACCGGAGAATTTTCGAATAACACTAGGTTACCTCAATGGGGATATGTATGTCCCCAACAATAAGAATGTCATATGCCTTCTTGATAGTAGGAATAGGAAACTCAAAACCTCCAATAGTAATAGTCGAAGTTTTTCCAATATAATTGATACTATAGGCCTGAGGTTGTTTCCTCGGAAAGTGTACCATATGCTCATTACCATTGACATGAAAAGTGACATTGCCCTTGTTGCAATTAATAACAGCCCCTGCAGTATTCAAAAAGGGTCTTCCAACAATAATAGACATATTATCGTCCTCGGGAATATCAAGTATAACAAAGTCCGTTAGAATAGTAACATTTGCAACTACAACAGGCACATCCTCACAAATACCGACAGGTATAGTAGTTGATTTTTCAGCCATTTGCAAAGATATTTCAGTAGGTGTCAACTTACTCAAGTCAAGTCTATGATATAAAGAGAGAGGCATAACACTAACAACGGCTCCAAGATCACACAAAGCAGTTTTAACATAGTTTCTCTTAATGGAGCAAGGTATAGTAGGTACTCCAGGATCTCCTAATTTCTTAGGCATTCCACCCTCAAAAGTGTAATTAGCAAGCATGGTGGAAATTTATACTTCAGGTATCTTTCTTTTATTGATAATAATATCCTTCATATACTTAGCATAAGGATTTGTTTTAAGCACATCAGTCAAACGCATACGCAAAAAGATAGGTCTAATCATTTCAGTGAAGCGCTCAAAATCCTCATCATCCTTTTTCTTGGATGGTTTCGGAGGAAAAGGCATGGGTTTCTGAACACATGGTTCTCTTTCCCTACCGTGCTTCCTAGCGACAAAGTCTCTCTTATCATAACGTTGATTATTTGATTGTGGGTTATCAAGATCAACAGCAGGTTCAATATCTACATCATTATCATTGCTAGGTTGAGCATCATCATGAACATCATCATTAATATTATCACTAGGTTCATGTTCATTACCAGATTGTGTCTCGGCATCAGAAACAGATATATCATTGGGATTCTCAGGTTTGTCAGCTACATGTTCACTAGAAGCATGCAAAGTCCTATCATTTTTCTTTTTCTTCTTCTTAGAAGAACTAGTTGCATCTAAATTAGCTGTCTGAGAATCTTGCTCAATTCTCTTAGGGTGGCCCTCAGGATACAAAGGTTCCTGAGTCATTTTACCACCTCTAGTTGCAACTCTAACATCATAGTCATTATTCTTACTATTTAATTCATTGAGAAAATCATTCTGAGCCTTAAGTACTTGTTCTACTTGAGTGGTGACCATAGAAGCATGTATACTAATGAGTTTCAGTTCACCTTCAGCTCTAGATAGATAATCACTCAAGCATTCAATCATATATGTATTGTGTTGCAATTGTCTACCAACATAAGCATTGAAGTTTTCTTGTTTCACAATGAAATTGTCAAACTCATCTAAGCATTGCCTAGCAGACTTATAACGAGGAATATCACCTTCATCAAATCTATAAAGAGAATTTACCTTTACTACCTGTGTCAGGTTATCAAGACCATGTATTTCTTCAATAGGCGGTAAATTCTTAACATCTTAAGCTTTAATACCTTTTTCTTTAATAGATTTCTTTGCCTCTTGCATATCTTCAGGACTAAGAAATAGGACACGTGTTTTCTTCGAAGTTGGCTTAGGGGCTGGTTCAGGAAGTGTCCAATTATTTTCATTGGCCAGCATATTATTCAGTAGTAATTCAGCTTGTTCAATTATTCTTTCCCTGAAAACACAACCAGCACAACTATCCAGGTGATCTCTGGAAGCATCGGTTAGTCCATTATAAAAAACATCAAGTATATCATGCATCTCAAGAGGATGATCAGGCAAAGCATTAAGTAACTGGAGAAGCCTCCCCCAAGCTTGTCGGAGACTCTCTTCTTCAGTTTGAGCAAAGTTATATATTTCCCGTAAGGCAACTTGTTTCTTATGAGCGGGAAAATATTTAGCAGAGAAGTAATGCATCATATCTTGGGGACTACGCACACAACCAGGATCAAGAGAATTAAACCAAGTCTTCACATCACCCTTTAACGAGAACGGAAATAGCTTAAGGATATAGTAGTAACGAATCTTTTCATCGTTGGTAAACAGGGTGGCTATATCGTTCAATTTAATAAGATGTGCCACAACAATTTTAGACTCATAGCCATGGAAAGGATCAGATTCAACCAAAGTAATTAACTCAGGATCAACAGAGAATTCATAATCCTTATCAGTAACACAGATAGGTGAAGTAACAAAAGCAGGGTCATGTTTCATTCTAGCATTCAAGGATTTTTCTTTCAGCTTAGCTAATAACTTCTTAAGATCATATATATCATTACAAGCAAGAAAGTCTCTACCAGTTTCTTCATCCATAACATAACCCTCAGGAACAACAGGCAATTCATATCTATTGGGAGTAGTTTCATCACGACTTTCATAAATATCATCAGTTTCAACATTTGCACTCTTCCTAACCTTAGCAATTTGTTCATCTAGAAATTCACCTAGTGGCACAATATCAGGCATAGAGGTAGTTTCATCATACATAGTAGAAGTAGCATCATCAAGAACATACGACATATCAGATTCAATAGCAGGAGTAGGTGTCGCAAGTTTACTCATAACAGAAGGAGAATCAAGCGCAGAGCTAGATGGCAGTTCCTTACCTCCCCTCGTAGTTGAGGGTACGATCTTGATTTTTGAGTCCTTCAAATTCTTCATAGTGATCAACATATATAAATCCCAAGTGACTTAAAGAATAGAGATATGTTCCCCGGCAACGGTGCTAGAAAATAGTCTTGATAACCCACAAGGGTAGGGGATCGCAACAGTTTTTGAGGGTAAAGTATTCAACCCTAATTTGTTGATTCGACACAAGGGGAGCCAAAGAATACTCTTAAGTATTAGCAGCTGAGTTGTCAATTCAACCACACCTGGAAACTTAGTATCTGCAGCAACATAGTTTAGTAGCAAAGTAATATGATAGTGGCGGTAGTGGCAATAAAAGTAACAATAGTGTTTTTGTAGTTTTTGTAATAGTAGCAACAGAAAAGTAAATAAGCAACAAGCAATATAGGTAAAGCTCGTAGGCATTGGATCGGTGATGGGAAATTACGTCGGATGCAATTCATCATGTAGAAGTTATAACCTAGGGTGACACAGAACTAGCTCCAGTTCATCAATGCAATGTAGGCATGTATTCCGAATATAGTCATACGTGCTTATGGAAAAGAACTTGCATGCCATCTTTTGTCCTACCCTCCCGTGGCAACGGGGTCCTATTGGAAATTAAGGGATATTAAGGCCTCTTTTTAATAGAGTACCGGACCAAAGCATTAACACATAGTGAATACATGAACTCCTGAAACTATGGTCATCACCGGGAGTGGTCCCGATTATTGTCACTTCGGGGTTGCTGGATCATAACACCTAGTAGGTGACTATAGACTTGCAAGATAGGATCAATAACACACATATATTCATGAAAGCATAATAGGTTCATATCTGGAATCATGGCACTCGGGCCCTAGTGACAAGCATTAAGCATAGCAAAGTCATAGCAACATCAATCTCAGAACATAATGGATACTAGGGATCAAACCCTAACAAAACTAACTCGATTACATGATAGATCCCATCCAACCCATCACCGTCCAGCAAGCCTACGATGGAATTACTCACACACGGCGGTGAGCATCATGGAATTGGTGATGGAGGAAGGTTGATGATGACGATGGCGACGATCTCCACTCTCTGGAGCCCCAAACGGACTCCAGATCAGCCCTCCCGAGAGAGATTAGGGCTTGGAGGCGGCTCCGTCTCGTGAAACACGATAATTCCTTCTCCCTGATTTTTTTCTCCCCGAACGTGAAGATATAGGATCTGGGGATACGTCGGTAAGGCGCCAGGGGGCCGACGAGGCAGGGGGCGCGCCCCCCACCCTCGCGGACAGGCCCAAGGCCCCCTGGTGTGGATCTTCTTGCAGGTATTTTTTATATTTTCTGAAATAATTCTCCGTTGATTTTCAGGCGATTCCGATAACTTTTTATTCTGCACAAAAATAACACCATGGCGGTTCTGCTGAAAACAGCGTCAGTCCGGGTTAGTTCCATTCAAATCATGCAAGTTAGAGTCCAAAACAAGGGCAAAAGGGTTTGGAAAAGTAGATACGTTGGAGACGTATAAACTCCCACAAGCTTAAACCTTTGCTTGTCCTCAAGCAATTCAGTTGATAAACTGAAAGTGATAAAGAAAAACTTTGACAAAGTCTGTTTGCTCTTGTTGTTGTAAATATGTAAGCTAGCATTCAGGTTTTCAACAAGATCATGAACTAACCACATTCACAATAACTTTTAGGTCTCAAGACTACTCACATGAATGGCATAATCAACTAGCGATCAATAATAATAAACCTCGGATGACAACACTTTCTCAAAACAATCATGATATGATATAAAATGATGGTATCTCGCTAGCCCTTTCTGAGACCACAAAACATAAATGTAGAGCACCCTTAAAGATCAAGGACTGACTAGACATTGTAATTCATGGTAAAAGAGATCCAGTCATGATCATACTCAATGCAAATAAATAGTAATACATGCCATGACAGAGGTGCTCTCCTACTGGTGCTCTTTGATAAGAGGATGATGACTCTGCATAAAAGTAAATAGATAGGCCCTTCGCAGAGGGAAGCAGGGATTTGTAGAGGTGCCAGACCTCGATTTTTAAATAGAGATGAATAACATTTTGAGCGGTATACTTTCATTGTCAACATAACAACCAAGAATCTCGATATCTCCCATGCTATGCACATTATAGGCGGTTCCCAAACAGAACGGTAAAGTTTATAATCCCCCAACCACCAACAAGCACACTCCACGGCTAGCCCGAAACAACGGATACTGTCCAAACCAGCAACAGCCCTGGGGGAGTTTTGTTTAATTATTATGATTTTGAGCATGGGACTGGGCATCCTGATTACCAGCCATTTACTCATGAATGATGAGCGGAGTCCACTCATCGTGAGAATAACCCACCTAGCATCCAAGATATAGACAGCCCTAGTTGATACATGAGCTGTTCCAGCATACAAAACAAAATTTCATTTGAAGGTTTAGAGTTTGGCACATAAAAATTTAGTTCGAACGGCAGGTAAATACCACATATAGGAAGGTATAGTGGACTCATATGGAATAACTTTGGGGTATATGGAAGTCGATGCACAAGCAGTATTCCCGCTTAGTACAGGTGAATTCTAGAAAGAGATTGGGAAGCGACCAGCTAGAGAGCAACAAGGGTCATGAACATGCATTAAAATTAATCAACAATGAATGCAAGCATGAGTAGGATATAAATCACCATGAACATAAATATCATGGGGGCTATGTTGATTTGTTTCAACTACATGCGCGAACATGTGCCAAGTCAGATCACTTAAATCGTTCAAAGGAGGATACCACCCATCATACCACATCACAACCATTTTAATATCATGTTGGCACGCAAGATAGACCATTATAAACTCTCAGCTAATTAAGCATGGCATAAGAAGCTATGATCTCTAATTGTCATTGCAAGCATGTTTCATTCATAACAAGCTGAATCAGGAACGATGAGCCATCATATTTACAAAAAACAAGAGAGGTCGAGTTCATACCATCTTTTCTCATCTCAATTAGTTCATCATATATCATCTCTATTGCCTTTCACTCGCACGACCGAATGGTGTGGATAATAATAATAGTGCACGTGCATTGGACTAAGCTGGAATCTACAGACATTAATTACAAGAGAGAAGACAAGGTAATATGGCTAAAGGTTGAATCGACAACAAAGCATATGAGAGCCAGTAAACAATTTAATCATGGTCTTCTACTCTTAACCCCTAAAGAGAAGAAAAGAAACTATTTACATGGGGAAGCTCCCAACAAGCAAAAGAAGAAAGAGAAATCTTTTTGGGTTTTCATTTTTTTAACTACTACTTCAAGCAAAGAAAGTAAACTAGCTAGAAGCTAAAACTAATATTTTTTTGTTTTTCTGGGTTTTTCTAGCACACAAGAAAAAGACTAAGAAAAAGAAATTGAAACTAAGCATCGATGGTACAGTGAACGAGTGTGAGCACCGACAACTAGAATAAGTGTGAACACGAATGTAAGTCGGTGAGAAACACGTACTCCCCCAAGCTTAGGATTTTGGCCTAAGTTGGTCTATGGCCAGCATTGGCCTGACGAATATCCAAAGTTGTAGTTGGGGTCGTACTGAGACGCAGCAGATGCTGCATGCTGAGCTGCAGCTCGAAGGCGGGCTGCCTCCGTCAAGTTATAATAAGCATTTGCCTCCTCCATAGTTATAGTGTATCTCCTTTTTTCCTGAAAGTTAAACAAAGTAGGGGCAGGAAGAACAATAGGGATGGCATGCTGCCTGTTAAAGATTAGTCGGTATTTGAGGATTTGATTATCCCACTCTATAAACCGGTGACTAGTCATAGCATGGCAGTCTAAATAAGCAGGTGGTAAAGGTTCATCATTCATGTGCACAAACACACCAAGAAAGCGGGCTATGCGGGTAGCATAGATCCCACCAAATAAATCTCCATGCAACCCATTATGGTGTAGTCTACGTGCAACAATGGCTCCCAAGTTATATTACCTATCACCTAGTACGACACTCCTGAGAACACTAAGATCAGGGACACACATGTGACAAGCCTCATCCTTACCGTTTATGCATCTACCGATAAAGAGAGCAAAGTAATGAATAGCAGGGAAATGTATGCTCCCCATGGTAGCATGTGTGACTTCCCTGGACTCCCCCACTGTAATACTAGCAAGGAATTCTCTAAATTCAGGTTTGCGAGGATCACTCATACTGCCCCACTTTGGGAGTTTGCAAGCAACATTAAAATCCTCTAAATCCATAGTATAAGATTTATCATATAGGTCAAACAGTACAGTGTGAGAATTACGTGAAGATGAAAATTTAAACCTTCTCACAAAGCTATCAGTTAAGCCACGATATTGAGGACACTTATCTTGTATGAAGTCCTCGAGGTCAGCATTGCGCACATATGCGTAAAATTCATTTTTGATGCCAGCTTGACCCATGAATTCATCTCACGACCATTCACAAAGTCGCACATCAGCATCCCTCGGTGGTTCATCGTCCGGCTCACGGAACGCGAGCCTCGGTTCTTGCTTCCTTGAAGGACCACCTTGGAAGTTTCTCCTAGACATTTTTCTGAAATTTTTAGTAACTTCAAAATAAAAGTTAACCAAACTCAACAAGATTGATAGCAACAACTCATATAAGTGCCTAGAGGCTATATCATGCATTAGAACTACCTGGGACCAAGAAATTTTTACATGCAAGCTCAAGAACAAGGTCACCACAGCAGCATAAATTTGCAACAAATAAAGCACTAGAGCAAAAACTAATTGGACAAATGGAGGAGTCACATACCAAGGAACAATCTCCCCAAACAGTTTGGTGAATGGTGCTTTGAGCAAGGATATCGCAAATGGCAACAAGATGAGCTAGATCTCGGGTTTGAGCTGGTTGGGGATTTTTTTTGGAGGAAGAAGAAGAGCATGGGTGCAGGAATTAGTGGAGGGGGGCCATGTGGGGCCCACGAGGCAGGGGGCGCGCCCTGGGCAGGGGGGCATGCCCTAGACCCTCGTGGCCACGTGTTGGCTCCCCTCGTTGTGTGTTCAGTGCCATATTTCCTCAAATATTCTAGAAAAAATCATATATCATTTTCATGGCATTTGGAGAACTTCTATTTTCGAGATATTTTTTATTGCACGGATAAGTCTGGAAACAGATAGAAAATACTATTTTTGCTTTATTTATCCTAATTAACAGAAAGTAAAAGGGGAGTACAGAAGGTTGTGCTATCTAGATTCACCTATCCCATGCCAATGAAAAGGAATCCATTAACAAGGTTGATCAGCTCTTGTTAATAAACTCTTTCCAAGTAACATGAAATCGGAGAATTTTCGAATAACACTAGGTTACCTCAATGGGGATATGTATGTCCCCAACAATAAGAATGTCATATGCCTTCTTGATAGTAAGAATAGGAAACTCAAAACCTCCAATAGTAATAGTCGAAGTTTTTCCAATATAATTGATACTGTAGACCTGAGGTTGTTTCCTCAGAAAGTGTATCGTATGCTCATTACCATTGACATGAAAAGTGACATTGCCTTTGTTGCAATCAATGACAGCCCATGTAGTATTCAAAAAGGGTCTTCCAAGAATAATAGACATACTATCGTCCTCGGGAATATCAAGTATAACAAAGTCCGTTAGAATAGTATCATTTGCAACTACAACAGGCACATCCTCACAAATACCGACAGGTATAGCAGTAGATTTATCAGCCATTTGCAAAGATATTTCAATAGGTGTCAACTTACTCAAGTCAAGTCTACGATATAAAGAGAGAGGCATAACACTGACACCGGCTCCAAGATCACACAAAGCAGTTTTAACATACTTTCTCTTAATGGAGCAAGGTATAGTAGGTACTCCTGGATCTCCTAATTTCTTAGGCATTCCACCCTCAAAAGTGTAATTAGCAAACATGGTGGAAATTTCCACTTCAGGTATCTTTCTTTTATTGGTAATAATATCTTTCATATACTTAGCATAAGGATGTGTTTTAAGCACATCAGTCAAACGCATACGCAAAAAGATAGGTCTAATCATTTCAGCGAAGCGCTCAAAATCCTCATCATCCTTTTTCTTTGATGGTTTCGGAGGAAAAGGCATGGGTTTTCTGAACCCATGGTTCTCTTTCCCTACCGTGCTTCCTAGCAACAAAGTCTCTCTTATCATAATGTTGATTCTTTGATTGTGGGTTATCAAGATCAATAGCAGGTTCAATCTCTACATCATTATCATTGCTAGGTTGAGCATCATCATGAACATCATCATTAATATTATCACTAGGTTCATGTTCATTACCAGATTGTGTCTCGGCATCAGAAACAGATATATCATTGGGATTCTCAGGTTTGTCAGCTACATGTTCACTAGAAGCATGCAAAGTCCTATCATTTTTGTTTTTCTTCTTCTTAGAAGAACTAGGTGCATCTAAATTAGCTCTCTGAGAATCTTGCTCAATTCTCTTAGGGTGGCCCTCAGGATACAGAGGTTCCTGAGTCATTTTACCACCTCTAGTTGCAACTCTAACAGCATAGTCATTATTCTTACTATTTAATTCATTGAGTAGATCACGGCGAAAACGTGTGCCAACCCCTATGCATAGATTCCCAAGGTCACGGAACCCACAAGTTGATCACCAAAGCATACATCAAGTAAATCACGTGATATCCCATTGTCACCACAGATAAGCACATGCAAGACATACATCAAGTATTCTCAAATCCTTAAAGACTCAATCCGATAAGGTAACTTTAAAGGGAAAACTCGATTCATCACGAGAGTAGATGGGGAGAAACATCATAAGATCCAACTATAATAGCAAAGCTCGCGATACATCAAGATTGTGCCATCTCAAGAACACGAGAGAGAGAGAGAGAGAGAGAGAGAGAGATCAAACACATAGCTATTGATACATACCCTCGGCACCGAGGGTGAACTACTCCTCCCTCGTCATGGAGAGCGCCGGGATGATGAAGATGGCCACCAGAGAGGGATTCCCCCCTCCGGCAGGGTGCCAGAACTGGTCTAGATTGGTTTTCGGTGGCGGAACTCCATCTAGATTACTTTCCGGAGGTTTCTGTATTTATAGGATTTTTTGGCGTAGGGCACAAGTCAGGGGGGCCTCCGGGCCATCCACGAGGCACGGGGGCGCCATCACTTGGGGTGGGCGCGCCCCCCACCCTCGTGGGCAGCCCGTGGCTCTCCTGGCCCAACTCTTTTACTTCGGGGGCTTCTTTTGGTCCAGAAAAAATCATAAAAAATTGGCTTGTCAATTGGACTCCGTTTGATATTCCTTTTCTGCGAAACTCAAAAACAAGGAAAAAACAGAAACTGGCACTGGGCTCTAGGTTAATATGTTAGTCCCAAAAATCATATAAAAGTGTATATAAAAGCCCATAAAACATCCTAGAAGGATAATATAATAGCATGGAACAATCAAAAATTATATATACGTTGGAGACGTATCAAGCATCCCAAGCTTAATTCCTGCTCGTCCTCGAGTAGGTAAATGATAAAAACAGAATTTTTGATGTGGAATGCTAACTAACATAATTCTCAATGTAATTTACTTTATTGTGGCATGAATGTTCAGATCCGAAAGATTCAAGACAAAAGTTTAATTTTGACGTAAGAATAATAATACTTCAAGCATACTAACAAAGCAATCATGTCTTCTCAAAATAACATGGCCAAATAAAGTTATCCCTACAAAATCATATAGTCTAGCTATGCTCCCTCTTCATCACACAAAATATTCATATCATGCACAACCCCGGTTTCAGCCAAGCAATTGTTTTCATACTCAAATTTTTTCAAACCTTTCAACTTTCACGCAATACATGAGCGTGAGCCATGGATATAGCACTATAGGTGGAATAGAGTGGTGGTTGTGGAGAAGACAAAAAGGAGGAAGATAGTCTCACATCAACTGGGCGTATCAATGGGCTATGGAGATGCCCATCAATAGATATCAATGTGAGTGAGTAGGGATTGCCATGCAACGGATGCACTAGAGCTATAAATGTATGAAAGCTCAACAAAAGAAACTAAATGGGTGTGCATCTAACTTGCTTGCTCATGAAGACCTAGGGAATTTGAGGAAGCCCATCGCTGGAATATACAAGCCAAGTTCTATAATCAAAATTCCCACTAGTATATGAAAGTGACTAAACATGAGACTCTCTATCATGAAGATCATGGTGCTACTTTGAAGCACTAGTGTGGAAAAAGATAGTAGCATTGTCCCTTTTTTTCTTTTTTTCATTTCTTTTTTGGGCCTTTCTTTTTCTTAGGCCTTTGCTTCCTTTTTTTGGGACAATGCTCTAATAATGATGATCATCACACTTCTATTGATTTACAACTCGATACTAGAACAAAGTATGACTCTATATGAATGCCTCCAGCGGTGCACCGAGATGTGCAATGAATCAAGAGTGGCATGTATGAAAAATTATGCATGGTGGCCTAGCCACAATTACGATGTCAACTACATGATCATGCATGGCAATATGACAATATGAAGTGTGTCATATGAATGGAACGGTGTAAAGTTGCATGGCAATATATCTCGGAATGGCTATGGAAATGCCATGATAGGTAGGTATGGTGGCTGTTTTGAGGAAGGTATATGGTGGGTGTATGGTACCGGCGAGAGTTGCGTGGTACAAGAGAGGCTAGCAATGGTGGAAGGGTGATAGTGCGTATAATCCATGGACTCAACATTAGTTATAAAGAACTCATATACTTATTGCAAAAATTTACGAATCATCAAAACAAAGCAATCAACGCATGCTCCTAGGGGGGAGGTTGGTAGGAGTTAACCATCGCGCGCCCTCGACCTCCACACAAAGGATGGCAATCAATAAATACCTCATGCTCTAACTTCGTCACATAGCGGTTCACCATATGTGCATGCTACGGGAATCACAAACTTTAACACAAGTATTTCTTGAATTCATAATTACCCCTCTAGCATAACTCTAATATCACCATCCTCATATCTCAAAACAATCATCAAGTATCAAACTTCTCATAGTATTCGATGCACTTTTTATGAAAGTTTTTACTATACCCAACTTGGATGCCTATCATATTAGGACTAGTTTTATAACCAAAGCCAATTACCATGCTGTTCTAAAAGACTCTCAAAATAATATAAGTGAAGCTTGAGAGTTCATCTATTTCTTCAAAATAATCCACCGCCGTGCTCTGAAAGATATAAGTGAAGCACTAGAGCAACCAACAAACTACTCCAAAAGATATAAGTGAAGATCAATGAGTAGTTCAATAATTATGTAACTATGTGAAGACTCTCCAAAATTTAAGAACTTCAGATCTTGGGATATTATTCAAACAGCAAGCAAAACAAAATAAAACAAAATGAAGCTCCAAGCAAAACACATATCATGTGGTGAACAAAAATATAGCCTCACGTAAAGTTACCGATAGACGAAGACGAAAGAGGGGATGCCTTCCCGGGGCATCCCCAAGCTTAGGATTTTGGTTGTCCTTGAATTTTACCTTGGGGTGTCTTGGGCATCCCCAAGATTAGGCTCTTGCCACTCCTTATTCTATAGTCCATCGAATCTTTACCCGAAACTTGAAAAATTCACAAGACAAAACTCAACAGAAAACTCGTAAGCTCCGTTAGTTTAAGAAAATAAAACCACCACTTAGGTACTGCTGTGAACTCATTCTAAATTCATATTGGTGTAATATCTACTGTATTTCAACTTCTCTATGGTTCATACCCTCCGATACTACTCATAGATTCATCAAAATAAGCAAACAACACATAGAAAACAGAATCTGTCAAAAACAGAACAGTCTGTAGTAATCTGTAACTTTCGAATACTTCTGTAACTCTAAAAATTCTGAAATAAATTGGTGGACGTGAGGAATTTGTCTATTAATCATCTGCAAAAAGAATCAACTAAAAAGCACTCTCCAGTAAAAAAATGGTAGCAAATCTCGTGAGCGCATGAGCGCAAGTTTCTGTTTTTTACAGCATGATCGCATATACTTCACACAAGTCTTCCCAAAGGTTCTACTTGGCACAAACACTAATTAAAACACAAAACCACATCTAAACAGAAGCTAGATAGAATATTTATTACTAAACAGAAGCAAAAACAAAGAACAAAAATAAAGTTGGTTTGCCTCCCAACAAGCGCTATCGTTTAACGCCCCTAGCTAGGCATGATGATTTCAATGATGCTTGCGTAAAAGATAAGAATGGAAACATAAAGAGAGCATCATGAATAATATGACTAGCACATTTAAGCCTAACCCACTTCCTATGCATAGGGATTTTGTGAGCAAACAACTTGTGGGAACGATAATCAACTAGCATAGGAAGGGAAAACGAGCATAACTCCAAGATTTTAAGCACATAGAGAGGAAACTTGATATTATTGCAATATGTAGAAGCATATGATCCTCTCTCATAATAATTTTCAGTGGCATCATGAATGAATTCAACAATATAACCAGCACATAAATCATTCTTTTCATGATCTACTTGCATAGAAATTTTACTACTCTCCACATAAGCAAAATTCCTCTCATTCATAGTAGTGGGAGGAGCAAATTGAACAAAATAACTATCATGTGAAGCATAATCCAATTGAAAATTAAAATCATGATGACAAGTTTCATGGTTATCATTATTCTTAATAGCATATAAGTCATCACAATAATCATCATAGATAGTAACTTTGTTCTGATAATCAATTGGAACCTCTTCTGAAATAGTGGATACATCACTAAATAAAGTCATGACCACTCCAAATCCACTTTCATCAATATAATCATCATAAATAGGAGGCATGCTTTCATCATAATACATATTATCATCAAAAATTGGGGGACTAAAAATATCATCATCAAACATAGCTTCCCCAAGCTTGTGGCTTTGCATATCATTAGCATCATGGATATTCAAAGGATTCACACTAACAACATTGCAATCATGCTCATCATGCACATATTTTATGCCAAGCATTCTATGTAATTCTTCTTCTAGTACTTGAGCACAATTTTCCTTCCCATCATTTTTACGAAAGATACTAAAAAGATGAAGCATATGAGGTAACCTTAATTCCATTTTTTGTAGTTTTCTTTTATAAAATAAACTAGTGATAAAACAAGAAACTAAAAGATTCGATTGCAATATCTAAAGATATACCTTCAAGCACTAACCTCCCCGGCAACGACGCCAGAAAAGAGCTTGATGTCTACTACACAACCTTCTTCTTGTAGACGTTGTTGGGCCTCCAAGTGTAGAGGTTTGTAGGACAGTAGCAAATTTCCCTCAAGTGGATGACCTAAGGTTTATCAATCTGTGGGAGGCATAGGATGAAGATGGTCTCTCTCAAGAAACCCTGCAACCAAATAACAACCAGTATCTTGTGTCCCCAACACACCCAATACAATGGTAAATTGTATAGGTGCACTACTTCGGCGAAGAGATGATGATACAAGTGCAATATGGACGGTAGATATAGGTTTTTGTAAACTAAAAATATAAAAACAGCAAGGTAGCAAGTGGTAAACATGAGCATAGACGGTGTTGCAATGATAGGAAACAAGGCCTAGGGTTCATACTTTCACTAGTGCAAGTTCTCTCAACAATAATAACATAACTGGATCATATAACTATCCCTCAACATGCAACAAAGAGTCACTCCAAAGTCACTAATAGCGGAGAACAAACTAAGAGATTATTGTAGGGTACGAAACCACCTCAAAGTTATCCTTTCTGATCGATCTATTCAAGAGTCTGTAGTAAAATAACACGAAGCTATTCTTTTCGTTCAATCTATCATAGAGTTCGTACTAGAATAACACCTTAAGATACAAATCAAGCAAAACCCTAATGTCACCTAGATACTCCATTGTCACCTCAAGTATCCGTGGGCATGATTATACGATATGCATCACACAATCTCAGAAACATCTATTCAAGCAACACATAGAACTTCAAAGAGTGCCCCAAAGTTTCTACCGGACAGTTAAGACGAAAACGTGTGCCAACCCCTATGCATAGATTCCCAAGGTCACAGAACCCGCAAGTTGATCACCAAAACATACATCAAGTAGATCACGTGATATCCCATTGTCACCACAGATAAGCACATGCAAGACATACATCTAGTTTTCTCTAATCCTTAAAGACTCAATTCGATAAGATAACTTCAAAGGGAAAACTCAATTCATCACAAGAGAGTAGAGGGGGAGAAACATCATAAGATCCAACTATAATAGCAAAGCTTGCGATACATCAAGATCGTGCCATCTCAAGAACACGAGAGAAAGAGATCAAACACATAGCTACTGATACATACCCTCAGCCCCGAGGGTGAACTACTCCTCCCTCATCATGGAGAGCGCTGGCATGATGAAGATGGCCACCGGAGAGGGATTCCCCCCTCAGGTAGGGTGCCAGAACAGGTCTAGATTGGTTTTCGGCGGCAACAGAGGCTTTCGGCAGCGGAACTCCCGATCTATGTTACTTTTTGGAGGTTTCTGTATTTATAGGATTTTTTGGCGTAGGGCACAAGTCAGGGGGGCCTCCGGGCCGTCCACGAGACACGGGGGCGCCACCACTTGGGGTGGGTGTGCCCCCCACCCTCATGGACAGCCCGTGGCTCTCCTGGCCCAACTCTTTTACTTCGGGGGCTTCTTTTGGTCCAGAAAAAATCATAAAAAATTGGCTCGTCAATTGGACTCCGTTTGATATTCCTTTTCTGCGAAACTCAAAAACAAGGAAAAAACAGAAACTAGCACTAGGCTCTAGGTTAATAGGTTAGTCCCAAAAATCATATAAAAGTCCATAAAACATCCTCGAAGGATAATATAATAGCATGGAACAATAAAAAATTATAGGTACATTGGAGACGTATCAGTCACTACAGCTGTGTGCGTGAAAGTGCGTTATATCGACTAGAGGGGGTGAATAGGTGATTTTTATGAATTCTTCACTAAGGAATTTGCGGGTGAGGAAATTCCTTAGCGAAGAACTACTTGCAGCGGAAAAAGTACTCAGAAGTAAACATAACAGAACACAAGCATGGTCATCATGATGAAATGAATACAAGCATAGAGTACAGAAAGCGTAAACAAAGGATAACACAGGATGAAGACAAACAGACTGAAGAAATTGAACTGAGGAAATTGAGAAAGTCTTCAGTCAAAGTCTTCAGTCGAAGAACTTCATTTTTAGGGGTTGACTTTCTCTGTAAATATCAAACTCATCATAGACTTATAGACCTATGTACACTCATAAACACATTATTCTCTTAACCTATAAGTATTCAATACACCAAAATCACTAAGGGGCACTAGATGCACTTACAATCTCCCCCTTTTTGGTGATTGATGACAATATAGGTTAAGTTTTCAACGGGGATAAACATATGAAGTGTAAATACCGATATTGAGGAATTTGATTGCAAGATATAGAAGAACTCCCCCTGAAGATGTGCATAGTGAGGAATTTTCTTTTGAAGCAATGCACACTTGAAGAGTAGAATCATGGAGATCTCCCCCTATATCTTGTAATTCATACACGCATTTGACATATAATATGAAGAATTTGAAATGCATGATGAAATATGGTGACTGATGTAATTCAGCATGCGTGCATAAACATTAATGAGGAATAAGCATGTAGAAAAACCACAACAAAAGTATCAGGTCACCATAGAGTTTAAGTTTACAACTCGATCCAGCAAAGTCATCAGAAGAACGAGATTTGTAACTTAGAAAAAGAACGCCCATATAAGTAGACCCGCTTGAAGACTAACTCAAATTTACCCCCCTTTGTCATCGAATGACCAAAAGGATCGAAACTGAGGACTAACACCCTTGAAGAATCTCAAGATGATGACGGAGCGCCAGCGTTGTTGGGGTCGATGGTTGATGTAGGGCCTGTCGTAGTGTCGTACAAGTCTTCATACTCGTCAGTATCGCGCGATGAAGAATAGGAGCTGGCCACCAAGGGAGGAACCTTGACCTTCTTGTATTTCTTCGGTGGAGGAGCAGACCAGTCAAAGTCATCCTTGAGACCCATTTTCTTCAGATCTTCTTCGCCGTAAAGGTGAGACAGAATAGCCCAGGTACTATTGAGGGTTTCATGGAGGTAGTAATGGTTTTTCTTCACTGCATTGTGGGTAGAAGTCATGTTGTGAAGAATTGAACCAAACTGTCGCTTGACCCATTTGTGATTGCGATCAACATTCTGGTGAAGACTGAGGAGAAGCTCACGATCAGTCATCACCCTAGGAGCTGTGCCTTGAGGATTTTGCTTGGGTGCGTTGGCGGCAGAGTCATGGGTGGCAGGGTCATCATTGGTGGAGTAGGATGTAGCTTTGCGAAATTGACCATCCAATGGACGAATGCCTTCATCAATAACAGCAGAAGCTTTGCCCTTGTCATCAGCTGAGGAATATGTCCGTTTGAGGACTTCAATCGGGGGCAAGTAGCTGCAATGATTTAGTGTATCAGCTTTGTAGTTGACTGAAGACCTTGCTCTGATGAATCTCATAATCCACGGAGCATAAGGCTTCAGGTTGAAAGGAGACAGTGCAACAATTGCCAGAGTTCTCATGAAGAAATCATAGAAGTTGACGGGGACACTATGAATGATATTGAATAGAAGATTCTTCATGATGCCAACGAGTTCTTCATCATTCGAGTCGTGGCCCTTGATAGGACTCAATGTCTTTGTCAGAATGCGATAGACAGTCTGAGGCACAAATAGAAATTCCTTCACGAGGAATTTGGTTCTTGGGGCCTGACCTGGCTTCAATGGCTTCATCAGCACTTGCATATAGGGATCTGTAAGCTCAGTCTCTTCGTACATGCAACGAGCAGCTTCAGAGGGAGGACTAAGAGGCAAAGCTTGAAGCAATTCAATAGCTAGTGCCTTGTAGTGAGTGTTTTCAGTCATCCAGTCTAGCACCCATGAATTCACATCTTCATAGTCTCCGGTGATGTGCAGCGTTGCATAGAATTGAAGAATGAGTTCTTCATTCCAATCACACATGTCAGTGCAGAAACCTAATAGTCCAGCGTCGTGAAGAACACTGAGGACTGGCACGAAGCACGGCAGAGATTCCATATCCACGTGAGGAATGTGCGCATGATCGAAGACTTTGTCTTTGTTGAACAGCACTGAGGAATAAAAATTTGCCTGGCTGGCAGTCCAGAAACGCCTCTTCCTAATGCGAGCTGAGTTATAGGGGTTGTACTCAGTGAAGAATACGTGCTCGTTGAAGAAATCAGCCTTCTTGAACGTTTGCTTCCGTGAGAATGGATCCTTTGGCTTGGGTTGAGGAGTGTCAGTCAGTTGCATCACAACCTCATGATTCGCAATCTCAGGTTCTTCAGGCTGAGGAATTTTTGGTTCCTCTTCAGTGGTAGTCTAAGTCTTCATGGATTCAGCAGCAGCAGTTTCTTCAGCACTAGGGGCTGGAATGTCTTTATGGACAGATGGTGTGGGATGAGTTTCTTCAGAGCCCAATGGAATAGTACATGTTGGGGACTGAGGAATTTGTTGCAGTGGCGTGAATAGAGGGGAGTTAGGATGCTGACTATACCAAAAGTCATCATTCATCAATGGAGTAGCACTCCCAATGTCCACGTCCGATTCTTGTTCATCCAATTCCTCAACATCGGCCTCTTCAGCAGTGAACTGAGGCATAGGCGAGGAGATAATTGGTGTTTAAGGGATTGCATCCCCTTCAATTTCTTCATCCGTCTGCTCTAAGGAAGCAGCAGAGGGAATGTCTTCTTCTGATTCACTTGGAATCACATATTCTTCATCAAAAGGAACAAGGTCCTTTGATGGCATGGTTGAGATAGGAATAGCATCAATTGGGTTGTCAACTGAGCTTGTCAGTGGCTTCATCTTCTTCGGAGCTGAAGAATCTGATAAAGTTGATGCCTTCCTTTTCTTCACAGCTGCACGCTCTGCAGCCTTGGTCTTCTCACATCTGATGCATATGGAAGGATTGGAGTTGGAGTAGGCGTAGGAGGAGCAGAGGAATTTGGTTTAATTTCTTCAGGCACAACTGTTGCAGTTGCCCTGACTTCTTCATTTTCTTCAGGCACAACCTTTGAAGCTTCAGCTCTCCTGACATTTTCTTCAGGCGCAACACTAGAGGTTGCCCTGGCAATTTCTTCAGCGCTGGAATGCAGTCATCAACCCTGGTATTCTCATTTTCTTCAGTAGCGTGATGTTCTTCAGCGGTGCTGGCATGTTCTTCTGTAGACTGAACAGATGCTTCAGCCTGAGGAATTTCAATGTGCGTTGGACGTGCAACATTTGAAGAAAATCCTTTTGTCAAATTCACAAATCTGACTTTGGCGCCCATCCTGTCTGCATAGTATGCGTCAAATTCATCACTTTGGGTTTTGATTTCACCCTGAAGCTTCACAAGTTCATCAGTTGTCATGTTGACAACATTTTTCTTTAGGTAGCGCTCCTTCTTGTACTGCGCTTTCTTCGTCTGCCTGTCCTTTTCAAATTTCCAATTTTCTTCGCCGATGAAGGCGGTCAACATGTGACTTTGGCCACGAGTCAGATTGAAGTCAGGCATAGGAGTGTTGGGATCCTGATGCCAGAGATTAATGAAGTCGAGGATCACTTTCGGATCCAAAAGCAGTGGCACAGTGCTTCCTTTGGCTCTAGCAGCTCTATGTTGCCTGTCTCTGATGATTTCAACTAGTTCTTCATAATCAGCTTCGTCATCATCAGACAGCACTTGGAAAGTGACTTGCTTCTTGTGAGGACTTGGGCAAGAACCTCGTCCAGCAGTGGTCTTTTTCTTCAGCAGAGAGGGGCCAGCTGAGGAAATTGGAGCAAGTGAGGAACTTGGCCTAGAGGGCATTGAAGATGAAGCACTTGGCTTATGTGCAGGCTTCTTTGCCATGGCCTTCTTTGGCTTGCTAGCAGAGGCCTTAGCAGTGGCAGCAGCAGCAGCAGAGTCTTCGTTGAATTTCCTCATTGCTTCTTTTGCTTGTTTGGCCAACTTGTCCTGGCGCTTGGCCCATTCATCAGGATAATCCTCACCGCACTTGAGGCTAGTGGGATCTGCTACTTGGCCATGTGCCAATGGAGGTCTTGGGCATGGAGGTTTGAGTGCGACTTTCTTCATGTACTTGGAAGTTACATACCTGTACTCCCTCCACTCTCTTGCCCACCTCCTCTCTATTCTCTGTATGTGCACCTTGCGCTGATTTTTGTCCTCTTTTCCATACTTTGGCTCATCAGGAGTGCAGTAGTTAGCATATATGTCTTCAGGGATCTCAAAAGCACTGTTGACCTCAGGCCTCTTTCCTCCCTTTTGTGGCTTCTTTCCATCAGCCATTTTCTTCAGACGAGGAATTTTAACAATGGAATTCTCTGAAGAAGTAAGCAACTTTTCTTCGAGGAACGCTGCAAATGAGTTCAATTGATGAGAACCTAGTGATTCAACAACGGACATGAGTACATGTGAACAGAGTATAGTTGCGAGGGATTTGGAGAGGTCATATGCGTTCTCAGAAGGTTTTGTAAAAAGAACAAGTTTGAGGAATTTGACCAGATGAGTCTTGAAGAATTTCACTAAGCATTCTTTGTCTTAGGTTCCAGAGTTGTATAGATTGAGAATCCACACAATTGAGGAATCTTGAAGAAAAACATAGCTTAGAGAAATGAATCACAAACAGATGAGATGTGAGGTGTTTAGTGTGTGAAGATTTGAAGAAAAACACCTTTGAGGATTTTGTGGAAATCATTTGAATCAACGAGGGCAGTAAAAGTAACTTTTAGTTACCCTGGACGAAGAACACGATGAACTGTGAGGTGGAGATGTGAAGTTCGTCAGTGCAGATCTTCCACGCCCTAACTTGGCTGAGGAAGACAACTACGGCGGCGGCGGAGGGAAGAAATCCGCGGTCAGCGCGAGTACGATGGCGACGAGGTCGAGGCAGTGAAGCTCTTCCTCACCGGCGACGATTGAGTAGCGGCGGTGCTAGGGTTGGAGAAGCTCGAGCGGGAGAGAGAACGAGCGGAGTAAAAGTGAAATGAGGAAGGGGAGGGGGTATTTATAGCGGAGTTGAATAACTTTTCGCCCAAAGAATTTGGACGAACGTGCCCCTGACCCTTCTCATTCGCTCGACATGTGTCACCCACGTACTGAGAAGTGGAGATCGTGTGAGATCGTGGGTGAGTAGATAAGTATTATCGTGGCATGCGGAACGATTTGAGCAGCAAAGCCAAAAAACTGGATAAGATAATTTTTAACGTTGCGTTCGCAAATTCTTCAGCTGACAAGGACACAGTAAAGATTTTGAACGAGTTTCAAATAGAATGCACATGAAGAATTTGTGAATAGAATGGTTGGAGTTTAGCATAGAGGGGGAAGGGTCCGATCACATTCACTTAGCAGGAAAAAACAGCTTGAAGAATTAGCAATAAGTGAATGTTGTGGAGGACATAAACTCGTATATATATAATCAATGAAGAAAAATAACGAAAAGGTGAAGACAAAGCAAAGATGAAGAATATGAACAACTAAGGAATTTCAGAAAAACTTAAATTGAAGATTTTCAACTTTGGTGGTGGCGTGACCCATCGTATAAGAATGATGATTTCAGACACCGTGTACAATTGTCGTAGGGTTCTGAGAATCAAATTCTTCGTTAATTTCTTCACACTTAGAGTGTTATTCTTCATTTATTGAAGAAAAACATTTCTTCGTGTGTTGCACATCTAAGTCATCAATTTTCCATAAATGTTAGGATGAGTGTCCTATTCAAAGAACATTCGAAGATTCTAAGATATTTAGCTCACACCGCAAGTTGCTAAATATCTTCTCATCCAAGGGCTTTGTGAAGATATCGGCTAGCTATTCTTCAGTCTTCGCATGCTCAATAGAAATGTCGCCCTTCAACACATGATCACGAAGAAAATGATGACGAATCTGAATGTGCTTTGTCTTCGAGTGTTGAACTAGGTTGTGAGCAATCTAGATGGCACTCTCATTGTCACAAAAGAGAGGCACATTCTTCACGTTGACGCCATAGTCCTTGAGAGTTTGCTTCATCCACAGCAATTGAGCACAGCAAGAGCCAGTAGCAATATACTCAACTTTAGCAGTAGACAATGATACGCAGTTCTGTTTCTTCGAAGACCAACAGACCAAAGATCTTCCGAGGAAATGACATATACCAGATGTTGACTTGCGGTCACACGATCACCAGCATAGTCATAGTCTGAATATCCAATGAGATCAAAAGCCGAGCCCTTGGGGTACCATAATCCAAGTGTTGGTGTGTGAGCTAGATATCGAAGAATATGTTTCACAGCCTTATGGTGTGATTCCTTCGGTGTAGCTTGAAATCGGGCACACATGCAAACACTAAGCATTATATCTTGCCTAGATGCACATAAGTACAATAAAGAACCAATCATGGAGCGGTATACCTTATGATCGAAGTCAATACCATTTTCATTAGTGCACAGATGGACATTTGTGGGCATAGGAATTTTGACGCCTTTGCAATTTTGCATGCCGAATTTCCTCAGTACATCCTTGAGTTATTTCTCCTGAGATATGAATATGCCATTGCGTTGTTGACAAACTTGAAGACCTGATACGTCCAAAACGTATCTATAATTTCTGCTTGCTCCATGCCACTTTTGGGTGATATTGCTATGATATTCATACACTTCCATACACTTTTGATCATATTTGGACTATCTTACTAATCCAGTGCACCCCAGTGCCAGTTTCTGTTTTCGGCTGTTTTTGTATTTCAGGTTTTCACGTTTCGAGAACTGCCCAGAAAAATATATAAAAAATCAGCGTTCCGGGAACGACACTACTTCCGAAGGGGAGCCTGGGGGGCCCACAGGGGCCCCAGGCGCCCTGTGGGCGCCCCCCCCTGGGCCGCGCCGGGGGGGCGCCTTGGCACCCCGAGAGCCCCCCGGTGCCCTACTTTGGCAGATATTTAAAGGGTCCCCCGTAACCCTTGAAACAGGACTTCTTTTCGCGATCCCATCTCTGTTCCGCCGCCGCCGCCGCTTCCAAGATCGGGAGCACCAGGAGAACTCTTCCCGGCACCCTGCCGGAGGGGAGGATCACCACCGGGAGCTTCTCCACCACCATGGACGCCTCCCGGATGACTCGTGAGTAGTCTCCCTTGGACCATGAGTCCATGACCAGTAGCTATGTGATGTTCTCCTCCCGTTCTTATGCTTCACTAATTAGTCCTCGTGAGCTGCCCTACATGATCGAGGCACCTATGTAATCCTTATGCTGTTGCTATGTTGAGTTTGCTGGGATCCGATGGATTATGAGATTATGTTCAGATTGATCTTGAGTAATATATTTGATTCACCTGTTTTATATTTTACTCCATAAGTAATTCTTGCATGTTCTCCGTTGTTATTTATTGCTTTGGCCAAGTAGTAAGTAGTGACTCCAAGAGGGAACGTTATGCTCGATTGTGGGTTCATGCCCCTCGATGACTAGCTTGAGTGACAGAAACATGAGTCTAGGGGATGTGCTGTTGCCACAAGGGGGAAAACAACGGTGCTTGTGCCCGCGGGTGCAAGGATTGTTTACTTTACGCAAAGTTCTTTTAATGCAGTTGTCTGTTGCATTGAGTTTACATTATGGGTGGGACTCGCAACTTAATACCAGCGAGATGTTCTGGATAGATATCTCAAGGTGGATGATTAGTAGTAGATGCAGATGGATTTTGGTCTACTTACTTTGGCGTACCGCCCATGCTTTGAACCTCAACCTTTCTTGCAATGTAGTCAGCATTGGTTTGCGCTCGTGGTCCTGTCAATTGCCCAGCTGTAATTTGTTACCTCACATAGCTGTTTTATCGTCTTTTGGGAGAGAGACATCACTAGTGAACATCATGTGACTCCGGTCCATATTACTATCATTGATCACATACACTATTTACTTTTCGCTATTTTATTTACTATTGCAAATTACTATCTATCACTACTATCATATTGCTTTTAACCCTTTGTGAACTACAAGGCCGGAGAGATTGACAACCTCTCTGTACTCGTTGGGAGCAAAGTTATTTGTATCTGTGTGCAGGTCCACGTTGATTGCTAATTGCGCCGTTAGCAGTTGACACCTACCTGTTGAACCTAGGAGTCTCTGGGGATTCGATCCTTGGCATCTTTGCTAGGGGAAAACACTTCTACTTACTGCATCTTACACCTTCCACTTGGGGTAATCCAACGAGGGGTTCGAGGCCCATCAAGGAGTATTTTCTAGCGCCGTTGCCGGGGACTCCACTCTTCAGGATAGGGGAGTTGCATGCTATCTTTTACCTTTGCTTTTTAGTCTTGTTAGTTTACCTTTCATATTTGCTTTAGTTGCTTTTATCAAAAATCACAAAAATAGTTATCTTGTTCCTTAGTTATCATTATGTCGGGTCCTTTTGTCTTTGACGAGGCAGAAGTTCTCACCTTTAAACAAAGAGGTGGGGAAAGTTTGAAAGATGCTTGGTATAGAATTAATGATTCACAAAAAAGAGCCACCAAGAAGGGACCTACTACTATCTTGCTTAGAAATTTTTATGTTGGAATTACTTCTTGGAATAGGTTTATTCTAGATACTGCTATCAATGGAAATTTCCTAGAGGCCCCAGTTTGGGAGTCTCTTAGTATTATTGAAAATCTTGTTGGGAGTCCCCCTGTTGTTAGCGTTCGAGAGGACATCACCCTAGCTCACATTATGAAAAAACTTGAAAAAATAGAGTTAGAGATGCCAAGCACTAATAAGATGAATGAGTTGGATCGAAAGATTCAAGGGAATTTGAATAGACTTGATAGCTCCATGCATAAATTTTTTAAAATTTTGGAGACCGTCAAATTCCATGATTCTGACTTTTCTAGGATGGACAAGATTGAGGAGATATTTGATACCTTAGGAACTACTTTCTCCTCGATCAAAACCGAAAAGGTAGAAACTCCGGCAAAGAGGGAGCCTAAGTTCGTTCACGTTCCAAAGGCTCCCCGTTCTAAAAGCAATCCACATATTGCCAAAGGGGTTGAAACCGTAAAGACTTTGGAAGAAACACCTATCGTTGATGAATTTACAAATGAATCTTCCCTTGACTTTATCCTTTTGGTCTTCTAACTAGAAGTATCTCTATGAGGTCTTTATTTGAGAGTCCTCTTAAGACTAGTTGTATTATTGAAGAGCTTTTTGATGATCTTGATGATGGTTCAATTGATACAACTTGATCTATGCATTATGCCTAGCTTAAAGGCATAAAAGAAAGCGCTTTTGGGAGGCAGTCCACATGAATATATATTTTTGCTTTTGTTGTGTCTTGATGATGTTTACTGCTGTAGCATCATCATTGTATCTTTACTTTTCATATTTGTGCCAAGTATAGCCTCTGATTGCTAGAAAGTTCAAAAGTTGTGAGGTGCTGTCCAGGAAACAGATTCTGTCCTTGGATAGAAAAATTCGTATAAAATCACCAGATCATCTGTTTGGTCTGAATTTTTTCGACAGCGTTCTCTATATAATTGTCTTTCGTGCGTAAGTTCTGAGTTTTTTTATTTGAGTTGCAGAAGTATCCCGAACAGGTCAATTACTGCCTGATGTTCTGTTTTTCACAGATTCTGTCCTGTTTTGCCTTACCTTCACTTTGCAAATTAAGAACTTGCTTTTTCTTTGCAAAAATCTTTTGGCAATCTTGAGAAACAGTAGAACTTCAAGAATTACCATGGACGCCTCCCGGATGACTCGTGAGTAGTCTCCCTTGGACCATGAGTCCATGACCAGTAGCTATGTGATGTTCTCCTCCCGTTCTTATGCTTCACTAATTAGTCCTCGTGAGCTGCCCTACATGATCGAGGCACCTATGTAATCCTTATGCTGTTGCTATGTTGAGTTTGCTGGGATCCGATGGATTATGAGATTATGTTCAGATTGATCTTGAGTAATATATTTGATTCACCTGTTTTATATTTTACTCCATAAGTAATTCTTGCATGTTCTCCGTTGTTATTTATTGCTTTGGCCAAGTAGTAAGTAGTGACTCCAAGAGGGAACGTTATGCTCGATTGTGGGTTCATGCCCCTCGATGACTAGCTTGAGTGACAGAAACATGAGTCTAGGGGATGTGCTGTTGCCACAAGGGGGAAAACAACGGTGCTTGTGCCCGCGGGTGCAAGGATTGTTTACTTTACGCAAAGTTCTTTTAATGCAGTTGTCTGTTGCATTGAGTTTACATTATGGGTGGGACTCGCAACTTAATACCAGCGAGATGTTCTGGATAGATATCTCAAGGTGGATGATTAGTAGTAGATGCAGATGGATTTTGGTCTACTTACTTTGGCGTACCGCCCATGCTTTGAACCTCAACCTTTCTTGCAATGTAGTCAGCATTGGTTTGCGCTCGTGGTCCTGTCAATTGCCCAGCTGTAATTTGTTACCTCACATAGCTGTTTTATCGTCTTTTGGGAGAGAGACATCACTAGTGATCATCATGTGACTCCGGTCCATATTACTATCATTGATCACATACACTATTTACTTTTCGCTATTTTATTTACTATTGCAAATTACTATCTATCACTACTATCATATTGCTTTTAACCCTTTGTGAACTACAAGGCCGGAGAGATTGACAACCTCTCTGTACTCGTTGGGAGCAAAGTTATTTGTATCTGTGTGCAGGTCCACGTTGATTGCTAATTGCGCCGTTAGCAGTTGACACCTACCTGTTGAACCTAGGAGTCTCTGGGGATTCGATCCTTGGCATCTTTGCTAGGGGAAAACACTTCTACTTACTGCATCTTACACCTTCCACTTGGGGTAATCCAACGAGGGGTTCGAGGCCCATCAAGGAGTATTTTCTGGCGCCGTTGCCGGGGACTCCACTCTTCAGGATTGGGGAGTTGCATGCTATCTTTTACCTTTGCTTTTTAGTCTTGTTAGTTTACCTTTCATATTTGCTTTAGTTGCTTTTATCAAAAATCACAAAATAGTTATCTTGTTCCTTAGTTATCATTATGTCGGGTCCTTTTGTCTTTGACGAGGCAGAAGTTCTCACCTTTAAACAAAGAGGTGGGGAAAGTTTGAAAGATGCTTGGTATAGAATTAATGATTCACAAAAAAGAGCCACCAAGAAGGGACCTACTACTATCTTGCTTAGAAATTTTTATGTTGGAATTACTTCTTGGAATAGGTTTATTCTAGATACTGCTATCAATGGAAATTTCCTAGAGGCCCCAGTTTGGGAGTCTCTTAGTATTATTGAAAATCTTGTTGGGAGTCCCCCTGTTGTTAGCGTTCGAGAGGACATCACCCTAGCTCACATTATGAAAAAACTTGAAAAAATAGAGTTAGAGATGCCAAGCACTAATAAGATGAATGAGTTGGATCGAAAGATTCAAGGGAATTTGAATAGACTTGATAGCTCCATGCATAAATTTTTTAAAATTTTGGAGACCGTCAAATTCCATGATTCTGACTTTTCTAGGATGGACAAGATTGAGGAGATATTTGATACCTTAGGAACTACTTTCTCCTCGATCAAAACCGAAAAGGTAGAAACTCCGGCAAAGAGGGAGCCTAAGTTCGTTCACGTTCCAAAGGCTCCCCGTTCTAAAAGCAATCCACCTATTGCCAAAGGGGTTGAAACCGTAAAGACTTTGGAAGAAACACCTATCGTTGATGAATTTATAAATGAATCTTCCCTTGACTTTATCCTTTTGGTCTTCTAACTAGAAGTATCTCTATGAGGTCTTTATTTGAGAGTCCTCTTAAGACTAGTTGTATTATTGAAGAGCTTTTTGATGATCTTGATGATGGTTCAATTGATACAACTTGATCTATGCATTATGCCTAGCTTAAAGGCATAAAAGAAAGCGCTTTTGGGAGGCAGCCCACATGAATATATTTTTTTGCTTTTGTTGTGTCTTGATGATGTTTACTGCTGTAGCATCATCATTGTATCTTTACTTTTCATATTTGTGCCAAGTATAGCCTCTGATTGCTAGAAAGTTCAAAAGTTGTGAGGTGCTGTCCAGGAAACAGATTCTGTCCTTGGATAGAAAAATTCGTATAAAATCACCAGATCATCTGTTTGGTCTGAATTTTTTCGACAGCGTTCTCTATATAATTGTCTTTCGTGCGTAAGTTCTGAGTTTTTTTATTTGAGTTGCAGAAGTATCCCGAACAGGTCAATTACTGCCTGATGTTCTGTTTTTCACAGATTCTGTCCTGTTTTGCCTTACCTTCACTTTGCAAATTAAGAACTTGCTTTTTCTTTGCAAAAATCTTTTGGCAATCTTGAGAAACAGTAGAACTTCAAGAATTACCATGGACGCCTCCCGGATGACTCGTGAGTAGTCTCCCTTGGACCATGAGTCCATGACCAGTAGCTATGTGATGTTCTCCTCCCGTTCTTATGCTTCACTAATTAGTCCTCGTGAGCTGCCCTACATGATCGAGGCACCTATGTAATCCTTATGCTGTTGCTATGTTGAGTTTGCTGGGATCCGATGGATTATGAGATTATGTTCAGATTGATCTTGAGTAATATATTTGATTCACCTGTTTTATATTTTACTCCATAAGTAATTCTTGCATGTTCTCCGTTGTTATTTATTGCTTTGGCCAAGTAGTAAGTAGTGACTCCAAGAGGGAACGTTATGCTCGATTGTGGGTTCATGCCCCTCGATGACTAGCTTGAGTGACAGAAACATGAGTCTAGGGGATGTGCTGTTGCCACAAGGGGGAAAACAACGGTGCTTGTGCCCGCGGGTGCAAGGATTGTTTACTTTACGCAAAGTTCTTTTAATGCAGTTGTCTGTTGCATTGAGTTTACATTATGGGTGGGACTCGCAACTTAATACCAGCGAGATGTTCTGGATAGATATCTCAAGGTGGATGATTAGTAGTAGATGCAGATGGATTTTGGTCTACTTACTTTGGCGTACCGCCCATGCTTTGAACCTCAACCTTTCTTGCAATGTAGTCAGCATTGGTTTGCGCTCGTGGTCCTGTCAATTGCCCAGCTGTAATTTGTTACCTCACATAGCTGTTTTATCGTCTTTTGGGAGAGAGACATCACTAGTGAACATCATGTGACTCCGGTCCATATTACTATCATTGATCACATACACTATTTACTTTTCGCTATTTTATTTACTATTGCAAATTACTATCTATCACTACTATCATATTGCTTTTAACCCTTTGTGAACTACAAGGCCGGAGAGATTGACAACCTCTCTGTACTCGTTGGGAGCAAAGTTATTTGTATCTGTGTGCAGGTCCACGTTGATTGCTAATTGCGCCGTTAGCAGTTGACACCTACCTGTTGAACCTAGGAGTCTCTGGGGATTCGATCGTTGGCATCTTTGCTAGGGGAAAACACTTCTACTTACTGCATCTTACACCTTCCACTTGGGGTAATCCAACGAGGGGTTCGAGGCCCATCAAGGAGTATTTTCTGGCGCCGTTGCCGGGGACTCCACTCTTCAGGATAGGGGAGTTGCATGCTATCTTTTACCTTTGCTTTTTAGTCTTGTTAGTTTACCTTTCATATTTGCTTTAGTTGCTTTTATCAAAAATCACAAAAATAGTTATCTTGTTCCTTAGTTATCATTATGTCGGGTCCTTTTGTCTTTGACGAGGCAGAAGTTCTCACCTTTAAACAAAGAGGTGGGGAAAGTTTGAAAGATGCTTGGTATAGAATTAATGATTCACAAAAAAGAGCCACCAAGAAGGGACCTACTACTATCTTGCTTAGAAATTTTTATGTTGGAATTACTTCTTGGAATAGGTTTATTCTAGATACTGCTATCAATGGAAATTTCCTAGAGGCCCCAGTTTGGGAGTCTCTTAGTATTATTGAAAATCTTGTTGGGAGTCCCCCTGTTGTTACCGTTCGAGAGGACATCACCCTAGCTCACATTATGAAAAAACTTGAAAAAATAGAGTTAGAGATGCCAAGCACTAATAAGATGAATGAGTTGGATCGAAAGATTCAAGGGAATTTGAATAGACTTGATAGCTCCATGCATAAATTTTTTAAAATTTTGGAGACCGTCAAATTCCATGATTCTGACTTTTCTAGGATGGACAAGATTGAGGAGATATTTGATACCTTAGGAACTACTTTCTCCTCGATCAAAACCGAAAAGGTAGAAACTCCGGCAAAGAGGGAGCCTAAGTTCGTTCACGTTCCAAAGGCTCCCCGTTCTAAAAGCAATCCACCTATTGCCAAAGGGGTTGAAACCGTAAAGACTTTGGAAGAAACACCTATCGTTGATGAATTTATAAATGAATCTTCCCTTGACTTTATCCTTTTGGTCTTCTAACTAGAAGTATCTCTATGAGGTCTTTATTTGAGAGTCCTCTTAAGACTAGTTGTATTATTGAAGAGCTTTTTGATGATCTTGATGATGGTTCAATTGATACAACTTGATCTATGCATTATGCCTAGCTTAAAGGCATAAAAGAAAGCGCTTTTGGGAGGCAGCCCACATGAATATTTTTTTTTGCTTTTGTTGTGTCTTGATGATGTTTACTGCTGTAGCATCATCATTGTATCTTTACTTTTCATATTTGTGCCAAGTATAGCCTCTGATTGCTAGAAAGTTCAAAAGTTGTGAGGTGCTGTCCAGGAAACAGATTCTGTCCTTGGATAGAAAAATTCGTATAAAATAACCAGATCATCTGTTTGGTCTGAATTTTTTCGACAGCGTTCTCTATATAATTGTCTTTCGTGCGTAAGTTCTGAGTTTTTTTATTTGAGTTGCAGAAGTATCCCGAACAGGTCAATTACTGCCTGATGTTCTGTTTTTCACAGATTCTGTCCTGTTTTGCCTTACCTTCACTTTGCAAATTAAGAACTTGCTTTTTCTTTGCAAAAATCTTTTGGCAATCTTGAGAAACAGTAGAACTTCAAGAATATCCTTATTTCCAGCAAGGTATAATTATTTTATTAAGGGTACTAACCTCGCTAATCAGATTATGAATGAGTTGTGTATGAAGGGAGTTTTCAAGTGTGCGAGGGAAGATGATAAAAAGATTCAGGAGTGTCAAGCGCTCAAGCTTGGGGATGCCCCCGTGCACCCCCAAGAAATATTCAAGGAGACTCAAGCGTCTAAGCTTGGGGATGCCCCCCGTGCATCCCCTTCTCCATCAACATTATCAGTTCGTCTTTCGTTCCGCTATATTTTTATGACTTCATATGTTATGTGCTATGCTTGGAGCGTCTTGCTTTTAGTTTTCTTTTTAGTTTTTCATAACGAGTCGGAACCCAGCATTCCTTTATGTGGGAGAGAAACACGCTCCACCTCTACCTAGAACATTACATAGAATTTTCATGTCTATCTATGTTGTGTGTGTTCTTTATCTTTTAATAGCTACTATCGTGCTTTGCTCTTAGTATTCATGCTTATCTTTTCAAGAGCTTCTATTTAGTTGGTTGCTTGAACTCTTTTTAATTACCATGCTCACCTTATTAAGAGAGTTTGCTTCCGTTGCATGGGTTAATATGTCTATGATAAATATGCTACTTTCATGATGGTGCTTAGTAGTTCAAGTTTTCTTATGGTTAATCTCAAATAGCTGGGGGGTTCCCTATGTGTCATTAGAATACCAACTTGGTTTGTTTGCCTATGATGTGGTATGGTTTAGTAATATCTTCCTTCGAGAATTTATTTTGATTGACTTGGCGTATGCTCACGCATATTCAAGACTGTAAAGAAAGTCTGTCAAGCCTTGATGATCTTTTGTTTCTAAGTAGCGATATAACTACCATGCCTGATTCAATATTGCTTTGTCGCTCTGCATGATTATGACCGTCATTGCTCTCTTAGTTGGTCGCTCCCAGTCTTTTGCTAACCTCCACCTGCACTAAGCAAATTAATCATGCAATACATAGCTCATGGGAAAGTAGCCTAAAAACTATTGTGGTAAAGAATATGTTGCTTATGTATCTTATTTCTTATGAGTTGCTTGCTAAGCGGTAACCATGTTTCTGGGGACGCCATCAACTGTCACACTTTTGTTGAATATCATGTGAGTTGCTATGCATGTTCGTCTTGTCTGAAGTAAGGGTGATTTACCGTGGGTTGAATTAATATGCATATTGTTAGAGAAGAACATTGGGCCGCCAACCAAAGCCATGCCTCATGGTGGAAGTTTTAGCTTGGACCTTAATCCTCAATCTCTCATGAGAATATGCTTATGCATTAAAGAGGAGTCCATCATCTATTTTCTATGTTGTCCCGGTATGGATGTCCTCAAGTTGAGATTTATCAAAAACGAGAAATCAAATGCGATCTATCTCCTTGGACCTTTGTACAGGTGGCATAGAGGTACCCCTTTGTGACACTTGGTTAAAACATATGCAATGCAATGATAACCCATGGGGATCCGAGCTAATATGGACAAGGAGCGAGCACTATTGGTATTCGATGCATGAGGCTTGCAACTTATAAGATGTTTTATACATGACACATATGAAGTACTACTACCGTTGACACAATTGCTTCCATGTTTCAAAATAAAAAGCTCTAGCACTTCAAGCATCAACTACTGAGAGCATGATTGTCATTCTGAGTGTAATGTGCATTGTCCCAAAGTAGCATTGTCTTTTGCATGATTGTGATATCGTTTATTCTGAAATGGTTGTATCTAGTCATCACTTAAACCTTGAAGGTGCCCTTGCATTTATGTTTTGCATCACTAAAGGGGGCAAGCTAGATATCACTTGATCATATTTGCACATCATGTTCATTGCAAATCTTTTTGATGTTTCAGTTTCATGTTGTAAAACTTTCAGTCATTTGTGCTTTTCTCTTGAGACAACTTAGTTACTTTAGAATCGTTGCCTCAGTAAGCTTTTGTCATATGACTATGAGAAAGTCTTATATGGTTAATAGCATGTCACCACAGAAATTATTCTTGTTATCATTTACCTACTCGAGGACGAGCAGGAATTAAGCTTGGGGATGTTGATACGTCCAAAACGTATCTATAATTTCTGCTTGCTCCATGCCACTTTTGGGTGATATTGCTATGATATTCATACACTTCCATACACTTTTGATCATATTTGGACTAACTTACTAATCCAGTGCACCCCAGTGCCAGTTTCTGTTTTCGGCTGTTTTTGTATTTCAGGTTTTCACGTTTCGAGAACTGCCTAGAAAAATACAAAAAATATATATAAAAAATCAGCTTTCCGGGAACGACACTGCTTCCGAAGGGGAGCCTGGGGGGGCCACAGGGGCCCCAGGCGCCATGTGGGCGCCCCCCCCCCTGGGCCGCGCCGGGGGGGCGTCTCGGCCCCCCGAGAGCCCCCCGGTGCCCTACTTTGGCAGATATTTAAAGGGTCCCCCGTAACCCTTGAAACAGGACTTCTTTTCGCGATCCCATCTCTGTTTCGCCGCCGCCGCCGCTTCCAAGATCGGGAGCACCAGGAGAACTCTTCCCGGAACCCTGCCGGAGGGGAGGATCACCACCGGGAGCTTCTCCACCACCATGGACGCCTCCCGGATGACTCGTGAGTAGTCTCCCTTGGACCATGAGTCCATGACCAGTAGCTATGTGATGTTCTCCTCCCGTTCTTGTGCTTCACTAATTAGTCCTCGTGAGCTGCCCTACATGATCGAGGCACCTATGTAATCCTTATGCTGTTGCTATGTTGAGTTTGCTGGGATCCGATGGATTATGAGATTATGTTCAGATTGATCTTGAGTAATATATTTGATTCACCTGTTTTATATTTTAGTCCATAAGTAATTCTTGCATGTTCTCCGTTGTTATTTATTGCTTTGGCCAAGTAGTAAGTAGTGACTCCAAGAGGGAACGTTATGCTCGATTGTGGGTTCATGCCCCTCGATGACTAGCTTGAGTGGCAGAAACATGAGTCTAGGGGATGTGCTGTTGCCACAAGGGGGAAAACAATGGTGCTTGTGCCCGCGGGTGCAAGGATTGTTTACTTTACGCAAAGTTCTTTTAATGCAGTTGTCTGTTGCATTGAGTTTACATTATGGGTGGGACTCGCAACTTAATACCAGCGAGATGTTCTGGATAGATATCTCAAGGTGGATGATTAGTAGTAGATGCAGATGGATTTTGGTCTACTTACTTTGGCGTACCGCCCATGCTTTGAACCTCAACCTTTCTTGCAATGTAGTCAGCATTGGTTTGCGTTCGTGGTCCTGTCAATTGCCCAGCTGTAATTTGTTACCTCACATAGCTGTTTTATCATCTTTTGGGAGAGAGACATCACTAGTGAACATCATGTGACTCCGGTCCATATTACTATCATTGATCACATACACTATTTACTTTTCGCTATTTTATTTACTATTGCAAATTACTATCTATCACTACTATCATATTGCTTTTAACCCTTTGTGAACTACAAGGCCGGAGAGATTGACAACCTCTCTGTACTCGTTGGGAGCAAAGTTATTTGTATCTGTGTGCAGGTCCACGTTGATTGCTAATTACGCCGTTAGCAGTTGACACCTACCTGTTGAACCTAGGAGTCTCTGGGGATTCGATCCTTGGCATCTTTGCTAGGGGAAAACACTTCTACTTACTGCATCTTACACCTTCCACTTGGGGTAATCTAACGAGGGGTTCGAGGCCCATCAAGACCTAAGAAGAATTTCAACTATCCCATCATAGACATTTGATATTCTTCAATCATCATATAGGCAAATTCATCACTATAACATTGATCAGTACGGCCAAAGATAATATCATCAACATATATTTGGCACACAAATAATTCACCATCATAAGATTTAGTGAAAAGAGTATGATCAAGTGAACCAGGTTTGAAGCCTTTCTTCATGAGGAATTCCTTCGAAGTATCATACCACGCCCGAGGGGCCTGCTTGAGGCCATAGAGGGCCTTATTGAGTCTGAAGACTTTGTCAGGATTCTTTGGATCTTCAAAACCTGGGGGTTGAGCAACATATACTTCTTCCTCAAGCTTACCATTGAGGAATGCACTTTTCACATCCATTTGATATAAAGTGATATCATGATGGTTAGCATAAGCAAGTAATATGAGAATAGCCTCAAGTCTAGCAACAGGTGCAAAAGTTTCATCGAAATCAATTCCTTCAACCTGTGTGTAGCCTTGTGCTACAAGCCATGCCTTATTCCTTACCACAAGGACATTTTCATCTTGCTTGTCGCGGTAGATCCACTTTGTGCCAATGATATTTTGCTTGAGAGGATCTAGACGTTTGACCAGTTCCCAGACGTTGTTGAGCTCGAATTGATGTAATTCTTCTTGCATAGCTTGAATCCACTTAGGCTCCATAAATGCTTCATCTACCTTAGTGGGCTCTGTGATAGAGACAAAAGCAAAGTGCCCACAAAAGTTAGATAAATGTGAAGCTCTTGAGCGTGTGAGAGGACCCGGTGCTTCAATGTCATCGATGATTTTCTCAATCTGCACTTCATTTGCAACGCGAGGATGAGCTGGTTGTCGTCGAGGAATTTGATCAGCATTTTCTTCAGTATTTTCTTCAGGTGCATTAGCTCGACATTCTTCGCGCTCTGGAATGAATTCTTCAGCAGATTCTTCGGTCGGAATGACATCCTCAGTAGCCTTGAAGTTGATAGTCTCCTCAGGTGCTGGTTCATCTATAACAGAAGGTAGGTGCTCTCTTTGCGAGCCATTAGTTTCATCGAACCGCACATCTACAGTTTCAACAACCTTGTGAAGAACGTTGTTGAAGACTTTGTAGCTGTGTGAGTCCTTTCCGTAACCAAGCATAAACCCTTCATGTGCTTTCGGTGCAAATTTTGAGTTGTGATGAGGATCTCTAATCCAACATTTAGCACCGAAGACTTTGAAATAACTCACATTGGGTTTCTTGTCAGTGAGGAGTTCATAGGCTGTCTTGTTGAAGAATTTGTGAAGATATACTCTGTTGATGATGTGGCAAGCAGTATCAATTGCACCAATCCAGAAACGATGAGGCATTTGTATTCATCAAGCATAGTGTGAGCCATCTCAGCAAGAGTCCTGTTCTTGCGCTCCACGACGCCATTCTGCTGGGGAGTATAAGGAGCAGATAACTCATGAGTAATACGAAGTTCATCAAGATAGTCATCAAGACCAGAATTCTTGAACTCGGCTCCATTGTCACTTCTGATGTGCTTGATCTTCACACCAAAGTTGATTGAAACCCTCGAGGAAAATCATTTGAAGACTTCCTACACTTCATGTTTGTAAGTAGCAATGTGTACCCATGTGTATCGAGAGTAATCCTCAACAATAACAAAGCCATATTCAGATGCATCATTTGAAACTGCAGAATAATGATTAGGACGGAAGAGATCCATGTGAAGCAATTCAAATGGTCGAGTAGTAGTCATGATAGTCTTCGCTGGATGCTTGGCCTTTGTCATCTTTCCAGCTTCACTGGCTACGCATAAGTGATCCTTGAGGAATTTGACATTCTCAATACCAATGACATGCTTCTTCTTCGCAAGCGTGTGCAAATTCCTCATGCCTGCATGACCAAGTCGTCGATGCCATAGCCAGCCTTCTGAAGCTTTTGCAAGTAGACACACAGCTGGTTGAGGTCCTGTGGAGAAATCAACAATATACAAGTCTCCTCTCCTAAAGCCTTCGAAGACTTTGGAATTGTCAGATTCCGTGATCACAACACAACGATTTAACAGCCTCAAAATTGGGTTATCAATTTTGTGTTGTTATTTCTTTCTGGCAACCTGTTTTCAAATTATTCTCATGAGCTTGCTGGATGACTCTGAGAATTTTAGCCATTTTCAACCCTTCAAAACCTTGCTCGTGTCCTTGTCAATGGGCAAGACCTCAACTGCAACACCTCAATTTCTCTCAAACCCTAATTCCAAACTTTTGGAATTTATAGGTGGCCTTTGTGATTACCAAGGAGCCATTGCTTTCTTTGATCCGTTGATCATGCCATCTACTCCAAGAGGCACTCTTATCCTCATAACCCTTGAATATGCAAAAATATTGCTAAGTTCCATGCAATATTTTTGACTTGTGGTTTATTCCTTTTCTTGTCTATCCGAGGAATAAAATCCAAAGGCATAGCTAGCCATCTACTAAATTCATGAGAATTGGTGGAGTTGATGCTTATGCCTAATCCAAGCTCTGGAAAAAATATTGGCCACATTTAAATAAGGAAAGTTGCCTTTTCCTATTTTAAGCCAATATTGTATTTTTGCCCTTTTCCAAAGGAACTACTATTTTTATAGCAGAGAAAATTCCCACATAAATTGTGGAGCTTGTCCTTGCTATATAATCATTAGTTCCACCATTAACTCATGTTCCACAATTCAAAATTTTGGCACATGATCCAATGCAAGTTTCTGCCTTCTCTGAAACTTTGCAAAGGAAGTGTTTTATCCCTAATTCCAAAGGAGCTGAAATTTGGTGGGGTGATTAACCTTGATAAAAACACCCATGAATACCAAATATGAGCTCAATCAGTTCATCCTAGCTCCTTGTGCTATTTTTCAAAGTTTCTGACCAGAATACAACTTTGTGAAGGAAGTACCTCCATAAAGTTTTCAAATGGTATGAAACTCTTCCATACTCTCAATTGTTCCAAATCATTAGACTCTACCTAAATTTAGCTCATTTTATTGAGCTATGTGGGCACAGAAGCAATTCTTGCTTTCTGTCCAATTTTTCAGTTTGTGAAGCAAGTGCATGTTATCTTGATCCATTATAGCTGAAAATATTCCCAAGCATTCTCCTATCCATATAACTCACCTTTCCAAGATTTTGGCTCATTTCATGTAGCCAATATTTTCCTAGATTGTTCCTAAGATTTTGGTGAGAAGTGACGTTTGTGAAACAAGTACCAATTTGGCAAGTCCATTTGGTATGAAATTTTTATAGCATCACTGGATGCCCAAATCATCAAGCTTTGCGAAATATTAGCTCAATCCATCACTCCTAGTGAGTGCTTCTTCCTCATCTAGTTTCTGGACTAATTTTGGCAGTTGTAAAGCAACTATGCTAAATACTTGTCCTAATGACCTCAAAATTCCTAGGAGAGTAGTTCTTGTTACCCTAAGCATCCCAGACATCATTGTTACCTTCCTACATCTCTGGTTTTATCTCTAGAATGATGTCAAGTTTGCAACAACAAACTTGTGAAGCTTATTATACTCAGCTCATTTTGTCTCTGCCAGTTTCTTTACCATGGTAACTCTTTACCTTCGAGGAACTACGCAGTAGACATAGAGTTTCTTCAGTAAAAAAAACCAGAGCCCGCCTTGTCCACGGTGATCACGCGGAGAGCCAGCCAAAACGATGGTCTAGCCACTGTTGTCGGCGGCATCGCTACTCCGACCAGCCTCGGCCTCGCTAGTGTTGCCCAACAGTGTCCCCTCGCCGTCCTCTTCCCTCTGGACCTCCTGCCTCTCTCGTTCTCTTCTCCGACGAGCAGTGCCACTGGGCGAACAGTGCGCCACTGTGCATCGTCGCTTTCCTCTTTGTTGTCTTCTTCTTCTGCTCGTCTTAGGGCGTTCCTCGACTCTGTGAGGCTCTGGCGTTCGTCCGCTCTCCCCTCGTCGCCTTCCCGCCGCTTCCCGAGCTCGTTGGCCGCGTCTGCCGACACTGCGCCGTCGCCGGTGCGCGGACACGTCGCCCGCCGCGTGCCACCTCCTCCCGTTTCCCCCTCGAGCTCGTCCGGCTATTTAAAGAGCCCGCGAGACCCCCTCGAGCACCCCAGCAGCCTGCCCAGCCTCTCCCTTGAGCTCCAAAGCCCCTCCCCACCCCTCTTTGTCGCCATGGCCGCCGCCTCTAGCCACTCAAGATTCGGCCAACCCGGGCCTTCCCCTCCCTCCGTTCCACCTCTAGAAGATTCCCCAGTCACCAGAGAACCTCCCCAGCATCTTCCCCTCTCCTCCGGTGGCCTCTGTCCACGAGCTCCATAACCGCCCGACGCCGTTGTTCGCCGCCACGGGAGCCCTGCTCAACCCTGACCCCTTCGACAAAAACCAAGGGCCTAGGGAGGTGAGGCTCGTCCCACTGGTCAGTTCGGTAGGTGGCACGGCGCGGGAGATGGCCGGAGCTGCCCGCAGTCACCGCCGGGCGCCGACTCTGCATCGGCCAGGCATGGGCGCAAGCGGAGGAAGACGACGATGACACCAGCTGACCGCGGGCCCCGCGCGTCAGCCACTCAGCATTGACACAGTCGGGTGCTGGGGTGGATAAGTGACGGGCTCCACCTGTCAGCCTCTCAGCGCTAACCGGGCCGGCCCGCTGACGTGGTTAAGTGGAAGCGTATTCCGAAGAGTACGTCTTCGCTTAACAGAAGCGTATTCTTCCTCTTCTTTAGCTAGAAATGCATTTTCCTCACTGGAAGGCATATTCTCAGAAAAGACACGTTCTATTTAAACTGCCAGGGACCTGTTTGTAGAGATATTTTTATAGACTAGTCCCTTAACTTTAAATGTCCGTATCTTCTTATCCGTAACTCTGAATGAGGTGAATCCAAAGCCCACTTCTTCGTTTCGTCGAACCCGTTCTGTTGACATCATTTTCATTATGCTTCAACATTCTGAAAATGACCGTTTTCCCTTGCCGTTAACCAGCCTCTTTCGAGAGAGAAGTGTTTCCGGTAACTCTTTCCGCGATCGTTCCGCACTTCTTCCCGGAGTATTTTCCAGCCCCAGGCAAGCCAACCTCTTACCATGAGCCCCGAACTCGCATGTTGACTTTGCTTGTACCTTGTGGGTGTGGAGTTGCAGTTGTTTTATTATTGTTTTCAGTTGCAGTCCTTCTGTTATGTCTTTCATGTATGCTAGTGTTTCATGACATCTCTTGCCATGTTAGTTAGAAGGTCATTATTAATAATGCCATGTCACCACTTTAATGTGATTTTCATGACATTGTTATAAAATGCTATAATGATTAGAATGCACCATTAATGTGCTTGTACTTGGTATTATTATGATTCTTTATGCTATAGTTGTGCACCTGAGAAGTTCGGCATTCTTGTATATGCTTTTGTGTGCTACATGTCCATTGTTACATTCATGTTAAATATGCTCATGATGATAGAGAAGTAACAAAATGACTTAATAATAACAAAACTCCTCCGTCATCGATGAGATCAAGTCATGGTGCCACCAAATCGAACTTCTTCAGTGCAGCCACATTTGCCTTTATGGGAAGGCCTTAACGTGAGCTATTGTCGTGCCTCTCGTCGATGCCTACAACAAGGGAAGGTTATGGGCGCGCGCTACCCTGATCAGGTAGGCGGACATAAGCCTTGTGTGCCCGTTGTTGTTGTTATGGTATCGGGTCCCCGTTTGGGACCGTTTGGCCACGACGGTGGTCGTTGTGTCTTTGGTAGACACGGGGCCACCCAGGACTAGCCCAGTGGGCGATGAGTCGGAGTGGCCGGGAGAGTGTCATGACAGTCGGTCGGTTTTGTCGGAGCACCGTTGGTCCACCCGAATGGGATGACGAGGCCATGGGTTCTGTGGTGTGTGTACAGTGCACTATCTCTACAGAGTGTTGATAAAGTCTATCGATAGCACATAGTTCGTAGTAGGTCACACTATCGGGTCTTGGTCAACATGGAGGATAAACCTGAGATAATAAAATTTATTTACTGTGATAACAAGAATGTGGTGACTTGGACTATGAGATGGTCGTGCGGAGTCACGACGATGTTTGATATGATCACGAGACGAGTTCTCGGTGAGTGTTGAAGACTAAGTGTTGGTCATGCTTGTGATCGCCGGAAAGATCACCGTTTGGTTGTGAGGCAACCCGTTGGTAAGAGGGTCCGGAGGACTCAGTGAACAAGTTTGGTTCCATTGACTGAGTAATATGTTGCATTTTAAGAACCATGGTAGAACGAGAAATGTTCGCATAAAGTTATCATGTTATGTCGACATTGAATATATGTACAATAGTTTATTTTCAGCATAGTCTCATGATGGCATGCCATGCTTTGGTTTATTTTATGCCATGTTTGAGATGATATGTTATGTTTTGGTTTTTTTATAAGCATGTCTTGATATGCCATGTTATTACCATGTTAGTCAATGCTATGATGTTGTTCATGCTCAGTTGGTCTATATGATGCCATGTTAAAAATAATGTAAGATAGATTGTTGCATGCACTTGGTTCTTGCCTCGTCTTCTGCTTGTTTGGATGCTATGTATTTGGTTGTCTTGCAAGTACATTCAATGTATTGACCTAGCATGTCATGCTAGTTTTGTAGGTCGCACTCAAATGGTTCGCCTGCTCCGTCGTGCTAGGCCGTAATCTTGCCAGTCCTGTGAGTTGTGGAGCCCAGCCAGAGTTGTTTTGCCACCAAGCCAAGACTTCCGCCGCCATGTAAATAGCCTTAGGGCTATGCCAGATAATTGTATTCATCAATGATGTAATCATATACACTTTTATTTGATGAATATTATTGTACCTGGAATGTTGTATCTTTGACCTGTCGTGCGCCAGGTGTTATCCTGGGCTGACGTGCGAAGGCCCCCTGCTCCTTGCGGATCGGGGTGCCACAAACGATACTTGCCAAAGACCACAACCATATCAAGATCGCAAAGCATTGAGACATAGATGAGGTTGTATCCTAAGGACTCGACAAGCATGACTTTGTCCATGTGTCGATCCTTTGAGATCGCAACCTTACCTAGACCCAATACCTGACTTTTGCCTTTGTCAGCGAAGATGATATGCTTCAGATGAGATGGAGATAAGGGAGCATCCATCAATAGATTCTTGTCACCAGTCATGTGATTTGTCCATCCACTATCGAGGACCCACTCAGAGGCTTTGGGTTGATCATCCTGCAGATGAATTAGTGCAACTTACAAACTCATATACTTCATCAGTGAAGAATATGACATCAATTCATTAGATCAATTTCATCAAGCAATGCAACAGATAAAGTAGTATGAGGACGTGAGAAATGAGAGTTCATTTCTCCATGATTAGTCTGCGTCCTTTCAGGCATTTTTCAGGTCTCCAGCAAATTCTTCAGACATTTGAGCACGTCTGGAGACCTGACCCTGCAGAAGAGATTAGATCTTTTTTTTCACCACCCACATCTGAAGGGGTGGCAAAGAGTTCATCACTCTGCGAGCTCCATACGAGAAAGGTGGCATAGAAGCCAACCCATTTCGTTTCACATAAGAGGAGGTAGGATAAGCATATGGATAAGCAGAGAAATTCTTTGAGGACTTATGAACATAATGGTTAGAAGAATAGTGCTCATATTCATAGCCCTTAGCTCTTCCCTGTGAAACAGAGTTGTTAGCACGATGATATTCATATGAGGACTTTGATCCGTTTGAGGAATTTGATCCATGTGAGGAATTTGGTTCGTATGAGGATTTGAATCAATCTGAAGATTTTGATCCATATGAAGAATTGGATCTGGGGTTCCTATTCCTCACACGAGGTGTCATGAGGACATTCATTTGAAGATTTTCAAGGTGCCTCTTAGGGACCCAGATTTTCTTCATAGGGGGACCATTCCTGCAGTTAGTTCCAACATATCTAGCAAATACTTCACCATTCTGATTTTTGAACAGTTTATAGTTGGAGTCAAATGACTCATCAGAAGAATGAGGAGATTCACATGTAAAGCCAAATAAATTGGATGGATCAACTGGAGGTCCCTTTGCAGCAACCCATGAGGTTTTGGAGTACTACTCAGGCTTCCAATATGTACCATCAGCATTAAGTTTCATCTCAAAGGCAATACCCTCTTTCCTAGGGTTCCTGTTGAGGATCTACTTTTTAAGCACATCACAAGAGTCTGATTCCCTTTGAGGCTTTTGTACATGCTTGTCATGTACAATTCCTTCAGCCCTGCATCATCAGTGATACTAGCAATGTCCTCAGATGAGGAATAAGTGATAGCAGAGACAGTTGAAGAATTTGTAGCATTAGAAGCATTTGAACATTCAGGTGAGGAATTAGCAGTTTCACGTTCAATGCATTTAAGGCATGGGGGAATGAATTTCTCCTGAGAAGCGCTGATTTGTTGAGCAAGTAATGAATCGCGCTCCTTCTGAAGATCTTCATAACTCACTCTTAGCTTTTCAAGATCTTGCTTTCTTTGAAGAAATTCATAGGAAAGCTTCTCATGATCAGATAAGATAGTGTTATGATTATCCTAAAGGTTATCATACTTGGACTGAAATCTCTGAAGATTTTCAGCCAAAGCTTTCGACTGATCCATTTCTTCACCCAACATATCATCGCTCTTGTTTAGCATGTAATGAACTTTTTCCAAAGCTATTTGTTATTTAGTGGCAAGGGAAGCAAGTTTGACATAGCTGGGTCCAAATTCATCACCAGATTCATCATCACTGGATTTAGATAGATAGCATTCAGTTACCTTAGCATGTTTTGCCATAAGGCATGGTGTAGAAGATGATGATTCTGGTTCGAATGTCATCGCATTGAGAGATTCCTTGAAGTCCTCAAACCAAGGATCATCACGGGTTTGATGACCTTCATAGACCTCAGAGAGACGGTCCCAGATAAGCTTCGCATGATCGAGATGCATGATGTTCCTGAACTGATTTTGAGACAGACAAGAGCAGATGACGTCCTTCGATGTGAGGTTGAGAAGGGTGAACTTGCGAATGTCATCAGCTTCTGCCATCTTGCCCAGATCGGTAAGACCAATCTCAGTGACGGTCCATCGCTTACTGTTCATCGCCATGAGACGCTTCTTCATCATGGCCTTCCACTTGGGATACTCATGACCGTCAAAGATGGGGCATGACACAGTCTTCATTCATGTGGTCGACATAACTAAAACTCTAGGCGGTTAAACCAAAATCACACAGAACAAGGGAGTGCCTTGCTCTGATACCAATTAAAAGTGCGTCATATCGACTAGAGGGGGGTGAATAGGCGATTTTTATGAATTCTTCATTGAGGAATTTGCGGGTGAGGAAATTCCTTAGCGAAGAACTACTTGCAGCGGAAAAAGTACTGAGAAGTAAACATAACAGAACACAAGCATGGTCATCATGATGAAATGAAGACAAGCACAGAGTACAGAAAGCATAAACACAGGATAACACAGGATGAAGACAAACAGACTGAAGAAATTGAACTAAGGAAATTGAGAAAGTCTTCAGTCAAAGTCTTCAGTCGAAGAACTTCATTTTTAGGGGTCGACTTTCTCTGTAAATATCAAACTCCTCATAGACTTATAGACCTGTGTACACTCATAAACACATTAGTCCCTTAACCTATAAGTCTTCAATACACCAAAATCACTAAGGGGCACTATATGCACTTACAATGCACGCAAAAAGTCTACTCGAGGGGGCTACTGAGCGAGGCACAGAGACACAATGTTCGAGAGAGAAACCAATTGACAGATTACGATCAGATCGAGTTGTCACCCTTCTGTTGTCATTGTTGGGTGGGGGGAGGGAGAGAAAGACGTACCGAGAGTGTGCGCGGTAGGCACAGAGGCACAACTAGCGAGTGTGTGTGTATGTGTGGGTGTGTGTTTGAAAGAGGAGTAGATAGATTACTATCAAGATCGAGGTGTCGCCCTACTCCTTCGGTGTTGGGTAGTGTGTGTGTGTGTGTGTGTGTGTTTGAGAGAGAAGCCAGTCGCTAGATTAGTATCAAGATCGAGGTGTCACCCTACTCCTTCGGTGTTGGGAGGTGTATGTGTGTGTGTGGTTATGTTGGTGTGGGTGTGTGTGTCGG
>LR738709.1:547375876-547521669 GCA_902687465.1 Secale cereale | reverse complement strand
AGAGAGAGAGAGAGCGAAATCTCAAAACAAAAGGTGCTCTGTTGGAATCCCATTGTATGTATTCATATGGTTCCGGAACTCGAGTTAACCTTAGGCATATGTGTGAGAGACATTATTATACTTTGAGACATTAGTGGTTGTGGGTGGGCAGAATTAAAGGGGTGGGCGTGTTCGACAGAGAGATCGTCTGTGTTTCTGTGTGAGAGACTTGTAGGACGGGGTAGAAAGATGAATTCTAACCTTAACGGAGAGAGAGACATATACGAAGTGCACGTGTGTGATTCCGATGCCCACAGTGAAATGAGATATGTATGCGTGTGAGAGAGATTTGCACAATTCATTCACGTATCACTATCTAGTGATCGTGGACGTGCATCGCTTGAACATAAATCAATATCTACTTCGTATCATGGGCAAAGGTACAATATCGATTCAACGCTATAAAGATTGCACACTCACATATCACATTTTTTCTATTTAAAATTATAAATAAACATTTTCAGTTGTGCATGCCAAAGTTAGAGTAATGTTTCTTCAAACAACCAATGTAGCTATCATGTACATGCACCATTGTTACTCTTGCATTCAAACCATTAGTCTTGGATGATTTAAGGTTCTATTATGAAGTAATATATGTAATATTCATATATGAATTGAACAGGTACGCATTTTATGAAATGGAGGCTATGTAATCATATGAGGTAACACTTTTAAGTAGCGGACTACAATATCCATTTCTTTTTGTGCGCCTCTACACGAACACGTCAATGCATTATGTTTAAAGTAAATAACCAATTGCACTAAATTATCTATTTAGACAAGAAATACATAGGCTGAGCGTTTGATCCTTTTTTTGTGAACGCGCCACTACGCCCGTACGATTGGTCGCACTCGTGTGAACGTCCAAGTTATCGGCGCATCATCCCGAATTATTGTCTTTTTTCTAGGGTGGACTTCACACCACTTATTAACTGTTGACGCGTGCCCCGTGTACACAGTCTAGCATGACCTTCCCGCTAGCACGGTCCAAAATTAGTTGAAACTGGATACGAACGATCCCCCGGGCGGCAAAATCTCCCGCCTCCTTCTAAAATTTCCGCCACCTTAGTTTTTTGCATGCAAAATTCCCCTATTGTCCTTGGTGCACGGAGACCAACAGTTACAATACCGCCCTCATCTACATAATAGGTCGGGGCTGCTTTGGTAACTTCCGGTTCCCCCCACTACGCGGCACCCCCATTTCCTCTCCCCTCCCGCAAAAATGACTAACTCCACAACACCAGATCATCTCACATCATGCCGTTCGTACTTCATCGGCCTTTCTCCCCTCCCCTCTCGAAACCCTAGATTGCTCATCCACCGGCGTACCAGAGCCCATTCACTGCCAGTGGCGTCCACCTCGCCGGATATGCTTCTGCGGCCGCATCTACCCCTCCCACCTCCCCTAGAAACAAGTAGACTGCTCATCCACCACTGTACCACAGCCCATTCAGTGTTGGCCTTGTCCACGGTGCCGGATCTGTTTCGCCAGTACTCTCGTCAACCGCAGTGCATCTGCAGCGGCTCATTCGTACTCCCCACCGGAGACGATTCGTCCACACCCCTCGAAGCCGCCCCACCGATGCCTCGGTCTACGGCCTCTGATCCTCTTCGCCGGCACCTTCCTCAACCCTACCGGAGCCGCTTCACCGACACCATCGTCAACCCCACCGGAGTAGCTTTGCCTATACCATTTTAAACCCTACCGGGGCCGCTTTGCCAACTCACAAGTCTACGGCCTCAGATCCGCTTCCTCGCACCCTCATCCAACCTACCGGAGCAGCTTCTAACGCCCCATCCACGGCCGCAGATCCGCATCGTCGACACCATCCTTAACCCGGAGCAGCTTCACCTACGCCCTCATCCACGACCACAGATCCGCTTCGCCCACACCGTAGTCCTACCGGAGCCGCTCCACAAACACCCTACTCGACGGTTCTAGATCTCCTTATCGGCGCCCGACAGCCAGCGCAGCTTCATCACCCTTGACGTTTCTAACCTGATTCCCGCTGTCTGGCAAGATGCCAAGCACCCGCCATGGCCTAGGTACTTGTCACATTTAAACCCGTCCAGCATCACCTGCCCGATGTACTTCAAATATACTAACAGGTCGCTGTTACCTGTTATGCAGCTGGCAAAAACTACAAGGACGATGTTTCTTTTGGATCTAACAGCTTGGCCAACCAAGATCCTAGACCGAGGCATTGCTATGATCTTGTGAGAGTGTCTCTCTCTCTTGTATTGTTCTGTGCCTGCCAGCGTGCTTTGCTAGGATTTTCGACCAGTAATCCCTTTGTGCAGACAATGATTTCTACTACTGGCTGCTAAATTAGATATGTAGATGTCATACATGATACTACCTCGTACCTCTGTTCCTAAATATAAGTCTTTCTAGAGATTCCACTATAGGCTACATACGGAGCAAAATGAGTGAATCTACACTCGAAAATGCATCTATATACATATGTATGTGGTCCATACTGAAATCTCTACGTAGACATATATTTAGGAATAGAGGCAGTACATTACACAAAATCGTAGGTGGCATGTAGGAATTCCAGTACACTACATTAGGCTCCCTTAGAGTGTCTGCTAGTCCAGCACACAGAGTCATGGCTAGTTTATGCCACGCACACAATCATTAATTGGTGGTTTAAATATGCACAAGGGATATGCAATGTATTATCATGTAGAGATGTCTGAAATTAGCCGTGTCAACTTGCATGTAGGGTTACACAATGAAAAAGTACAAGATGTATCTGGCAATTTCATGGAACATCGCAAAAAAAAGGAGAGCCAACAGTGAGCCTATACAGTGTGCTATGGTACGTCACTCCCCCATTGCAATTATCGTGACATGTTATTTGTATGTCAGTTCTATTGGCCAAGTTTCTTAGGGATAGTTATTACGAGTTATCCTAAGAAAATAAGCACATGTGAATATAAGCTCCATGTAATAAGCCAACCATTTCTTTTCATTACGTTTTCAGCTTATCTTTGCTATGATCGGTGAAAAGTCTAGATTGCATTATATTTTTTCATTTTGCTGCCCATATGAAAATTAATTTGACTTGCAAACATCACAAATTGAACCCAGTGCAGTAATTAATATGATAGGAAAATAGACCATCACTATTTGCTCAAAATGCAAATACAAAGATACCATCTACTTGGCACAATCTACTTTGGTCAATGTTTTCCATAGAGATCCCATTGCCTAATTTAAACAAAAAACGCATGACCATCACTGTTTGCTTTGATTACTTGTTGTTCTTGACCTAACACTCTAACAGAGCTTGTCAACGATTAAAACACTAAGGGATGCTATAGTGGGGCCTTTTCTAACTCATTGGTGACATAAAGGTTTGGATATACACTAAAGTAGGCTCTCCAAGAGTACCTGGAGATCCAGTTCGAAGGTATGCCTAGTTTTTACATAGTGCAGACATAGTAAATGCTTGTTTCATTGTGTGAAAGTGCAAGAGATGCGGCATGTTTCATTATGTGGTGTTGTTTTGTTATAATCTCATCCTTTTGTGTTCACAGACTAGAAAGTATGCATATTTATCTTCCAAGAAGAAGAGTAACTAGTTTGTGTCACCTTGCAGAGGGGGTGCAATGAAGATAAGATTGAGGATTTCCAAGTACAAGATGTTAGGAAGGAGCCTTGCAAGAGAAGTAGGAGCTGTGCCGAGCCTCTTCTACCTGTTAAGGTAAGTCACTGTATGCAACTCAACAGTTCAATTCCTTGTTTGTTTCAGGCATAGTTAATTTGCTCTTTTCAATTGCTTTATTTGTCCTCAGTTAATGAGATGCCCAAAGAATGATGCCTTATGTTGGGTACTTGTATAACTATTAGTTGGCATAATTAAAGGCCTTACCATTTAATTACTCTGCCGAAGTGTGCCTGAAGCTTTGAAGTCTATTAACCAACTATTATTGAATGTGGCTCACAATCTAGTTTATACTAGGCTAATGATTCCATAGTTTTGCTTACTGTAGTATGTTTGTATGAAATCCTTTGTTGTTCATTATGCCCCCTAAGACTTTAATTGAGCTACAGAATGGCCAACTGCTTGCTTACTTCTACGCAATGTGCTATCTAAATTTGTAACTTGTCTGTGTTTTGGATTGGGCCCCAACATCATGCTCCTCTGGTGAGCTAAGTGAGATTTCTATATGCAGGCTGCATAGACTACCTTTTTTATAATTTAAAAAATATCACCTGCTTATGCTTCATGACGTGTAACATTATTGTTAGTCCTGTTTTGCTATGTACAAAATAATCTGTCTTGCTCGCTTCACTGTTGTAACTATATGTTTTCCCTAGTCATGTGTACTTACAGAAACATTTCAGGATGAAGTGACATCAACACAAAGATCTGCGAGCAGTGCGGCATGGCTGTTACCGAATGATTAGGGATTGGAACTGGAATGTGCTGATGTTCTCGAGCATCAACTAGAGGTGGCAAGACAACGTGTACATGATTCTGAACGTACAATCAACAAGTTGAGACTGGACATGCAGGTATTAGATGCAAGAGTCAAAAAAATGAAACAAGACATTGAGGTAACAATGAAGGAATTGGAGATTTTGCAGACTGAAATATGTGCTATCTAAATCCGGCCAATCCTATTTTCTAAAGAGATCATAGTTCAAATGGTAAGTTATGTTGATGCGCGTCCATGATGTATGAGTTGTATTTGCGCAGTGTATGTAATTTGTTGTTTGTGTATGCTTTATTATCACTGGTGCCAAACCATAATGCCCAGTGGGTATAATCGGCTGTAATTTCTTTATTGTATAGTGTAGGATTATTCTACGTTTCTATGCCTTAGTCCCTTTATTGTATAGTGTATGGTTTTAGATGTGATAGTATAGAGTAGGATAATTCTTTGAATATGCTATATCGTTCAAACGAGGGCCAACTCGCCAAAACGTTGTAGTGACCATTGCCCTCCACAGGCCGTACGATCCATGGGCCATCTACGGGACGGACGATCCATGGCCTTCTATGGCTGTCAGATTTGTGGGCCTTCTATGGGCTGTCGGATCTATGGGCCTTCTATCGACTGTCAGATCCATGGGCCTTCTATGGGCCAGCGGATCCATGGGCCTTCTATGGGCCGTCGTATCAATGGGCCTTCTATGGGCCGTCGGGTCAATGGGGCTTCTACGCCCCGTAGGATCCATGGGCCTTCTTCGGGGCGTCTCATCTATGGGCCTTGTACGGGCCGTATAAGGGGTCGTAAACGGGCTAGAGTGGAAATCGTACGTTTTATGGGCTAACCATAACGGACCGTTAATATGCCGTATTTGATGATGCTATGAAAATGGCCCAACAGATTAACGGGCCACAAACGGGCCGACTGTATCCACGGGCTGAATTTGGCCCACAAGCAGATAAGGCCAGTAACAGGCCGTAAGTAACCGAATGCTGGAAATGAGCCCAAGAATAAATGGGCCCTCAGAAGGCCAAAAGGTAACACGGGCTAGAAATGACCCAATGGAATAATGGGCCGCTAATGGGTATAAGGTGATACACTGTTCATTACGGGCCGGTATCACCACGGGCCATTAATGGGCCAAGAGTTACAAAGGGACTCATATGGGCCGAAATACGTCATGGGACATACATGGGCCGGAAGTTAAAATGGGCTGGAATTATATTGGACGGCCCAGATGACGCTACTGGGCCTAATTCAGATAGGCCATAAATGGGCCCTGGGTTAGCGGGCTGTAAATGGGCAATATGCGAACAGGCCGTTAACAGGCTTGCCGTGGGCCGGCCCACCACCTTTTGACCAAGTCAAACGGGCCGACCTTTTCACAGGAATTGGCCTCTGTTGGGCCGTGCCATGTGTCGACGTATCATAGGCGCTTTGGAAGTTAAAACAGGCTGGAATTATATTGGACGGCCCAGATGACGCTACTGGGCATAATTCGGATAGGCCGTAAATGGGCGCTGGGTTAGCGGGCTGTAAATGGGCTATATGCGAACATGCCGTTAACAGGCTTGCTGTGGGCCGGCCTGCCACCTCTTGACCAAGTCAAACGGGCTGGCCTTTTCACAAGAATGGGCCTCTATTGGGCCGTGCCACGTGTCGACGTATCATAGGCGCTTTGGGTCCAATGAGTGGATGACATCTGTCCCAACGGCGAGCCGACACGTATTTCCTCCAGCCAATGATGATTTTACACATGGAAAATCCCCATTGGTCGGGGCTGTTAACGGGTTATCGGATCCAAAACCGGACCCGATAGCTTAACGATGTTCTGTTACGGTGGATGCCACGTGTTGGTCACCCTGGACAAAAGCACTTCTCTGACGCGCGATTTATCGTCATGGGATTGGACATTTCTGTCATGATAATGTTGGTAATGTCATGGAACACTTCTACGACAGCACAGGTATGACTATCTTGATTTTGTCATAAATTTTTCATGGATGTACATGCATGACAGAAAACGTGAGCTACTATGACAAACACGTATCATCACTAAAGTGTATTTTTTTGTAGTGCTAGGTGGGCCTTAGGCTCATGTGTGCCTAGGGTTTCCCCCCTCTCCTCTACCCTGCGCCTTGGGCCCCTTGTGGGAGGCGCACCAGCCCACCTTGGGGCTGGTCCCTTCCCACTCTTGGCCCACGCAGGTCTCCGGGGCTAGCGGCCCCTCCCGGTGGACCCCTGGAACCCTTTCGGTGGTCCTGGTACATTACCGATGATGCCCCGGACACTTCCGGTGGCCAAATCCTCACTTCCTATATATAATTCTTTACCTCCGAACCATTACGGAACTCCTCGTGACGTCCGGGATCTCATCCGGGACTCCGAACAACATTCGGTAACCACGTACATACATTCCCTATAACCCTAGCGTCATCGAACCTTAAGTGTGTAGACCCTATGGGTTCGGGAATCATGCAGAAATGACCGAGACATATCTCTGGCCAATAACCATCAACGGGATCTGGATACCCATGTTAGCTCCCACATGTTCCACGATGATCTTATCGGATGAACCACGATGTCAAGGATTCAATCAATCTCGTATACAATTCCCATCGTCTACCAGTATAGTACTTGCCCGAGATTCGATCGTCGGTATCCCGATACCTTGTTCAGTCTCGTTACCGGCAAGTCTCTTTAATCGTTCCGTAACACATCATCATGTGACCAACTCCTTAGTCACATTGAGCTCATTACGATGATGTCTTACCGAGTGGGCCCAGAGATACCTCTCCGTCATACAGAGTGACAAATCCCAGTCTTGATTCGTGCCAACCCAACAGGTATTTCGGGGATACCCGTAGTGTACCTTTATACCCACCCAGTTACGTTGTGACGTTTGGCACACCCAAAGTACTCCTACTATATCCGGGAGTTGCACAATCTCATGGTCTAAGGAAAAGATACTTGACATTGAAAAAGCTATAGCAGACGAACTACACGATCTTGTGCTATGCTTAGGATTGGCTCTTGTCCATCACATAATTCTCCTAATGATGTGATCCCATTATCAATGACATCCGATGTCCATGGTCAGGAAACCGTAACCATCTATTGATCAACGAGCTAGTCAACTAGAGGCTCACTAGGGACATGTTGTGGTCTATGTATTCACACATGTATTACGAATTTCGGATAACACAATTACAGCATGAACAATAGACGATTATCATGAACAAGGAAATATAATAATAACCATTTTATTATTGCCTCTAGGGAATATTTCCGACAGTCTCCCACTTGTTCTAGAGTCAATAATCTAGTTATATTGTGATGAATCGAACACCCATAGAGTTCTGGTGTTGATCATGTTTTGCTCGTGGAAGAGGTTTAGTCAACGGATCTACGACATTCAGATCCGTATGCACTTTAAAAATATCTATGTCTCCATCTTGAATATAATTACGAATGGAGTTGAAATGGCGCTTGATGTGCTTGGTCTTCTTGTGCTGCTTCAGAAGCAGCTATGTACTCCGCTTCACATGTAGATAACTCCAGTGTTGTCACAGAATAGAGTCATCGGGCCCGACGCGCTTGGAATAACTCCTAGGTCGGTGATGAACTCCTTCATCCGGACTCCTTCATGTGCAGCTTCGGAAGCAGCTATGTACTCCGCTTCACATGTAGATTCTGCCACGACGCTTTGCTTGCAACTGCACCAGCTGACTGACCCACCATTCAAAATATACACGTATCCGGTTTGTGACTTGGAGTCATCCGGATCTATGTCGAAGATAGCATCGACGTAACCCTTTACGACGAGCTCTTCGTCACCTCCATAAATGAGAAACATATCCTTAGTCCTCTTTAGGTACTTTAGGATCTATGTCTAGTGTTCCATTCCGGGATCACTTTGGTACCTCCCCACCAAACTTATGGCAAGGTTCACATCAGGCCTGGTACACAGCACGGCATACATAATAGAACCTATGACCGAGGCATAGGGGATGACACTCATCTTTTCTCTATCTTCTGCCAAGGTCGGGCATTGAACTGTGCTCAATCTCATACCTTGCAATACATGTAAGAACCCTTTCCTGGACTGATCCATATTGAACTTCTCCAATATCTTGTCGAGGTATGTGCTTTGTGAAAGACAAATGAGGCGTCTCGATCTATCTCTATAGATCTTGATGCCTAATATGTAAGAAGCTTCTCCAAGGTCCTTCATTGAAAAACACTTATTCAAGTAGGCCTTTATACTTTCCAAGAGTTCTACATCATTTCCCATCAACAACATGTCATCCACATACAATATGAGAAATGCTACAGAGCTCCCACTCACTTTCTTGTAAGTACAGGCTTCTCCATAAGTCTGTATGAAACCAAACGCTATGATCACCTCATCAAAGCAAATGTTCCAACTCCGAGATGCTTGCACCAGCCCATAGATGGAGCACTGGAGCTTGCATACCTTGTTAGCATTATTAGGATCGACAAAACCTTCCGGCTGCATCATATACAATTCTTCCTTAAGGAAGCCGTTAAGGAATGTCGTTTTGATGTCCATTTTCCATATCTCATAATCATAGAATACGGCAATTGCTAACATAATTCGGACGGACTTCAGCATCGCTACGGGAGAGATAGTCTCATCGTAGTCAATTCCTTGAACTTGTCGATAACCCTTAGCGACAAGCCGAGCTTTATAGATGGTAACATTTCCATCTGTGCCAGTCTTCTTCTTAAAGATCCATTTATTTTCTATGGCTTGCCGATCATCGGGCAAGTCAACCAAAGTCCATACTTTGTTATCATACATGGATCCTATCTCGGATTTCATGGCTTCAAGCCATTTGTTGGAATCCGGGCCCGCCATCGCTTCTTCATAGTTCGAAGGTTCACCGTTGTCTAACAACATGATTTCCAGCGCAGGGTTGCCGTACCACTCTGGTGCGGAACATGTCCTCGTGGACCTACGAAGCTCAGTAGTAACTTGATCCAAAGTTTCTTGATCATTATCATTAACTTCCTCTCTAGTCAGTGCAGGCACCACAGACACATCTTCCTGTGCTGTGCTACTTTCCGGTTCGAGAGGGGTGACAATCACCTCATCAAGTTCCACTTTCCTCCCACTTACTTCTTTCGAGAGAAACTCTTTCTCCAGAAAGGATCCATTCTTGGCAACAAAGACCTTGCCTTCGGATCTGAGGTAGAAGGTATACCCAATAGTTTCCTTAGGGTATCCTATGAAGACGCATTTTCCCAATTTGGGTTCGAGCTTTCAGGTTGAAGTTTCTTGACATAAGCATCGCATCCCCAAACTTTTAGAAACGACAACTTAGGTTTCTTACCAAACCATAGTTCATACGGTGTCGTCTCAACGGATTTAGACGGTGCCCTATTTAAAGTGAATGTGGTAGTCTCTAAAGCATAACCCCAAAAAGATAGTGGTAAATCGGTAAGAGACATCATAGATCGCACCATGTCCAACAGAGTACGATTACGACGTTCGGACACACCGTTACGCTGAGGTGTTCCAGGCGGCGTAAATTGTGAAAGAATTCCACATTTCCTTAGGTAAGTGCTAAATTCATGACTTAAGTATTCTCCTCCACGATCTGATCGTAAGAACTTTATTTTTCTGTCACGTTGATTTTCAACCTCATTCTGAAATTCCATGAACTTTTCAAAGGTCTCAGACTTGTGTTTCATTAAGTAGACATACCCATATCTACTTAAGTCATCAGTGAGGGTGAGAACATAACAATAGCCACCGTGAGCTTCAACACTCATTGGACCGCACACATCAGTATGTATGATTTCAGACAAGTTGGTTGCTCGTTCCAGTGTTCCGGTGAACGGAGTATTGGTCATCTTGCCCAAGAGGCATGGTTCGCACGTGTCAAATGATTCATAATCAAGAGACTCTAAAAGTCCATCTGCATGGAGCTTCTTCATACGTTTGACACCAATATGACCAAGGCGGCAGTGCCACAAGTATGTGGGACTATCATTATCAACCTTACATCTTTTGGCATTCACACTATGAATATGTGTAACATCACGTTCGAGATTTAATAAAAATAAACCATTGACCAGCGGTTCATGACCATAAAACATTTCTCTCATATAAATAGAACAACCATTATTCTCAGATTTAAATGAGTAGCTATCTCGCATCAAACGAGATCCAGATACAATGTTCATGCTCAAAGCTGGTACTAAATAAAAATTATTGAGGTTTAAAACTAATCCCGAAGGTAGAGGAAGAGGTAGCGTGCCGATGGTGATCACATCGACCTTGGAACCATTCCCGACACGCATCGTCACCTCGTCCTTCGCTAGTCTCCGCTTATTCCGCAGCTCCTGTTTTGAGTTACAATTGTCAGCAACTGCACCGGTATCAAACACCCAGGAGCTACTACGAGCGCTGGTAAGGTACAAATCAATAACATGTATATCACATATACCTTTGACGTTCCCGGCCTTCTTATCCGCTAAGTATTTGGGGCAATTCCGCTTCAAGTGACCCGTTCCCTTGCAATAAAAGCACTCAGTCTCAGGCTTGGGTCCATTCTTCGGCTTCTTCTCGACAACTGGCTTATCGGGCGTGGCAACTCCCTTGCCGTCCTTCTTGAAGTTCTTCTTACCGTTGCCTTTCTTTAACTTAGTGGTTTTATTCACCATCAACACTTGATGTTCCTTTTTGATCTCCACCTCCGCTGATTTCAGCATTGAATATAACTCGGGAATGGCCTTCTCCATCCCTTGCATATTGTAGTTCATCACAAAGCTCTTGTAGCTAGGTGGGAGCGACTGGAGGATTCTGTCAACGACCGCGTCATCTGGGAGATTAACTCCGAGCTAAGACAAGCGATTGTGCAACCCAGACATTTTGAGTATATGTTCACTGACAGAACTATTTTCCTCCATCTTACAACTGTAGAACTTGTTAGAGACTTCATATCTCTCGACCCATGCATGAGCTTGGAAAATCATTTTCAGCTCTTGAAACATCTCATATGCTCCGTGTTGCTCAAAACGCTTTTGGAGCCCCGATTCTAAGCTGTAAAGCATGCCGCACTGAACCAGGGAGCAATCATCACTACGCGACTGCCAGGCGTTCATAACGTCTTGAGTTGCTGGGAAAACGGGTGCGTCACCTAGCGGTGCTTCAAGGACATATGCTTTCTTGGCAGCTATGAGGATGATCCTCAAGTTACGGACCCAATCTGTATAGTTGCTACCATCATCTTTTAGCTTGGTTTTCTCTAGGAACGCGTTGAAGTTGAGGGCAACATTAGCGTGGGCCATTTGATCTACAAGACATATTGTAAAGATTTTAGACTATGTTCATGATAATTAAGTTCATCTAAACAAATTTAATGAACTCCCACTCAGATAGACATCTGTCTAGTCATCTAAGTGATACATGATCCGAATCGACTAGGCCGTGTCCGATCATCACGTGAGACGGACTAGTCATCAATGGTGAACATCTCCATGTTGATCGTATCTTCTATACAACTCATGTTCGACCTTTCGGTCTTCCGTGTTCCGAGGCCATGTCTGTACATGGTAGGCTCGTCAAGTCAACCTAAGTGTATTGTGTGTGTAAATTTGGCTTACACCCGTTGTATGCGAACGTTAGAGCCTATCACACCTGATCATCACGTGGTGCTTCAGAACAACGAACCTTAGCAACGGTGCACAGTTAGGGGGGACACAATTCTTGAAATTTTGGTGAGAGGTCATCTTATTTAAGCTACTGTCGTTCTAAGAAAATAAGATGTAAAACATGATAAACATCACATGCAATCAAATAGTGACATGATATGGCCAATATCATTTTGCTCCTTTTGATCTCCATCTTTGGGGATCCATGATCATCATCTTCACCGGCATGACACCATGATCTCCATCATCATGATCTCCATCATCGTGTCTTCATGAAGTTTTCTCGCCAAACGTTACTTCTACTACTATGGCTAACGGTTAGCAATAAAGTAAAGTAATTACATGGCGTTTTCAATGACACGCAGGTCATACAATAAAATAAGACAACTCCTATGGCTCCTGTCGGTTGTCATACTCATCGACATGCAAGTCATGATTCCTATTACAAGAACATGATCAATCTCATACATCACATATATCATTCATCACATCCTTTTGGCCATATCACATCACACGGCACATGCTGCAAGAACAAGTTAGACGTCCTCTAATTGTTGTTGCAAGTTTTTACGTGGCTGCTATAGGTTTCTAGCAAGAACGTTTCTTACCTATGCGAAAACCACAACGTGATATGCCAATTTCTATTTACCCTTCATAAGGACCCTTTTCATCGAATCCGATCCGACTAAATTGGGAGAGAGAGGCACTCGCTAGCCACCTTATCCAACTAGTGCATGTCAGTCGGTGGAACCTGTCTCACGTAAGCATACGTGTAAGGTCGGTCCGGGCCGCTTCATCCCACGATGCCGACGAATCAAGATAAGACTAGTAACGGCAAGTAAATTGAAAAATCAACGCCCAGAACAACTTTTGTTCTACTCGTGCATAGAAACGACGCATAGACATAGCTCATGATGCCACCGTTGGGGATAGTAACAGAAATTCAAAAAAATTCTATGCATCACCAAGATCTATCTATGGAGAGACTAGCAACGAGAGGGGAGTTCATCTTCATACCTTTGAAGATCGCGATGCGGAAGCATTGCAAGAACACGGTTGGTGGAGTCGTACACGAAGCGATTCAGATCACGGCCGAATCTGATCTAAGCACCGAACAACGGTGCCTCCGTGTTCAACACACGTGCAGCCCGGTGACGTCTCCCGCGCCTTGATCCACCAAGGAGAGAGGGAGAGGTTGGGGAAGACTCCGTCCAGCAGCAGCACGACGGCGTGGTAGTGGTGGAGGAGCGTGGTACTCCAGTAGGGCTTCGCCAAGCACTACGAGAAGACGAGGAGGGGGAGAGGTAGGGCTGCTGTAATGCCCAGTATGAGATTATACCTCCTACATGTCGAGGCACGACTTAAAGGTATAATCTCATACTAGAATGATCTCAAGTATGGTATCTTTGCACGACTCATGTAAAAGAGGGATGAAATTGCAAAAGAGTAGTTGGCTTACACTCGCCACGTCACACAGTTCATTACATAAGCAATCATCATCCAAATAACATCACAGTCCGACTACGGACGAAGATCCAAATGAAAGATACCAAATAAATAAAGCCACAAGGTCTGAATCGCCCTAGTAGAAGCCACTACTGATCATCGGGATAGTACACGTAGTATCGCCCACGTTCTTCATCGAACTCCCAGTACAGCTCTGTGCCGTCACCTGTGTAGTTCACCATAGTACATGCATCTGGTGTTGTGTAGAATATGTGAGCCACAGAGGACTCAGCAATCCCGTTCCCGGGTAGCAAAACTATCTAAGCCTTGGGTGTGGAACAAGGCTGAAGAATAAATGTTGCAGCTGCACTAGCACTATCTTACGTGTTTAGAGCGAGAAGAGAATTGCCACGAGCGCCAAAGTGATCACGAAGTGATCCCATCTAAGCACGTCAAACATAACCCCACCGTGTTCACTTTCCAAACCCCTTCGGAAAATGACCGTCACGGTTACTCACGCTGGTAGTGTATTCTGAACATGGTGTCAATTTTTCTACAACCGGATATTAACAAATTCCCATCTGCCACATAACCGCGGGCACGGCTTTCGAAAGATCAAACCCTGCAGGGGTGTCCCAACTTAGCTCATCACAAGCTCACGATCTGCGAAGTCGCAACTCCAAGGTGGGAAGGCTCGAGTATTCTCGGAATCCCGTGCTCAAGATATTTCGACTAAGGTAAAACTAATCCAGCAAATCCTCCCGGCGTGCCGACACCCTGATAGTAGCCGCGCGTATCTCGTCTCAGACCACGACCGGATGGGACAAGATACAAGATTTTACCAGCCCTTGAGTTTCCTCGAGGTGGCCCCGCAGCACGCCCAGTTTGGACCAACACTCATGTGGAGCACTGGCCCGGGTTGTTGATTAAGAAAAGTGTTTATAAATCCCTATGCAAGTTTTAGTTGTTTAGGCAAATGTAGAACTAATGTTGGGACTTGCTGGAAAAGATTTAGCGCTAAGCGGGTTATCAAGGGGGGCCATAAACCCCAACCGTGTAAGGGACGCATAATCAAGGAACATAACACCGGTTTATACGGTTCCTAGGGCGGCATGAGTGGAACAAAACACAAAGCAAGAGGCTTAGCCTTCCACCCATTAGCAATATATAGGTGATTTGGTTTAACAGATTATATATATATTGTGATATCCCAACAATAACTTCAACACGAAGCAAGAACCTTCAAATCTTCTCCTGCAACTAGCAATGCTATAAGAGGGGCTGAGCGGAGCTTACGTAGCCAAACAAAGGTTTGCTAGGTTGGGTGGTTAGCGAGATTCATGGCTACAATAGGAGGCTGACAAACAAACATGGGCATCGAGGCAATAAGCTAAAGAGCAAGACATCTAGCAATAGGCAAAAATAGTAATTATATCTGGGTCAGGTCATCTTGCCTGTCGAGTCGTCGATGGGATCGTAAGACGGCTCCTCGTACTCAACCTCGGTAGGACCCTCGTTCTCGGTCTCGGCTCCCGGCTCTACTCATCACAAGAACACAACATGGCACGAAATCAAACAAGGTGCAATGCACAATCAACATGATGCATGTATGATGCATTTCATGGCAAGGAAAGAAGCACACAAGAACAACACAAAACAACAAGTTTAAATGAGGCCGGAATCAACATATAGCAAATCCGGTAAGTCCTCATATGCATATTTTGAAATTGGTCCAGATCTGAACAAACCTTCAGTTGAAGTTGTTAGACAGCAAGTTAACATGCACCATGAAGATCTACACAAAATTCTAGTCAAGTTTCATATAAATTTTGTTTAATTCGGAGCTACGGTCTAGAAGATATGAGCAAAACAAGACAAGCATGACAACGGTGCAAGATGCACCCAAACATCAAGCAAACACACTCCAAACATGTAAACAACATGGTATTATGACTCTACATGCAAAATCATACAAGTTTCATATAGGGCACGCTCAAAACGGAGCAACGATTCAACACATACAGACGAAACAAGATACAATGCAAAGCTGAAATTAACAGCCACATAGCAACTTTGGAGCAAGAGATATATACTCTACATCACCCAAACATGATGACAAGAAGCATGGACATGAAGTATACATGTTCTACAGCAAACAACTCCATTGGAGCAACTCCATAGGAGGCATGGATCAATAGCAACAAGCTACACCAAATTGATCATGCTGTTAAAAACCTGACAGATATAATTTATAGCAACTTGAGAGCAAGAAATAAATAAGCTACAGCAAGCCATATGTGAAAGTGAGGGCATCGATGGATAGAAAAAAACATGGACAACAAGGAATGATCATTGGCCACTCCAAAACAAGCATGGATTTGAGTGAGGCATCATGCAAACATAGCATCAGGTTAACAAGTAACAGCGGTTTATAACTAGTAACACTCTTGTCACGAAGATTAGGTCATCAAGATGAGATCAAACAAGCATGCCACAAAGGAACAAAATGTAGAGCACATCACCATGATCATTTTGATATATCATATGCATAATTTGGACAAGTACACTAAAAGTTACAGCCATGCAAAGTATGCAACATATTATGACAGAAAAAGACTTAGCAGTTTTTCACAGAACACGATGAGCGCAATATAACTAACTCGCGCCTGAGCAGGGAATAGGGGGGATTGCTCACCCTGGGCTTCGGCCCAAGTCAAGGAGGGAGACAGGCCGGTCGGTCGGGATTAGGCCGAAGGGAGGTGAGCGAGCTGGGCCGGCTCTCGGGCCCACGTGGCCCCTGCTCCTCCCGATCCTCCCTGGTTCGGGGAAGACAGAGCGTGGCGGCGGCGGGGCTTGGTCCACCGGCGGCGACGGGGCACAGCGCCGGTGGGGCGAGGCGGGGCCGGAGTTGCAGCGGCGGCGGAGGGGCCTTCCCCGGCCGGATCTCGCCGGATCCGGCCCGGAGCAAGGTTGGGCGGCGAGGCGGCGGGGTCGGAGGTGCGGCGGTGGGTTATGGAGATCCGGTGGTGGGGCGGCGGCTCTCCGGCCGGGGACGGCGGGGCGGGCGACGCAGCGGCGGAGAGGCGGAGGCCCGGCGGCGGAGAGGCGGGCACGGCCGCGGAGGAGTGCGGGCTCGCGCGGGCCGGCCTCGGGCCCCGCGGGCCGCGGCGGCACGAGGAGGACCCGGCGTCGGAGGCGACACGTGGCGCGGCCTGAAAGGATAGCATAGCCAATCAACAATTCCATATCAAGGTTCCGGTTCAACAATCATCATACTCGAAAGGATAGAAACTGAACTGAGGCTTGAAACCAACAATCCTAAGAGTCTACGGATTAGTAACACGTGAACCTAGTAAGGATAAGAGGCCTAGTCCTAAATCCCCGTAGAAAGAATAGACAGACTCAGATCAGAAGGGCATAAGGTAAAGGAGTAAAAAGAGCCTTACGTTCTCTTCCACAATCAATTCCCCTACATATAACTAAGAATTTTTCTAGACTCAACATCGACCAGTTTGGCTTGAGAAACCTACAGGCAGTCCAGCTCTGATGCCAACGCTGTCAGGACCCCGATCCTAAGTCACACCGATCTAGCTGTAACACATCATATCACTTTGCGGCCTCACGCACGGTAACCCCACGGGTGCCACCTTACCTGGCCCGGGACCGTTTGCGCATTTTGGCACACGTATATGACAGTGTCGCTAGCATCCATATGACAGAGAACCCGGGCCGACATGGCTAGTTATAAAACAAAAGTGGCACTAAATTACAGAGACATGCATCCATGACCCAGCAACGAACGTGTCGGTCATCAACGTATGAACCCAAGTCGTAGCAACCTACATGGACTTAAAGGAACAACGCGTGACATTTCCCCTAAGGGACAGACACAGGAACGAAGAAGGACACATGCCGGCCAGCCTACGTGTTCCGAGCAGTAGCAAGCTACCAAGGCTCATTGGAATCACTAGGAGGCATTTCCTTGTAAGATAGGCTACCAAAGGAAAACAACTAGGTGTCGGATCCCACACATACCAAGCATTTCAATCATACACGCAATATGCTCAATATGTGCAAATACAACATTGCATCACAACAGAACTCTATGACTCAAAGTACTTTATTTAAAAGGCTCCAGGAGCCATACATAACATATCCATACAGGTAGGGGTCACATGACCCAACACTCAAGTCATACAGTCATACAAGCACAAGCGGAAGCTACATGTCTGAGTACAGACAACTTAGAAAATAAAATAGGCTTGGTGTAGCCTGACTATCTACAAGGCCCTCCACAAGCTCCAGATCTCCATCTGGGTGTCAAGCTACTCGTCGACGTCAACGTCTATGTAGAACCCTTCAGCAGGGGCAGGGTTCTCCTCTGCAACAGTTATTAAGCAAACATGAGTACAAAGGTACTCAGCAAGTCTTACCACAGAACTTATCATACATGCAACATTATCAAGGGGGGGGGGGTAGTGGAGTTCATAGCAGAATGCCAGCTTTGACCTTGGCTAACCTATACTACAACTCTCAACAGATTGCAAGATGTTATTACGAACACGTGTCCTCTACTCACCACATCAATACACTACCGAGGATCCTCTTCCGTCATCCTACGGAAGGGCCATCCACGGCACTCACACTTATCTTGAGGTTTTTAGTAGTATCCATCAACTTGTCTATGAACTGTAAGAGCAACCAAGTAGTTCGTACCGCGAACAACGGCTATTCGAATAGATTGATAACCCTACAGGGGTGTACTTCGTCACACATGTTTTCACCACTTAGCGTCTGCACACGACATGTGGTCGGCAGACTTCAAGCGAAAGCCGACGTGGGTGTAGACCACGACCTAACCAACCACTCAAGTCTCTCGTCCAGGTTTATCGCCTATTTGGGTTCCATCCGTGGGGAGATCCGGACGGGGTGTTGCTCACGGCCCCAAACGATGTGTACAGGGTTCCCGAGTTACCAAACGGGCAACCGGTACACCGTGCCACGTACCTGTCGCATCACAACGCACCCCAAGGGTCAGCGTTGTGCACGACCTCCAGTAAGCTATAAACACCAGAAACTAGTTGCAACTCCTGGACAGAGATCAAGGGTAATTAATAAGTCGAGCGGGGTCATATTTCAGGGCCCAATGTGTGGTAGTAACTGTAACTTGAATCACACACATAGATCTCGGGTCCTATGGACGATTCCAATGAAACAACCCACCATGTACTCCTACATGGCCTTTCATTGATACCTTTACCAAGCGTGTTCCACACTTCCCTCTCTTTATCGGTATGATCATTTCACTCTGATCCATCACCCAGATGAACCAGACCAGACACAAATCTAGGCATAGCAGGCAACATAAACAAATAGCATGGTGGATCACACATCACATGGCTCAATCAACTCCTACACATGCTAGTGGGTTTCAACTATTTACTGTGGCAATGACAGGTGATGCAAGGGATAGGGTTCAACTACCGCAGCAAGTAGCAGTTCACACGTTGTTGCCTTAATGCAGTAAAAGAGAGCAGGAGCGAGAAGGTTGGGTTTGTATCGGAATGATCAATGATTGCTTGCCTGACAAGGTAGTTGTCGGGTACTGCTCTTCAACTGGATACGCAGCAGTATCCTCGGGAGCAGGACCTAACACAGAGAATACCGGCGATACAATCATTAACAAACAAATGCAACAATATGATGCATGTTCATGACATGGCAAGATGCATGTGTGTTGGCTAATGCAACTAAAACCAGAAGGGTTTGAACCTATTTGAATCAAAGATTCAAATTGAAGTTCAAACTATTATTTAAATAAGTGCATTATCATGTTTTTGATGTATACAGCAAGTTAACTTGTTCAAACATGCATGAAACCAGTGCCATTGGAAAGATTGAATTTTCTGATCATTTTTCATATATAAATCTTTTCCATCTGAGCTATGGTTGATTTTATATGATTTTTAGAAGTTTTGGGTATTTTCTGGAATTTCCTGAATTATTTTTAAACCTAAAAATCCCAGAAAAACCTTTACTGCGTCAGCATGACATCATGCTGACGTCAGCCAGTCAACAGGGCCAGTCCAGGTCAAACCTGACCAGTGGGACCCACTGGTCAGTGTCACAATTAACTAATTAACTGATTAGAATTAAAATAACACCTAAACTAGGTTTGACTTGCGGGCAGGGCCCACATGTCAGTGACCCAGGGGGGTCAAACCCGTGGTCAAACAGGTCCAACTCGCTAGCGTTTAGCCGCCGGCGAGGCAGAACGCGGCGGCGTGCTTCGGAAAACGGCTGTGGGGCACGACTCGAGCTGCGGTTGGGTGCGTTGGAAAGCCCTTGCTGTTGCGCGTCGAATGGTGGTGGTCGCCGGACCTGGGGTGGCCGGAGACGACGGCAACGAGCTCGACGGCGGCGACCGGCGTCGGGCGTGTGTGGAGAAACGGCTGCAGGGACCTAGGCGATGCATGCGTAGCACCTTTCGCATCTACGTGCTGCGGTGAGTGTGATGGACGGGTGCCAGTGACCAAATGGTCACCGGAGCATCACCGGCGGCGAGCACGGCGGCGGTGCGTGCGGTTGAGCTTTGTGCAGTGCGTTCTAGGGCAAAAGAGAGCCAACGGAGAGGGGGAGGAGGAAGCTAGGCTCACAGGGATTGCAACAAGCATCGGAGCGAGCTCGGGGGTGGTCGGAGCTGAGCGGGACGGCGAGGGGGATCTCCGCGGCCGGAGTTGGGGAAGAAGAGGTCGGGGGCCACTCCAGGGCGGGCGAGCGCTCGGGGCTCGGCCTGTTCGAAGCAGTCGAGGACGGCGGAGACGATGGACACCAAGGCGGGGCTCAGGGACGACGGTGGACGCGGCTTCTACGACGGTGCGAACACGGCGGCGTCGGCCATGGCGCGGGGAGAGCGAGGGAGAGGAACTGGTGGAGATGGAGGTGTCTGCGAGGTCGGGGAGGACGTGGACGATCGAACCATCCCTCCAGGACGGCAAGGGGATGAAGCAAGGCGGGGGGCAGCTGCGTGGCGCGCGGCGCGGTCGCCATCGAGCACCTGCCTGCCTGCCTGGCCGAGCCAAGCAGCTCGTTGGAGCGGCAGCTGGGCTGGGCCGGCAGGTGGGCCGGGTGGGGCGCCAGGTAAGCTTTCCTTTCTCCCTTTTTTTTCTATTTTCTTTTCTGTTTCATTACTTTTGCAACTTTGTTTAATTAAATAAAATGCCAAAGCATTTTTGTAACTCATAACACTTGTCATACCTACTGTATATAATATGAACAGTAGGAAACATTATAGTTTATGATTATTTGAGCATTTAAAATATTTTGTAGCATTTAAATGCCCAAATTCAAATACCATATGATTTAATCCAAAGCCCTAGATTGTCCTAGAAAAATGTGCACCATTTTTTCGCAGAGGTTTAAGACCAAGGCAGAAATGATGAACATTTTTGAAGGGCATTTTGGGTACATTGGAAAATATTTTAGCAAACCCTAGTTGTTAGGAGAGGGGTGCTGGGGTTTCTGTTAATCCCATTTCAAGTTTCTTTGAAAGTAGACATGATGCACACTCTAGTTAGGTCCTAATGCAAGTGCTAGCTAGGGATGTGACAACTCACCCCCACTTAAAAGAATCGCGTCCCGAGATTCGGGTTCCTCCGGAAAGAGGGTGGGGTACTCAAGTCGAAGACGATCCTCCCTTTCCCAAGTAGCTTCACTCTCGGAATGATGTGACCATTGAACCTTGAGAAACTTGATATTGTAGCGTCGAGTGGTGCGCTCAGTTTGATCAAGAATACGAACGGGGTATTCTCGATATGTGAGATTGTCTTGGAGATCAAGCGTTTCGTGGTCCACTCCGCGGATAGGATCCGAGAAGCAACGCCTGAGTTAAGAAACGTGGAAAACATCATGAACTCTGGAGAGGTGCGGAGGTAGTTCCAATTGGTAGGCAACTTCTCCTCGTTTGGCAAGAATGCGAAAAGGACCGATGAAACGAGGGGCCAATTTGCCTTTGATACCGAAGCGATGGGTTCCCTTAAGAGGAGTAACCCGAAGGTAAGCCTTATCGCCGACTTCAAAAGTCACAGCCTTATGATGACTATCATATTGGCTCTTTTGGCGAGACTGGGCTGTTTTCAATCTCTCACGAACGATGCGAACTTGTTCCTCTGCTTCCTGGATCATATCCGGGCCAAAGAATTGTCTTTCCCCGGTCTCTGACCAGTTAAGAGGTGTTCGACACCTTCGTCCATATAGAACTTCGAAGGGAGCTTTGCCCAAGCTGGCTTGATAACTATTGTTATAAGCGAATTCGGCAAATGGAAGACATTTTTCCCATTCCATACCGAAAGAGATGACAGAGGCTCGAAGCATGTCCTCCAGAATTTGATTGACTCATTCCACTTGACCACTTGACTGCGGATGGAAGGCAGTACTGAAAGAGAGATGAGTTCCCATAGCATTTTGGAAACTTTCCCAAAATCGTGAAGTGAAAAGACTTCCACGGTCTGAGTTAATCTCCAACGGTACACCATGAAGTGCTACAATTCGAGAGACATACAAATCTGCTAGCTGGCTAGCGGTAATACTCTCGCGAACAGGCAAGAAATGAGCTACTTTAGAGAGGCGGTCGATAACGAAAAAAATAGCATTATTCCCTTTCCTGGACCTGGGAAACCCGGTAATGAAGTCCATACCGACTTTGTCCCATTTCCATTCAGGAATAGCTAAAGGTTGAAGGGTGCCAGCAGGCCGTTGATGCTCTGCTTTGACTCGACGACAAACGTCGCAGTTAGCAATGAATTGAGCGATTTATCTCTTCATCCTAGTCCACCAGAATCTCTGACGTAGATCCTGATACATTTTAGTACTACCGGGATGAATCGTGAGAGGAGATTCATGAGCCTCCTTAAGGATTAATTGCCGTAGATGGTGGTTCTTGGGAACCACTACACGGTTCTCAAAGAAAAAAACACCTCGATCATCCATGGAGAAACTTTTAGCGAGTCCGCTAGCAATGTTCACTTGGAGTCGTGATATACCTTTATCACGCTTCTGGGCAGCTATAACTTGATCCATAAGGGTAGGTTTCGCCACCAAGGTGGAAAGGAATCCTCGAGGAACAATGTGAAGGTTAAGCTTGCGGAATTCCTCGTGGAGAAGTGGTTGACTTTGTTGTAACATTAAATTGTTACAATATGACTTACGACTTAGTGCATCACCCATGACATTGGCCTTTCCAGGAGTGTAAGTGATTCCTAAATCGTAGTCGGTGAGCAACTCAACCCAACGTCTTTGTCTGAGATTCAAATCCGGTTGGGTGAAGATATACTTCAAACTTTGATGATCAGTGAAGATTTCACAGCGATTACCAAGAAGGTAATGTCGCCATGTTTTGAGTGCATGGACTACAGCTGCAAGCTCTAAATCATGAGTAGGATAGTTATCCTCGTGTGGACGCAACTGTAGGATCGAAAGTAGGTCTAGAGGGCGGGTGATTAGACTACTTGACAATATAAAAAATCTGCCTTTAGATCATGCAATGTTTTTGGCAGTTTCACAATTAAGATCAATTCAAGTATCACCCTACACATGCAATTCTAGAGTGTAAGCAGCGGAAAGTAAATTGCACATGTAAAAGAGAGGTGGAGAAGATCAAACGCAGTTTGGTGACACGAAGATTTTTGTCGTGGTTCCGATAGGTGGTGCTATCGTACATCCACGTTGATGGAGACTTCAACCCACGGAGGGTAACGGTTGCGCGAGTCCACGGAGGGCTCCACCCACGAAGGGTCCACGAAGAAGCAACCTTGTCTATTCCATCACGGCCTACGCCCACGGAGGACTAGCCTTACTCGGGGTAGATCTTCACGAAGTAGGCGATCTCCTTGCCCTTACAAACTTCTTGGTTCAACTCCACATCTCAAAGACGGAGGCTCCCAAGCGACACCTAACCAATCTAGGAGGCACCACCCCCCAAAAGGTAATAGACGGTGTTGATGATGATGAACTCCTTGCTCTTGTGCTTTAGATGATAATCTCCCCAACACTCAACTCTCTTCACTGATATGGCTGTGGTGGAAGAAGGTTTGAGTGGAAAGCAACTTGGGAAGGCTAGAAATCAAGTTTCATATGGTAGGAATGGAATGGCTTGATCTCAACACAAGGGTAGGTGGTTCACTTCTCAGAAAGTGTATGATAGAAGTGGTGGTACTTTTTGATGGCTCTCCTAACGAATGAAGAGGGGGTGGAGGGGTATATATAGCCTCCACACAAAATCCAACCGTTACATACACATTTGACCAATCTCGGTGAGACCGAAGTGAAACTCGGTCAGACCGAAAGTTCAAATATAGTGAACGTTGGGATTTTCGGTGGGACCGAAAATACCATCTCGGTGTGTCCGAAGAGAGTCAAAGGTTGGAGCTTGCCATCTCGGTGTGACCGAAAACAACAACTCGGATATTCCGAAATGCTGTCAATTGGTTACAGAAGGTTGGCAGTCCATTTTCGGTGAGACCGAAAATCAGAATCGGATGGACCGAGAAATTAGGGTTTGGAGAAATAACTGAAGTGGTTCATCTCGGTGGGACTGAGTTTGCAGAATCGGTTTGTCCGAGATTACTTATGAGTGTGTTGAATAGTGAAGAGTGCTGATAGTTAAGGGAGCTAGATCACCAAGCACTTGAGCAACTAGATCATTAACACAACCTCATCCCCTTTTAATAGTATTGGCTATTCCTATGGACTCAATGTGATCTTTGATCACTAAACCAAAAATAGAGTCTTGAGCTTTTGCCAATGCTTGTCTTAGCATTTTGAGGGGTCCACTTCTTCAGACATTTCCATACCCATATCATCGAACTTTTCTGAAATGATTCTCAAGTAAATATTAGTCCAATGATATATATGTTGTTATTAATTACCAAAACCACCCGGGGATTAGTTGCACTTTCAATCTCCCCCTTTTTGGTAATTGATGACAACATATAGATCAAAGCTTCGACAAAAGATATAATCAAAGAATAATATCGTCGCTTTGAGAAGTATGTGATAAACAAGAGCTCCCCCTAAATTTGTGCATTATTTAAAATTTGCGTTTGAATGCAAATGCACAATCGATTAGGATTATGGGTCACTCTTCCATGTCACATACATCTTGGTGGAGCGCACAAAATGATAAGAATGAGTAACATGCACTCAATCACCAAGACAGGAGTAAATAGCCATACAATAAGGAATAGCATAGGATAAGCAATAAGCACACATTAAGGCATAGTATGACTAAGCACTCATTAAGGTAGCATCAAACTTAGTAGCAAGCACACTTAAAGTATCAGGAACCAAAAGAAATCACTGTATCTCAAAGAAAAACCGGCAAAAGAACGAAAGACGAAAGAGCACTCTCTCTCTCGAAGCCCTATGATCTATAACAATTTCTCCCCCTTTGGCAACAGTTACCAAAAAGTTCGAAAAGGTATAGAGCTAAGCGTCACTGCGGGCTCTGCTGGCGGCTCCCGTCTGGGTAGATGTCGGTGTAGAGATAGCTGCATCGGCGAAGACTTCTGCCGATGTCTGTGGTGGAGGAGTGGATGCTGGAGCTGGAGGAACTGCTGGAGCTGTAGCTGGTGCTGAAGTGGTAGCCCTGGAGTCTGTCACTGGGATAGCTGCAGATCTGGATCCTCTGGGAACCTGAGCAGTCTGGCGATGAGAGTCCTGGACTAGATCATCCTGCATAAGCTCTGCTCTCTCCTGCCTTGTCTCCTCCATGTCTGCCTCAAGCTTGTTGACAGACACCTGAATCTCAGTCAGCTTCACGTCCAGAGCGTGGATCTTGTCCTCGACAATCCTCTCTAGGCTCTCCTGAGATTGCTCAATGCTGGCCAGGCGTTGTTCAATCCTCTGGGTAGCTTCAAGAATTTGTTCTCCAAAGCTCTTTGGCTTAGCTGCTGCTGCTGCTGCCTCTTTGTCAGCTTTGGCCTTCTTCGCAACTTCGATTTTGGCTTGTCCTTCAACTGAGGTAGGATCCTCTTCATCCATCACAACTACGTTGTCCTCATGCTCTGGCTGCAGTGGCAAGTGCTTCCTATCCAACATGAATTTGCCCGTGCCAAACTTGGCGTTGATGAGCATCTGTATCTGCGGTGCAAACCCACACGACCTCTTCTGGTCAGCTGCAGTCCTCTTAATGGTCTCTACCATCAAGTCCATCACCTTAAAAGGTGCCTTCTCATCGAGAATGTGCAGCATGTTGATAGAATAGCCTCGAATCATCCGGTGGTCTCCAGACTTAGGCATCAATGTATGCCTCAGAATAGTGTTAGTGGTGGTCAGACCTGCCTGGAGATAGTACACTGAGCCAAGCTTCTATCCTTCCAAATCAGCAGCCGGGATCTCCTTGTACATATTCTTCATGGAATCATGACTCTTCTTAGGAATCCCATAGACATCAATGTCGTCCTCTCTCTGCACTGGAGCGTTCAGAAGTTCTGCCCATTCTTCAATAGTCGAAGAAAACCTTTGACCTTCAGTCATCCAGGTGATCTTGCCATCAGGATAGAAGTGGGCTGTGGCATAGAACTGCATGATCATCTCGTCATTCCAAGCTGTCAGCTCTTGACCCACAAAATCAGCAACTCCACATGCAGTAAAGCTCTCATGCACATGGGGAAAGAAGTCCCGATGCTCTTCACTGTCAATATACTTCCAGTCAACATACCTGGTGTCAGCAACAATGGGCTTCTTATCCATCAGCACGGTCTCATAGAAATCATGCTGCTCTCTGGTGTGGAATCTGGGGTCCACAGCAGTCCTTCTCCTTACAGCATATGGATCAGATTGTCTCCATAGCCTGAGACCTTTGTCCTTCCTTGCCTTCATGTCCTCAGCTTGAGGATGAGCATCATTGTGGAGTGGCAACTTGGGACGGAGCTTAAGCAACACATGCTCTTCATCTGATTCAGACGGTGGCATCTCACCTTTGTTCTTCTCAGAAGCTGGAATGCTTCTGGTTGTCCTTTTGGGCTTGGCTGGAGCTGCCTTGACTGGAGCAGGCTTCTTGGGCTTAGAGGAGGCTTGAGCTCGAATAGCATCACCCATGAACTTAGCTTTCTGAGGAGGAGGCTGGGGTGCTTCTTCTTCTTCTTCTGCAGCATCATCTTGAGGTTCAGCATATACTACCCTCTTCCTTTTGGAAGTCTTCTTCACCTTGCTTGGAGCAGGCTCTTCCAAGTTGAGCTTCTTTGCAACTGCTGACTGCTTCACTTTGCTTGTGCCTTTCCTTGGCTGCTGCCCTTGGTGCTCTTTGGCAACCACAGTCCTCTTTGGCTTGGAGGTAACTTCCTCAGCAACAAAGTCAGAGTCCTCATCATCAGAAGTTCTCTTCTTCCTGGTTCTAGTGGCTGCAGGAGGCAAACCACTAGGGGTGCTCCTCTCACCATCATCACTGGAGCTGCTAGCAGGACTTGTATCTGCCTCTGGAATTTCAGCAAACGGTGATTCAGACCTGTTCTGGCTGTCACTGACATCTGACATGGCTGAAAAACCTGTGAAAAGATAAGGTATAGGCAGAGTAGAAGAGTTATCACAACTGCTGAGGTTTTTGCAAAAAAAATGAGTTCAAAACTTAGTTTTGAGTTTTCACAGAATGTATTTCGGTCAAACCGATTTCAGGTTTCGGTGCAACCGAAGTGCTCAACAGAAACCTACACGCCACTTTCGGTCAGACCGAAATGGGTTTCGGTCCTACCGAAAACTTAGGGTTTCACTGAAACTACTTTTCGGTCGTTCCGATTGGCACAACTCGGTTAAACCGAATTATGCAGTGCAATGGCCAGAGGCCAAATCGGTCATTCCGAGTTTCAAAAATCGGCTTCACCGAGATGCATTCCGTGGAAACCTAAACCTAAGAATTTTCCTCGAAACTAGAAGATCTGAACTATTGTATGGGGAACATATCAAACATGGATTGAATCATGGCAAGCCTATCGTGCAAGAATCGGAAGGGGAGCACGAAAAGGGATCGGGACACACCCTAACTTGGTGGTGTCCCTCTACGGCGGCAACGGTGGAGATGATTACCGTTGACGGCGGCGGAGACCTGCGGCGAGGGCGCACAGGCGACGAAGGCGACGATCCGTAGACCAGGGCGACGGCAGCAGGGGTGTTGGGGGCGAACGGTTTGAAGAAAGAAATCGCGCGCAGCCCCTCAGGTATATATAACCCCATGCTGTCGGTGGGACCGAGTTGAAAAACTCGGTGTCACCGAGATGTATAACTGCTATGCAGTTACACATATCGGTCAGACCGAGATTTTGAACTCGGTTTCACCGAGATGAAACCTAGATCAGTCTAAGCGTTTCGGTTGGACCGAGATTGAGAAGCCAGTCAGACCGAAATGTACTTAGAAGGTTTTGGAAGTCAGCCTTAGACGAATCGGTGGTTCCGAGTGCTCCTCACTCGGACTGTCCGAAAAAGACTTGTTCAAAGTTGTGATATGAGCATGAATAGAATTTGAGACAAGAAAGCATAGATAGCTAGGGAAGGTGCTTAGGCATTCTTGTCCATCCATTTGGCCAGAAGGAGAAAACAACACAATCAAAACAACAAATGGATGTCCTTGAATGGATAAAATCATGCATTCAACATGCTCACACAATAAGATAGCAACTGAAATATGTGTCAAACATGCACAACCAATCACTCTAGCTACTAGCACACAATTTGTCAATGACTAGGTCATCTATATATGAGTATATTGACTTAGGAGCCAAATGAGAACATTTGATCATAGGTCATACTCATCGTTTAAGCACAAGTGGGGTTACCACTTTTACATAAAGCATTTATGTGTTCACATCACTTGGAGATGCTTTAGCTCAATTTTTAGAGCAAAGCTCCCCCTAGATGTGAGAACCCCTTTTAAAGGGTCAAACTAACCTTGGGTTGTCGTAGAAGACTTCATGTAGATGTTGAAGATGTGGATGCTCAATGTTGATGTAGATCATCAAGAGTTGGGAGCAATCCTTTGGATTAGGGCACTTTCAATACCTACATGGGTTAGTCCCACAAGGAACAAACAAGAATATCCATAGACATAGAGTGAAGTACACAAAAGATGATGTCCATGAAAGCAATGATTACCTTGTCCCTTGACTTACCAACAAGAGGGTTTGTGACTCCATGAACAAGTGCATGATGTGGAAGTTGATTGCACAAGTTCTTGCCAAAATGAATATGAGTGAAGTTTGTTGGCGGAGTCACCCTCAAGAACCTACTAGTTCTTCTTCTTTGGGATCCACATCATCTTGATGGGAATCCTTGGTGTTGTGGTTGAGCTTGACGAAGTTGAACTTGATGTGTCCTTGGGAACCCACTTGACCATGGCTTGAGGTGCTTCAATGAATGCATCAATCTCCTCTTGAAGCTTGTCCTTGGCCTTTAGCTTGTGGTCTTGTGGTGGAAGGTCATCTTGAGCTTGTTCCACATTGGAAGAAGTAGGATCATACTTCTCCTTTTGTGAGACAAACTGTGGAGTAGGGTATTGACCTTCTTCCCACTCAACACCTTCGGCGTTGAACTTTCGCTCAAAACCAATCCCTTGATTCTTCCGGTGTCTTCCTTGTTTGCGAACAATCTCCTCAAAGTTCTTGCTTCCGGCAAGACTCTTGTAGACACCTTTCTCTATGATTTCCTTCAATAAGCTATTTTCTTGCTCAAGTGTAACTTGGCTTGAAACATTGTTAGTGGAATCAAGAGAACTACTAGAAGTAACAACATTTGATTTAACATTGTTATTGTTACTACTAGAGGAAGAATTTTTCTTATGCTTGTCATGCTTAGTCTTAATAGGTGGCAAGAAATTAGACAAGAGAAGTCGTTTGGCAAGATATGAAGAACTCGTCTTTCGAAGATCGTCATTGATCGCTTTTAGAAACTCATGTTCTTGCTCTAGAGTGAGCTTCTCGAAGCGTAGCTTCTCATGAGATCTTAGGAGCTCTCTATGATCTTCTTGAGTTGTTTCATGAGCTAACTTAAGAGTGTTTAGTTCTTTAGTTAGACGCTCAATCTCCTTCATAGCATTGTCATTCGACTCTTCTCGACTATAAAGACTACTAGCATTTTCATCATTACTAAGCTCACTAGATTTATCATGCAAGAGCTCATCTTCACCTAGCAAGTCATCCTCATCACTATCAAAGTCAATGAATTCAGGGTGTGTTACCTTGGGGCCTTTAGCCATGAAGCATCTTCCAATTCCCTCGTTTGGTGAATCAAATAAGTCGTAGGAGTTGGAGTTGGAGGATACGAGTGCAAGTCCGGCAACACCTTCATCTTGACTATAGTCGGAGTCGGAGTGATAGCTTCCATCGGATTGACTGTCAGAGTCGGAGCCGGAGACCCATTCACCAACATGAGCTTGATGTCTTCTTCTTGTGTAGCTCCTTGATGACTTGTCTTTCCTCTCCGAATCCTTGCTTCTCCGAGAAGGTCTTCGTTCATAACGATCATCTCTGCTCCTTCTCTCTCTCCGAGGTGACTCATCTCTTGCTCTTCTTCTTGGAGATTCTTCTCTTCTCTTGTGGGGAGCCGTACACTCATTTGAGAAGTGTCCGGGTCTTCCACAATTGTAGCAGTTTCGATCACGACTAGAAGATCTCTTTTCATCATATGATCTAGACTTTGAGCTTCTTTCTTTGCCTCTATTCTTGTAGAACTTGTTGAAGTTCTTGACCATTAGGCTTATCTCTTCATTGGAAATTAGCTTGTCACTTGAGGTAGTAGGAGCATCACTTGTAGCTTTGTAAGCACCACTTGACTTGTTGTGAAGCTCTTCCTTATCCTTAAGTGTCATCTCATGAGCAACAATTCTTCCAATGACTTCCGTTGGCTTGAGAGTCTTGTAGTTTGGCATCATTTGGATCAAAGCGCACACGGTGTCATACTTTCCATCCAAAGCTCTGAGAATCTTCTTAATGACGAATCGGTCGGTCATTTCTTCGCTTCCTAAGCCGGCAATCTCATTTGTGATTAGAGCAAGCCTAGAGTACATTTCAGCGACTCCTTCACCATCCTTCATCTTGAACTTGTCAAGTTGACCTTGAAGAATATCTAGCTTTGATTCCTTCACAGATTCAGTACCTTCGTGCATTTCAACCAAAGTATCCCAAATCTCTTTAGCATTCTCAAGACGGCTGATTTTGTTGAACTCTTCGGGACACAAAGCATTGAAGAGAATGTCACAAGCTTGAGCATTGTTTTGCAACATCCGCAACTCTTCGGGTGTAGCTTCGCGATCCGGAACTTTTCCTTCTTCAAAGAAATCACCTTGCATGCCAACACAAATAATGCCCCATGCGGCTGGGTTATGACCAAGAATATGCATTTTCATTTTATGTTTCCAACTAGCAAAATTTGTACCATCAAAGTAAGGACCTCTACGAAAATTACCCTCACTAGACGCCATACTCTCCTAGGTTGTGAAACCAAGCTTATGGAGTCCAATGCAATGGAAACCAAGGCAATGGAGACCAAAGCTCTGATACCACTTGTAGGATCGAAAGTAGGTCTAGAGGGGGGGTGATTAGACTACTTGACAATATAAAAAATCTGCCTTTAGATCATGCAATGTTTTTGGCAGTTTCACAATTAAGATCAATTCAAGTATCACCCTACACATGCAATTCTAGAGTGTAAGCAGCGGAAAGTAAATTGCACATGTAAAAGAGAGGTGGAGAAGATCAAACGCAGTTTGGTGACACGAAGATTTTTGTCGTGGTTCCGATAGGTGGTGCTATCGTACATCCACGTTGATGGAGACTTCAACCCACGGAGGGTAACGGCTGCGCGAGTCCACGGAGGGCTCCACCCACGAAGGGTCCACGAAGAAGCAACCTTGTCTATTCCATCACGGCCTACGCCCACGGAGGACTAGCCTTACTCGGGGTAGATCTTCACGAAGTAGGCGATCTCCTTGCCCTTACAAACTTCTTGGTTCAACTCCACATCTCAAAGACGGAGGCTCCCAAGCGACACCTAACCAATCTAGGAGGCACCACCCCCCAAAAGGTAATAGACGGTGTTGATGATGATGAACTCCTTGCTCTTGTGCTTCAAATGATAATCTCCCCAACACTCAACTCTCCTCACTGATATGGCTGTGGTGGAAGAAAGATTTGAGTGGAAAGCAACTTGGGAAGGCTAGAAATCAAGTTTCATATGATAGGAATGGAATGGCTTGATCTCAACACAAGGGTAGGTGGTTCACTTCTCAGAAAGTGTATGGTAGAAGTGGTGGTACTTTCTGATGGCTCTCCTCACGAATGAAGAGGGGGTGGAGGGGTATATATAGCCTCCACACAAAATCCAACCGTTACACACACATTTGACCAATCTCGGTGAGACCGAAGTGAAAACTCGGTCAGACCGAAAGTTCAAATATAGTGAACGTTGGGATTTTCGGTGGGACCGAAAATACCATCTCGGTGTGTCCGAAGTGAGTCAAAGGTTAGGGTTTGCCATCTCGGTGTGACCGAAAACAACAACTCGGATATTCCGAAATGCTGTCAATTGGTTACAGAAGGTTGGCAGTCCATTTTCGGTGAGACCGAAACTCAGAATCGGATGGACCGAGAAATTAGGGTTTGGGGAAATAACTGAAGTGGTTCATCTCGGTGGGACTGAGTTTGCAGAATCGGTTTGTCCGAGATTACTTATGAGTGTGTTGAAAAGTGAAGAGTGCTGATAGTTGAGGGAGCTAGATCACCAAGCACTTGAGCAACAAGAACATTAACACAACCTCATCCCCTTTTAATAGTATTGGCTTTTCCTATGGACTCAATGTGATCTTTGATCACTAAACCAAAAATGGAGTCTTGAGCTTTTTCCAATGCTTGTCTTAGCATTTTGAGGGGTCCACTTCTTCAGACATTTCCATACCCATATCATCGAACTTTTCTGAAATGATTCTCAAGTAAATATTAGTTCAATGATATATATGTTGTTATTAATTACCAAAACCACCCGGGGATTAGTTGCACTTTCACCGAGCAGGATACCTTCAACAACAGATGGATGATACGTCTCTAATGTATCTATAATTTTTGATTGGTCCATGCTATTACATATTCTGTTTTGGATGTTTAATGGGCTTTATCATACACTCTTAAATTATTTTTGGGACTAACCTAGTAACCCAATGTAGGATCGAAAGTAGGTCTAGAGGGGGGGTGATTAGACTACTTGACAATATAAAAAATCTGCCTTAAGATCATGCAAAGTTTTTGGCAGTTTCACAATTAAGATCAATTCAAGTATCACCCTACACATGCAATTCTAGAGTATAAGCAGCGGAAAGTAAATTGCACATGTAAAAGAGAGGTGGAGAAGATCAAACGCAGTTTGGTGACACGAAGATTTTTGTCGTGGTTCCGATAGGTGGTGCTATCGTACATCCACGTTGATGGAGACTTCAACCCACGGAGGGTAACGGCTGCGCGAGTCCACGGAGGGCTCCACCCACGAAGGGTCCACGAAGAAGCAACCTTGTCTATTCCATCACGGCCTACGCCCACGGAGGACTAGCCTTACTCGGGGTAGATCTTCACGAAGTAGGCGATCTCCTTGCCCTTACAAACTTCTTGGTTCAACTCCACATCTCAAAGACGGAGGCTCCCAAGCGACACCTAACCAATCTAGGAGGCACCACCCCCCAAAAGGTAATAGACGGTGTTGATGATGATGAACTCCTTGCTCTTGTGCTTCAGATGATAATCTCCCCAACACTCAACTCTCTTCACTGATATGGCTGTGGTGGAAGAAGGTTTGAGTGGAAAGCAACTTGGGAAGGCTAGAAATCAAGTTTCATATGGTAGGAATGGAATGGCTTGATCTCAACACAAGGGTAGGTGGTTCACTTCTCAGAAAGTGTATGATAGAAGTGGTGGTACTTTCTGATGGCTCTCCTAACGAATGAAGAGGGGGTGGAGGGGTATATATAGCCTCCACACAAAATCCAACCGTTACACACACATTTGACCAATCTCGGTGAGACCGAAGTGAAACTCGGTCAGACCGAAAGTTCAAATATAGTGAACGTTGGGATTTTCGGTGGGACTGAAAATACCATCTCGGTGTGTCCGAAGAGAGTCAAAGGTTGGAGCTTGCCATCTCGGTGTGACCGAAAACAACAACTCGGATATTCCGAAATGCTGTCAATTGGTTACAGAAGGTTGGCAGTCCATTTTCGGTGAGACCGAAAATCAGAATCGGATGGACCGAGAAATTAGGGTTTGGAGAAATAACTGAAGTGGTTCATCTCGGTGGGACTGAGTTTGCAGAATCGGTTTGTCCGAGATTACTTATGAGTGTGTTGAATAGTGAAGAGTGCTGATAGTTAAGGGAGCTAGATCACCAAGCACTTGAGCAACTAGATCATTAACACAACCTCATCCCCTTTTAATAGTATTGGCTTTTCCTATGGACTCAATGTGATCTTTGATCACTAAACCAAAAATAGAGTCTTGAGCTTTTGCCAATGCTTGTCTTAGCATTTTGAGGGGTCCACTTCTTCAGACATTTCCATACCCATATCATCGAACTTTTCTGAAATGATTCTCAAGTAAATATTAGTCCAATGATATATATGTTGTTATTAATTACCAAAACCACCCAGGGATTAGTTGCACTTTCAGCAACTGTCGAGATGCGTATGCAATTACTTGACGATCTTGCATGAGAATGCAACCTAGTCCTTGTCGCGAGGCGTCGCAGTAGATTATAAAATCCTTGGAAAAGTCTGGTGGTACCAGTACAGGTGCAGATGTCAGGCGTCTTTTCAGTTCCTGAAAACTGGACTCGCACTGTGGGGTCCACTCAAACTTTTTATCTTTCTTGAGGAGTTCGGTTAGAGGTTTAGCAACCTTGGAGAAGTTCTCGACGAAACGTCTGCAATAGCTCGCTAAGCCAAGAAAACTCCTAACTTGCTTGACCGATTGAGGGGGAGTCCAATCAAGTACGGCTTGAACTCGCTCGGGATTGACAGCAATACCCTTGCCAGAGATCACATGACCTAGATAGGTTACTTCTGGCAACCAAAATTCACATTTAGAGAATTTGGCATAAAGGCGGTGCTCTCGAAGTTTTGTCAATACCAGCCTTAAATGCTCGGCATGATCTTCCTTGTTCTTGGAGAAAATGAGTATATCATCGAGGTATACCACGACGAATTTATCCAAATACTCCATGAATATAGAATTCATTAACCGAGAAAAGGTAGCTGGGGCATTGGTTAATCCGAAGGACATAACGGTGTACTCGTATTGGCCATAACGAGTAACGAAAGCCGTTTTAGGAATGTCCCCGTTCTTGATTTTGATTTGATGGTAGCCCAACCTCAAATCCATCTTAGAGAAGACTGAGGATCCAGCGAGCTGATCATACAGGTCGTTGATCCTGGGGAGCGGATACTTATTCTTTATGGTGACCAGATTGACAGGTCGGTAATCTACAACCATCCGCTCCGTTCCATCCTTCTTCTTGACGAAGAGGACGGGGCAAGCCCAAGGGGAAGAACTAGGACGGATGAAACCTTTTTGCAAAGACTCATCGACTTGTTTCTTTAGCTCAGCTAATTCTAGTGGTGCCATCTTATAAGGTCTCCTAGAGATTGGGACAGTTCCAGGGATAAGATCTATCACGAACTCGACATCTCTGTCAGGTGGAATTCCTGGCAGTTCTTCTGGAAAAACATCCGGGAAGTCACGGACTACCGGGATATCTTCGAGTTCTGGTAGAGGGCTGGCATTAAGAGAATAGAGCTGACGTTCAGCCATTCGGGCCAAGATATTGACTATTTTGCCGGATGGATGTGTAAGTTGAACGGTCCTAGTAAAGCAATCAATTTTTGTGTAATGAGTTGTCATCCAATCCATACCCAAAATGATGTTTATGTCCGAGGACTTGAGAGCGATTAGAGATGCAAGGAAAACAAGTCTATCGACAAGGATTTCATTTCCATGGCTTACCCTAGAGGTTTGCCACTTTGATCCAGGAGTTTGAATAACCATGGAAGTAGGCATGTCACAAAAAGTCATGTTGTGCAATCGAGCATAGCTCTCAGATATGAACGAATGGGATGCTCCAGTATCGAAAAGAACAGATGCCGGATGGCAATTTACGAGAAGCGTACCAAGGACGACGTTAGGATCCTCATAAGCTTCTTCGGCAGAAACATAGTTGACATGACCACGTGCAGTGGGGATTGGCTTGACATAGTTCACCTTGCCGGTTGGCTTACCATGGCCAACGGGTTTTCTTGGCTGGTTCTGGGGACAATCACGCATGTAGTGTCCCGGTTCTCCACACTTGAAACAAGTCACAGTGGTGGTGCGTGGAGCAAAGTTGGAAGGTGGTCCTCCATAGGTCTTAGCAGGTGGAAACTGTTGAGTTGGGCGAGGCGCCTCATAGGATGGCCTCGGTGTATACTTGGGTGGCAGAGCAGTGTTAGGAACCCACACACGGCGCTTGTGAGAGCCAGAGCCGGATGAGGAACCAAGGTCTCGGGTATGCTTGCGGGTGGCCTCGAAGTCGGTGTGGCCTGTTTCAGCACTGATAGACTTGTTTACCAACTTCTGGAAGGAAGTGCACTCGTGCAGACGTAGATCTCGACGGAGTTCAGGGCTGAGTCCCTTGCGGAACCTCGCCTGCTTCTTGGCATCGGTGGATACTTCCTCAGGTGCATAGCGTGCCAGATTACCAAACTCACGACTATAGCCATCCACAGTTAAGCGGCCATGGGTGAAATTGCATAATTCCTCCCGCTTGCGATCCATGAGACCTTCCGGAATGTGGTGTTCACGGAATGCCTCACTGAACTCAACCCAGGTAGTGACTTGGCCAGCAGGACGCATAGCTTCAAAGTTTTCCCACCAAAGACTGGCAGGGCCCTCAAGATGGTAGGCGGCGTAGATAACCTTGTCAGCTTCGGCCACACGGGCAGAGTGTAGCTTGTGGGTGATACTACGTAGCCAGTCATCAGCATCCAGAGGTTCAGTGGAGTGATGGAACTTCGGTGGACACATCTTGATAAAGTCATTGATTGACACCACGTCGTTCCTTTGGCGGAACCCAGTGTTCTGCTCTATGCGTTCCAGCAGACGGTTGGTCTCTCTCTTGTTCCGTTCTGCTTCAAGCATAACTTCCGCCAAGGAGGGTGGCTGGGGCAGATTTCCATCCCTAGTCCCACTAGCCTCACCCTGCTCCTGAGCAGCAGGAGTGTTGCGAGTGTTGACCATCCTAGAAAGACAAAACAACGGTTTAGACAAGGATGGCAAAAATTTGACATAGAAGTGCAGAATGTAATGGATGACACGGAATGCAAGGATGTTCATCCGTACGACATGGTAATATAGGAACTGCTATATATACACCAGTGGTCATACACACCATACAAAGTTTAGTACAAGCCAAGGCTAAAGTACAACTGCGGTGAAAGACGATACATCCCATCAGAGGCATTCCAAGCTCCTATACATTATTTAACTACACCTCCGGAACTCAGTACACACTAAGTCATATTCCACAAGACGCGCAGGACTGTGGAAATACAACTACTACAATACTACTACAACCACTGCCTAGCTTAGACATTCGCGTAGTAATCCTCATAAAGATTACCACCGTAGCCTGGAAGTGGTACAGACGGATCCTGGAACTCGCGAGCACTCGAAGGCTGAGGACCATAAGGACATGGATGTGGTCTCGGTCCCGATGCTGGTGGTAACCGACGCCCACGTGGAGGTGTAATACCCCCAACGTCACGCCAATCCATGCGATCAGGCAGACGAGTCCGCACGGGGTACAAATCCCGCATGTCCAGATAACCGGCGTGCACAGCAGGTGCAAGCCGTGTCAAAGTAGTCCAATGAGCAGCTCGAGTGTTATACAACTCCATTCGGAGGGCACGGACCTCACGGTCCCTATCCTCCAACATCTGAACAGTAGTCTGAAGCAGTGGCTCTTCATGAGCAGCATCAGTATACAGACCAGTGTAGTAGCCTTCCTCTCCGCGAAGTGAGGCTGGCATGTAACAGAACTCAGTGTTCAGCAACAGGGCATGCCTAGCACGGAGAATGGTCATCATCGAATAAGCGGCATCCTGCACTGCCATCTCGATGGTAATCCCGAGTCCATAAGACCAATGGATGGGATCCTTAGCTCCAGGATATGAGGGGTATATCCGGACTGTGCAGAAATACTGACTTTGGTTAAAATCCCGGTACTGTTCCTCCACGGTGTATTCAGGATACCAGCGATAACCGGTCTCAGTCATCACACAGACTAGCATGGCCGTGTGACCGGGCACATTAATGCACCGAGTCAAACGAACCACTTGGTGAGGGATGCGGCCAGACATCTGGAACACGAAATAATGCAAATGCATTAGTGTTTCTGGAAGAAATCGGGCAGCATAACAAGTGTAAATGCTCAAACAAAGATTTGAGACATCATACCAATGATAGCATAGCCACTCAACAATTCCATATCAAGGTTCCGGTTCAACAATCATCATACTCAAAAGGATAGAAACTGAACTGAGGCTTGAAACCAACAATCCTAAGAGTCTACGGATTAGTAACACGTGAACCTAGTAAGGATAAGAGGCCTAGTCCTAAATCCCCGTAGAAAGAATAGACAGACTCAGATCAGAAGGGCATAAGGTAAAGGAGTAAAAAGAGCCTTACGTTCCCTTCCACAATCAATTCCCCTACATATAACTAAGAATTTTTCTAGACTCAACATCGACCAGTTTGGCTTGAGAAACCTACAGGCAGTCCAGCTCTGATGCCAACGCTGTCAGGACCCCGATCCTAAGTCACACCGATCTAGCTGTAACACGTCATATCACTTTGCGGCCTCACGCACGGTAACCCCACGGGTGCCACCTTACCTGGCCCGGGACCGTTTGCGCATTTTGGCACACGTATATGACAGTGTCGCTAGCATCCATATGACAGAGAACCCGGGCCGACATGGCTAGTTATAAACCAAAAGTGGCACTAAATTACAGAGACAGGCATCCATGACCCAGCAACGAACGTGTCTGTCATCAACGTATGAACCCAAGTCGTAGCAAGCTACATGGACTTAAAGGAACAACGCGTGACATTTCCCCTAAGGGACAGACACAGGAACGAAGAAGGACACATGCCGGCCAGCCTACGTGTTCCGAGCAGTAGCAAGCTACCAAGGCTCATTGGAATCACTAGGAGGCATTTCCCTGTAAGATAGGCTACCAAAGGAAAACAACTAGGTGTCGGATACCACACATACCAAGCATTTCAATCATACACGCAATATGCTCAATATGTGCAAATACAACATTGCATCACAACAGAACTCTATGACTCAAAGTACTTTATTTAAAAGGCTCCAGGAGCCATACATAACATATCCATACAGGTAGGGGTCACATGACCCAACACTCAAGTCATACAGTCATACAAGCACAAGCGGAAGCTACATGTCTGAGTACAGACAACTTAGAAAATAAAACAGGCTTGGTGTAGCCTGACTATCTACAAGGCCCTCCACAAGCTCCAGATCTCCGTTTGGGTGTCAAGCTACTCGTCGACGTCAACATCTATGTAGAACCCTTCAGCAGGGGCAGGGTTCTCCTCTGCAACAGTTATTAAGCAAACATGAGTACAAAGTTACTCAGCAAGTCTTACCACAGAACCTATCATACATGCAACATTATCAAGGGGGGGTAGTGGAGTTCATAGCAGAATGCCAGCTTTGACCTTGGCTAACCTATACTACAACTCTCAACAGATTGCAAGATGTTATTACGAACACGAGTCCTCTACTCACCACATCAATACACTACCGAGGATCCTCTTCCGTCATCCTACGGAAGGGCCATCCACGGCACTCACACTTATCTTGAGGTTTTTAGTAGTATCCATCAACTTGTCTATGAACTGTAAGAGCAACCAAGTAGTTCGTACCGCGAACAACGGCTATTCGAATAGATTGATAACCCTGCAGGGTCATGTTTTCACCACTTAGCGTCTGCACATGACATGTGCTCGGCAGACTTCAAGCGAAAGCCGACGTGGGTGTAGACCACGACCTAACCAACCACTCAAGTCTCTCGTCCAGGTTTATCGCCTATTTGGGTTCCATCCGTGGGGAGATCCGGCCGGGGTGTCGCTCACGGCCCCAAACGATGTGTACAGGGTTCCCGAGTTACCAAACGGGCAACCGGTACACCGTGCCACGTACCTGTCGCATCACAACCCACCCCGAGGGTCAGCGTTGTGCACGACCTCCAGTAAGCTATAAACACCAGAAACTAGTTGCAACTTCTGGACAGAGATCAAGGGTAATTAATAAGTCGAGCGGGGTCATATTTCAGGGCCCAATGTGTGGTAGTAACTGTAACTTGAATCACACACACAGATCTCGGGTCCTATGGACGATTCCAATGAAACAACCCACCATGTACTCCTACATGGCCTTTCATCGATACCTTTACCAAGCGTGTTCCACACTTCCCTCTCTTTATCGGTATGATCATTTCACTCTGATCCATCACCCAGATGAACCAGACCAGACACAAATCTAGGCATAGCAGTCAACATAAACAAATAGCATGGTGGATCACACATCACATGGCTCAATCAACTCCTACACATGCTAGTGGGTTTCAACTATTTACTGTGGCAATGACAGGTCATGCAAGGGATAGGGTTCAACTACCGCAGCAAGTAGCAGTTCACACACTGTTGCCTTAATGCAGTAAAAGAGAGCAGGAGCGAGAAGGTTGGGTTTGTATCGGAATGATCAATGATTGCTTGCCTGACAAGGTAGTTGTCGGGTACTGCTCTTCAACTGGATACGCAGCAACATCCTCGGGAGCAGGACCTAACACAGAGAATACCGGCGATACAATCATTAACAAACAAATGCAACAATATGATGCATGTTCATGACATGGCAAGATGCATGTGTGTTGGCTAATGCAACTAAAACCAGAAGGGTTTGAACCTATTTGAATCAAAGATTCAAATTGAAGTTCAAACTATTATTTAAATAAGTGCATTATCATGTTTTTGATGTATACAGCAAGTTAACTTGTTCAAACATGCATGAAACCAGTGCCATTGGAAAGATTGGATTTTTCTGATCATTTTTCATATATAAATCTTTTCCATCTGAGCTATGGTTGATTTTATATGATTTTTAGAAGTTTTGGGTATTTTCTGGAATTTCCTGAATTATTTTTAAACCTAAAAATCCCAGAAAAACCTTTACTGCGTCAGCATGACATCATGCTGACGTCAGCCAGTCAACAGGGCCAGTCCAGGTCAAACCTGACCAGTGGGACCCACTGGTCAGTGTCACAGTTAACTAATTAACTGATTAGAATTAAAATAACACCTAAACTAGGTTTGACTTGCGGGCAGGGCCCACATGTCAGTGACCCAGGGTGGTCAAACCCGTGGTCAAACAGGTCCAACTCTCCGGCGTTTAGCCACCGGCGAGGCAGAACGCGGCGGCGTGCTTCGGAAAACGGCTGTGGGGCACGGCTCGAGCTGCGGTTGGGTGCGTTGGAAAGCCCTTGCTGTTGCGCGTCGAATGGTGGTGGTCGCCGGACCTGGGGTGGCCGGAGACGACGGCAACGAGCTCGACGGCGGCGACCGGCGTCGGGCGTGTGTGGAGAAACGGCTGCAGGGGCCTAGGCGATGCGTGCGTAGCACCTTTCGCATCTACGTGCTGCGGTGAGTGTGATGGACGGGTGCCAGTGACCAAATGGTCACCGGAGCATCACCGGCGGCGAGCACGGTGGCGGTGCGTGCGATTGAGCTTTGTGCAGTGCGTTCTAGGGCAAAAGAGAGCCAACGGAGAGGGGGAGGAGGAAGCTAGGCTCACAGGGATTGCAGCAAGCACCGGAGCGAGCTCGGGGGTGGTCGGAGCTGAGCGGGATGGCGAGGGGGATCTCCGCGGCCGGAGTTGGGGAAGAAGAGGTCGGGGGCGTCTCCAGGGCGGGCGAGCGCTCGGGGCTCGGCCTGTTCGAAGCAGTCGAGGAGGGCGGAGACGATGGACACCAAGGCGGGGCTCAGGGACGACGGTGGACGCGGCTTCTACGGCGGTGCGAGCACGGCGGCGTCGGCCATGGCGCGGGGAGAGCGAGGGAGAGGAACTGGGGGAGATGGAGGTGTCTGCGAGGTCGGGGAGGACGTGGACGGTCGAACCATCCCTCCAGGACGGCGAGGGGATGAAGCAAGGCGGCGGGCAGCTGCGTGGCGTGCGGCGCGGTCGCCGTCGAGCACCTGCCTGCCTGCTTGGCCGAGCCAAGCAGCTCGCTGGAGCGGCAGCTGGGCTGGGCCGGCAGGTGGGCCGGGTGGGGCGCCAGGTAAGCTTTCCTTTCTCCCTTTTTTCTAGTTTCTTTTCTGTTTCATTACTTTTGCAACTTTGTTTAATTAAATAAAATGCCAAAGCATTTTTGTAACTCATAACACTTGTCATACCTACTGTATATAATATGAACAGTAGGAAACATTATAGTTTATGATTATTTGAGCATTTAAAATATTTTGTAGCATTTAAATGCCCAAATTCAAATACCATATGATTTAATCCAAAGCCCTAGATTGTCCTAGAAAAATGTGCACCATTTTTGGTAGAGGTTTAAGACCAAGGCAGAAATGATGAACATTTTTGAAGGGCATTTTGGGTACATTGGAAAATATTTTAGCAAACCCTAGTTGTTAGGAGAGGGGTGCTGGGGTTTCTGTTAATCCCATTTCAAGTTTCTTTGAAAGTAGACATGATGCACACTCTAGTTAGGTCCTAATGCAAGTGCTAGCTAGGGATGTGACATTATTATTGCCTCTAGGGCATATTTCCTTTAGAAATCCATTTCAATGTGGTCGAATTTCCACTCGGTAATAGGAAGAGGTTGGAGGAGACCGGCTGGACATTGATGCTCTGCCTTCACTCTTTTGCAGACATCACATTCGTTCATGAATTGGGCAATCTCCCCTTTCATGCGAGTCCACCAGTAAGATTTCTTGAGGTCTTGGTACATCTTGGAACTTCCGGGATGAATCGAGAGGAGGGATTCATGTGCTTCGTTCATTATTAGCTTTCTGAGATCACCCTTGGGAACCACAAGTCTGTCCTCAAAGAACAAGGTGTCTTTCTCATCAACACGATAACACTTGTATTTGGGAGTACCCTTAGCAATACCAGGTTTCACTTTCTGCACCATAGCATCACTGAGTTGGGCCTCACAGATCTGATATTCCAAGGTAGGAGCAACTTGAAGATTTGCAAGAAAGGCTTGCGGAACAACTTGGAGGTTGAGCTTCCTGAAAGATTCACAAAACTCCGGCTGAAATGGCTTGAGAAGGAGACTGTTGCAATATGCCTTTCTGCTCAAGGCATCTGCAATGACATTGGCCTTGCCAGGTGTGTATTCGATGCTTGGATCATACTCTTGGATCATCTCAACCCAACGAGTCTGGCGAAGGTTCAGGTTCGGCTGTGTGAAGATGTACTTCAAGCTCTTGTGATCGGTGAAGATGTCCACTTTTCTGCCCAATAGAAGGTGTCTCCACATGATCAAGGCATGTACCACCGTTGCTAGCTCGAGATCATGTGTGGGGTAGTTCTTCTCATTTGGCTTCAATTGACGAGAAGTGTATGCCACAATATTCTTGTCTTGCATGAGAACACCACCAAGTCCTTGTAGAGAAGCATCACAGAATACTTCATAGGGCTTGGACTCATCCGGAGGAGTAAGAACCGGAGCAGAAATGAGCTTTTCTTTGAGTGTTTTGAATGCCACATCACAATCCGGAGTCCAGTTGTACTTGACATTCTTCTGCAGCAAGTTGGAGAGAGGCTTGGTAATCTTGAAGAAGTTCTCAACGAACCTTCTACAATAGCTAGCGAGACCAAGGAAGCTTTGGAGTTGCTTGACGTTCTGCGGGGGTTCCCAGTTGACAATCGCTTCAACGTTCATGGGGTTGACAGAAATACCCTCAGCAGAGATGATATGGCCAAGATATAAGACCTTATCGAGCCAGAATTCACATTTGGAGAACTTCGCATAGAACTTGTGTTCACGGAGTCTTTCAAGAACCAAACAGAGGTGCTTGGCATGGTCTTCTTCATTCTCGGAGAATACCAAGATATCGTCAAGATAGACAAGAACAAATTCATTGGTGTAGGGGTTGAATATGTAGTGCATCATTCTCGAGAAGGTGGGTGGAGCATTAGCGAGGCCAAAAGACATGACTGTGTATTCATAGGAACCATAGCTCGTTCTGAATGCGGTCTTGTGAATATCTTCTTCACGGATACGGATCTGGTGATAACCCATCCGGAGATCGAGCTTTGAGAACACCTTTGCTCCTTTGAGCTGCTTGAACAATTCATTGATATTGGGGAGCGGATACTTGTTCTTTATTGTCTTCTTGTTCAATGGCCGGTAATCAACGCAAAGGCGCTCCGTGCAATCCTTCTTCTTGACAAATAGAACATCACAGCCCCAAGGAGAAGTGCTAGGCCTGATTAGACCCATACGCTCTTGCTCATCGAGTTGTCTCTTCAGCTCCTTCAACTCTTCAAGGGAAAGCTTGGATGGACGCCGACATGCTGGCTCGGTACTGGGCTCGAGTTCAATGACGAATTCAACTTGACGATGCGGAGGCATGCCTAGAAGCTCTTCAGGGAAAACATCTTCATATTCATTGACCACCGGAATCTGAGAGATGGCATTAATCTCGCCCTTGTCATTGAGAGAGAATAGCCTGATTGTGTTATCTCGAGAGGCGAAGATAATCACGTCTTCGTCAGGATGAGTAAGCTTTACTTCCTTATTTGCATAATCAATGTGAGCATCATGCTTGGAGAGCGAATCCATCCCAAGAATAAGATCAATGTCGGAGTTGCCGAGAATAACCGAAGAAACCAGAAAGCGGTAATTACCCATATAAATAGATATATCCAGAGCATACAAGCTAGAATTCATTTGCTTTCCCGGAGAAGTAATTGATAACTCCCTTGGTAATGCCAATGTGCCCACATTGTGCTTGAATGCAAAAGGATATGACATGAACGAATTTGATGCACCAGAATCAAACAAAACTTTAGTAGGTTTAAGATTGACTGGAAGGTTAACAAGTATCACATCTGAAGAGTTCTCTACTTGAGCTGCATTCATCAGATTCACTCTTGCAACCTTTGGATTGTGCTTGACAATAGCAGTGCTGACAGGTGGAGGAGGCGGAAGGCGCCTCGGGTTGGGGCACTTTTTAGCATAATGACCCTTCTGAGTGCACTTGTTGCAAACCACTTCTGAGAGAGGACGGTGATAAGGAGCACTTGACTTTGAAGCTTGAAAGTGATTCTTGGACTGATTGCTTGGGTTGGGTGGGTGGGAGAAACCACGGCCACCAGAATGCTTGTTGTTGTTGTTGGGAGGGCGGAGCACTGGAGGAGGTGGAAGCCAAAACTTCTGCTGCTTTGCGACCACTTGGGAAGAAGACGAGGAGTTGACAGCATCTCTGATTCTCTTATTGGAAGCTTCACACTTGAGCTGGGCTGCCTCTTGCTTAAGTGCCATGTTATAGAATTGATCAAATTCATTCGGCTCAAACAAGGTGAGAGCTAGCTGGAGTTCATCCTTCAGACCACCACGGAACTGATAAATCTTTCTCTTGGCATCTGGGATGTCTTGCTTGGCATAGCGGGCAAGGTTCTAGAACTTGACATTGTATTGATAAACAGACATGGAGCCTTGCTTCAGGTTGCGGAATTGCTCACGCATACCTTCGATGACACTAGTTGGAATGTGGTGAGAGCGAAAATCCTTGCAGAAGTCAGTCCACGAGATTTCACGTCCTTCTCTGGAATCTTTGTACTGCTGCCACCAATCAGCGGCTTGGTCCTTGAGTTGGAAGGCGGTTGATGGCTTCTCGCCCCTCGTTGGTTACCCCAAGTGGAAGGTTTGAGATGCAGTGTAGCGGTAGTTTTCCCTTGGCAAAGATACCAAGGTTCGAATTCCCCTGAGACTCCAAGGTTCAACAAGAAGGTGTCAACTGCTAGCAGCGCAACTAGCGATCGACCGGACCTGCACACAGATACAAATAACTTTGCTCCCAACGAGTACAGAGAGGTTGTCAATCCCTCCGGCCTTGTCGTTTACAAAGGATCAAACGCAAGAGATAATAGTGATAGGTATTACTGCAACTAGTAAGTAAGAACTGAAGGTAAATAACGGATGTGATCAATGATGGTAATATGGACCGGAGTCCCATGATGTTCATTAGTGATGTCTCTCCCCCAAAAGACGATAAAACAGCTAAGCGAGGTAAACAAATTACAGCTGGGCAATTGACAGGATTATGTGCGCAAACCAATGCTAACTATGCTGCAAGAAAGGTAGAGGCTCGAGAGCATGGGCGGTACGCCAAGGCAAGTAGACCGAAATCCATCTGCATCTACTACTAATCATCCACCTTGAGATATCTATCCAGAACATATCGCTGGTATTAAGTTGCGAGTCCCACCCATAGTGTAAACTCAAAGCAACAGACAACTGCATTAAAAGAACTTTGCGTAAAGTAAACAATCCTTGCACCCACGAGTACAAGCACCGTTGTTTTCCCCCTTGTGGCAACAGCACATCCCCTAGACTCATGTTTCTGTCACTCAAGCTAGTCATCGAGGGGCATGAACCCACAATCAAGCATAACGTTCCCTCTTGGAGTTACTACCTACTACTTGGCCAAAGCAATAAACAGCAACGGAGAACATGCAAGAATTACTCAAGAACATAAATAAAAAAGAGGTAAATCAAATATATTACTCACACACAATCTGAACATAATCACATAATCCATCGGATCCCAGCAAACTCATCATAGCAACAGCATAAGGATTACATATGTGCCTCGATCATGTAGGGCAGCTCACGAGGTCTAATCGATGAAGGACAAAGAGGGGAGGAGAACATCACATAGCTACTGGTCATGGACCCATGGTCCAAGGGAGACTACTCATAACTCATCCGGGAGGCGTCCATGGTGGTGGAGAAGCTCCCGGTGGTGATCCTCCCCTCCGGCAGGGTGCCGGGAAGAGTTCTCCTGGTGCTCCCAATCTTGGAAGCACGGCGGCGGCGGAACAGAGATGAGATCGCGAAAAAGGGTTCCGTCCTCGAGGGTTTCGGGGCGCGGTGTAAATATATGCCAAAGGGGGGCGTCAGAGGAGGCCTGGGGGGCCCAGGCGCCCTGGCGGCGCGGCCAGGAGGGGGGGCGTCCTCTGGCCGCCTGGAGCCCTGGTGGCCCCCCTCCGGCCCTACTTTGGCCGCATGGAAGCTTCCGGAATGCAAATTTTTTATATATTTTTCCCGGAATTTTTCTGGCAGTTTACGTAATGGGAAAACCTGAAATACAAAAACAACAGAAAAAAGAAACTGGCACTGGGGTGCACTGAGTTAATAGGTTAGTCCAAATATGATCAAAAGTGTATGGAAGTGCATAAATATCATAGCAATATCACACAAAAGAGGCATGGAGCAAGTAGAAATTATAGATACGTTTTGGACGTATCAACATCCCCAAGCTTAATTCCTGCTCGTCCTCGAGTAGGTAAATGATAACAAGCATAATTTCTGTGGTGACATGCTATTAACCATATAAGGACTTTTCACAGTCACATGACAAATGCTTACTGAGATAATGAATCTGTAGTAATTAAGTTGCCTCATGAGAAAATCACAAAGAACTGAAAGTTTTACAATATGATACTGAAACACTCAATAGATGTGTAGTGAGCATGGTGTGCAAATATGATAAAGTGGTACCTCGCTTGCCCCCTTTAGTGAAGCAAAACATAAATGCAGGGGCACCTCCAAGGTTTAAGTGACGACTAGATACAATGATTTCAGAATAAACGATATCATAATCATGCAAAAGACAATGGTACTTTGGGACAATGCACATTACACTCAGAATGACAATCATGCTCTCAATAGTTGGTGCTTTAAAGCAGGTGGAGACTCTCGAACCGTGGCTTTTGATGGCAAGGTTGAAAACCCGTGGTCGGAAACAAAAACTAAACATGTACCAGAGCTCTTGGTTTTAAAAACAGCGGTAATAATTATTTTGGGGTATGCATATTTCGTCAATGAATGCTAGCACATAACTCAATTACTTCTCGAGCTGGACAAGTTTCGAGGAACGGCTCCCGCACGAGGACGATCACATCCTCTTAATCTCCTTTTTTTATCACTGCCAAAGTTTTCTGATTTCTCATGAATAAAGCGTGAAGGAGGGTTTGTTTGTTGTATTATTTTTTAATGAGCCGGGCGCACTCTATGCCAGTTCCTTCTCGTATTAGGGGTTTGCACATTAGACATGCAATCCCGGGGTGAAGCTTGTCCAACTTAAAAAGATCATGAATTAACTACTACTTCCTCATGAGCTAAAACAGAGGCACAAAAGAGAAATGCTTTTTTTGATTAATTTCGAGATGGTACATGAAAGTCTTCGTAAGGAATGGCAGGTAAATACTATGTATAGGAAGGTATGGTGGACTCATGTGGCGTAACTGGTTTAAAGGATTTTGGATGCACAAGCAGTCAGTCCGCTTAGTACAGGTGGAGGTTAGCAAAAGACTGGGAGCGATCAACTAAAAGAGCAATGACGGTCATAATCATGCAGAGCGACAAAGCAACATTGAATCGGGCATGGAAGTTATATCGCTACTCAGGAATTAAAGATCATCAAGGCTTGATAGACTTTCTTTACAGTCTTAAATATGCGTGAGCATATGCCAAGTCAATCAAAATAAATTCTTGGAGGAAGATATCACTAAACCGTACCACATCATAGGCAAACAAATCATGTTGGTACTCCAATAACACATTGAGAATCCCCGAGCTATTTGAGACTAACCATAAGAAAACATGAACTACTAAGCACCATTATGCACATAGCGTTGTTATCATAGACATATCAACCAGTGCAACAGAAGCCAACTCTCTTAACAAGATAAGCATGATAACTAAAGAGAGTTCCAACGACCAATTAAACAAAAGCTCTTTAAAAAGTAAAGCATGAAAACTAAGAGCTGAACATGATAGTAGCTATTGAAAGACCAAGAACATACACAGCAAAGATAGACATGAAAATTCTATGTTGTGTTCTAGGTTGAAGTGGAGCGTGTTTCTCTCCCACACAAAGAAAGCTGAGTTCCAACTCGTTATGAAAAGCAAGCAAAGCTAAAGAAAACTAAAAAGGAAACTAAAAGCAAGACGCTCCAAGCATAGCACATAACACATGAAGTGATAAAAATATAGTGGAACGAAAGACGAACTGATAATGTTGATGGAGAAGGGGATGCACGGGGGCATCCCCAAGCTTAGACGCTTGATTCTTCTTGAATATTTCTTGGGGGTGCATGGGGGCATCCCCAAGCTTGAGCGTTTGACACTCCTGGATCTTTTTATCATCTTCCCTCGCACACTTGAAAACTCCCTTCATACATAACTCATCATAATCTGATTAGCGAGGTTAGTACCCTTAATAAAATAATTTTTCCTTGCTGGAAATAAGGATATTCTTGAAGGTCTACTGTTTCTCAAGATTGCCAAAAGGTTTTTGCAAAGAAAAAGCAAGCTCAAGGTTTGCAAAACGAAGAAAAGGCAAAACAGGACAGAATCTGTGAAAAACAGACCAGCAGGTAGTAAATAATTTTTTCGGGGCACTTCTGCAACTCAAATCAAAAAACTCAGAACAGACGCCCGAAAGCCAATTGTATAGAGCACGCTGTAGAAAAAATTCAGACCAAAAAGATGATCTGGTGATTTTATACGAATTTTTCTAACCAAGGACAGAATCTGTTTCCTGGACAGCACGTCACAACTTTTGAACTTTCTTGCAATCAGAGGCTAAACTTGGCACAAAGCTGAAAAGTAAAGATACAATGATGATTCTACTGTAGTAACAAACATCAAGACACAAAAAAATCAAAATAAAATTTAATTCATTGTGGGCTGCCTCCCAAAAGCGCTTTCTTTTATGCCTTTAAGCTAGGCATAATGCAAAGAGATTAAGTTTTATCAAGAGTAAAAGAATAGCTAGCCCGTATAACGGACTCAAAAGGTAACTTAATCTTCTTTCTAGGGAAGTGTTCCATCCCTTTCTTGAGAGGAAATTGGAATCTTATATTCCCCTCTTTCATGTCAATGATGGCACCAACGGTGCAAAGAAAAGGTCGTCCCAAAATAATTGGACAAGAAGGTTCACATTCAATATCCATAATAGTAAAATCAACGGGAACATAATTGTCATTGACAATGATAAGAACATCGTCGATCCTCCCCAAAGGTTTCTTTATGGAAGAATCAACAAGACGAACACCAAAAGAACAAGAATCAAAAGGTTTCAATTTAAGCATATCATATATTCTTTTGGGCATAACGGAGGTACTAGCTCCAACATCACATAAAGCATAGCAAGAGAAGTTATTCAACTAAATTTTAATCATAGGATCCCAACCATCTTCTAGCTTTCTAGGTATGGAGGCTTCTACCCTAAGTTTCTCCTCCCTAGCTTTTATGAGAGCATTAGTGATATGCTCGGTGAAGGCAACATTAAGTGTGCTAGTTTGGGGATCTTTAGCCATTCTTTGTAAAAAAGGTGACAACTTCTGAGATACTACAATTATCAAAATCAATTTTATCATTATTGAGCAGAATTGTAGTGTCATCTTCTTTGTTTGAATTGCTCTCTATTATAAGAGTTTGAACGTCTTCCCAAGTCTGGGGAAGCATAGGAGCAATTTTAAACTGAGGCGCATACTCTTTTCCTGGGAGACCATGCCATGGGAATAACTCTCCATTAAAACTAACGTAATCACAAGGTTTATTACTTTTGTAGACCCCGACAGTGGTGATTGGCGCGATGGAAGAAGGGGTGTACTCCTCCCACTTAGTGTTTTTGGTGGAACCCATAGCAGCAAGCAAGAAAGATAACTATTTTTGTGATTTTTGATAAAGGATACTAAAGCAAAAACTGAAAGGTAAACTAACAAGACTAAAAAGCAAAGGTAAAATATAGCGTGCAACTCCCCTATCTTGAAGAGTGGAGTCCCCGGCGATGGCGCCAGAAAACTTTGCTTGATGGCTTCTCGCCCCTCGTTGGTTACCCCAAGTGGAAGGTTTGAGATGTAGTGTAGCGGTAGTTTTCCCTTGGCAAAGATACCAAGGATCGAATTCCCCTGAGACTCCAAGGTTCAACAAGAAGGTGTCAACTGCTAGCGGCGCAACTAGCGATCGACCGGACCTGCACACAGATACAAATAACTTTGCTCCCAACGAGTACAGAGAGGTTGTCAATCCCTCCGGCCTTGTCGTTTACAAAGGATCAAACGCAAGAGATAATAGTGATAGGTATTACTTCAACTAGTAAGTAAGAACTGAAGGTAAATAACGGATGTGATCAATGATGGTAATATGGACCGGGGTCCCATGATGTTCACTAGTGATGTCTCCCAAAAGACAATAAAACAGCTAAGCGAGGTAAACAAATTATAGCTGGGCAATTGACATGATTATGTGCGCAAACCAATGCTAATTATGCTGCAAGAAAGGTAGAGGCTCGAGAGAATGGGCGGTACGCCAAGGCAAGTAGACCGAAATCCATCTGCATCTACTACTAATCATCCACCTTGACATATCTATCCAGAACATCTCGCTGGTATTAAGTTGCGAGTCCCACCCATAGTGTAAACTCAAAGCAACAGACAGTTGCATTAAAAGAACTTTGCGTAAAGTAAACAATCCTTGCACCCGCGAGTACAAGCACCGTTGTTTTCCCCCTTGTGGCAACAGCACATCCCCTAGACTCATGTTTCTGTCACTCAAGCTAGTCATCGAGGGGCATGAACCCACAATCAAGCATAACGTTCCCTCTTGGAGTTACTACCTACTACTTGGCCAAAGCAATAAACAGCAACGGAGAACATGCAAGAATTACTCAAGAACATAAATATAAAAGAGGTAAATCAAATATATTACTCACACACAATCTGAACATAATCTCATAATCCATCGGATCCCAGCAAACTCATCATAGCAACAGCATAAGGATTACATATGTGCCTCGATCATGTAGGGCAGCTCACGAGGTCTAATCGATGAAGGACAAAGAGGGGAGGAGAACATCACATAGCTACTGGTCATGGACCCATGGTCCAAGGGAGGCTACTCACAACTCATCCGGGAGGCGACCATGGTGGTGGAGAAGCTCCCGGTGGTGATCCTCCCCTCCGGCAGGGTGCCGGGAAGAGTTCTCCTGGTGCTCCCGATCTTGTAAGCGCGGCGGCGGCGAAACAGAGATGAGATCGCGAAAAAGGGTTCCGTCCTCGAGGGTTTGGGGACGCGGTGTAAATATATGCCAAACGGGGGCGTCAGAGGAGGCCTGGGGGGGCCCAGGCGCCCTGGCGGCGCGGCCAGGAGGGGGGCGCGCCCTCTGGCCGCCTGGAGACCTGGTGGGCCCCCTCCGGCCCTACTTTGGCCGCATGGAAGCTTCCGGAACGCTGATTTTTTATATATTTTTCCCGGATTTTTTTTGGCAGTTTACGTAATGGGAAAACCTGAAATACAAAAACAGCAGAAAACAGAAACTGGCACTGGGGTGCACTGAGTTAATAGGTTAGTCCAAATATGATCAAAAGTGTATGGAAGTGCATAAATATCATAGCAATATCACACAAAAGAGGCATGGAGCAAGCAGAAATTATAGATACGTTTTGGACGTATCAGCGGCAAACTTGACATAATCCTCAGGTATCACGTTACTGCACTCGAAATGCTTTTTGATATATGTTATCCAGTCTTCAGCATCTAGCGGATCCACACAGTAGCTGAATGCCTTCGGTTGGTTTGCCAGGAATTGGTTGAGAGTAGCAAAGTGAGGTTGGTTGAACAAATTGCCTTGGCCTTAGTTCCCATGACCACCTTGATTTTCTTGATTTGCTTGAAAGTTCTGCATCATCTGCATAAGCATCTGGGTGTTCTGGTTCGTCGCTTGCATAATTTCTCTCCAGGCCTCAGACGGAGGAGGAGGGGAAGGAGGACGATCAGGAACCTCTTCACCCTCTGGGTTAGCGTTGGGAACCCTTTTAGGAGCCATCCTGAATGATATGACAACTATTAGCCATTGATTGAAAATATATAAGCTGAATCAACGTCTAGAAATTGCAACATAAGTCTTCACAAGAATCATTCGAACAAAATGAACGAATGTAATCCACAGTTTAATGGTACAACAATCTTCATGAGAAGCCACTTGGGGGAACAAGAGGTAAATAAAAACAACAAGGAGTAGATAGAACAAATACAAGATAGAAGCTTCGTTCGACATATTCGTGCTGAAAGCTTATGGAACGTGTTACAAAAGGGTTTTGCAATCCCCGGATCAGCATAGCCAAGTACCCTTTAAGAAGCAACTCCCGATCGGAACAACGCCCATATAACCACTTCACTCAATGTAGAACCCCGAACTCCATATCATGTATTCGTTGGAAGAATGCCTACGAGCTACTAGATGAACCCACTTATTAATTTCTGAAAGTTTCCAGTTATGCAATCAGGTGTTGGGGATACAGGGGAAGCATCGTGCACTCAACTCTAATCCTACATCCAGCTGTATCCATCCTTCAACACATAACCAATTATTTCCGGAAACCATTTACCTCGGACCTTCGAAACGCATCTGCTATACAAGCTATGGCAATACTCCCAAACTACCTCCCCGGTACTGGGTGATGTCGGGGTTATCTTGCCACTAACCGCATAGAAGATTTTTCGATGTCGGCCGTCTTAAGTATTCCAGAACTGCTGCGATATATTTGTGACGACAACACCTCAGAGCTCAACTCCCCGGGACACTGCCACAACCCCTAAATGACAGGAGGCATCGAGAACAATATTCTCGTCACAAAGACATCGGAACAATTCAAACAATACTCGCGTGATCCTAAAAAAAATTAGTGAATTTTTGAGAGTAGAAGAGATAAGTAATCGTCAGTCCGACTACGGACGAAGATCCAAATGAAAGATACCAAATAAATAAAGCCACAAGGTCCGAATCGCCCTAGTAGAAGCCACTACCGATCATCGGGATAGTACACATAGTATCGCCCACGTTCTTCATCAAACTCCCAGTACAGCTCTGTGCCATCACCTGTGTAGTTCACCATAGTACCTGCATCTGGTGTTGTGTAGAATCTGTGAGCCACGGAGGACTCAGCAATCCCATTCCTGGGTAGCAAAACTATCTAAGCCTTGGGTGTGGAACAAGGCTGAAGAATAAAGGTTGCAGCTGCACTAGCACTAGCTTACGTGTTTAGAGCGAGAATAGAAGTGCCACGAGCACCAAAGTGATCACAAAGTGATCCTATCTAAGCACGTCAAACATAACCCCACCGTGTTCACTTTCCGAACCCCTTCAGAAAATGACCGTCATGGTTACTCACGCAGGCAGTGTATTCTGAACATGGTGTCAAGTTTTCTACAACCGGATATTAACAAATTCCCATCTACCACATAACCGTGGGCATGGCTTTCGAAAGATCAAACCCTGCAGGGGTGTCCCAACTTAGCCCATCACAAGCTCACGATCTGCGGAGTCGCAACTCCAAGGTGGGAAGGCCCGAGTATTCTCGGAATCCCGTGCTCAAGATATTCCGACTAAGGTAAAACTAATCCAGCAAATCCTCTCGGTGTGCCGACACCCTGATAGTAGCCGCGCGTTTCTCGTCTCAGGCCATGACCGGATGGGACAAGCTACAGGTTTTTACCAGCCCTTGAGTTTCCTCGAGGTGGCCCCGCAGCACGCCCAGTTTGGACCAACACTCATGTGGAGCACTGGCCCGGGTTGTTGATTAAGAAAAGGGTTTATAACTCCCTATGCAAGTTTTAGTTGTTTAGGCAAATGTAGAACCAATGTTGGGACTTGCTGGAAAAGCTTTAGCGCTAAGCGGGTTATCAAGGGGGGCCCATAAACCCCAACCGAGTTAGGGACGCATAATCAAGGAACATAACACTGGTTTATACGATTCCTAGGGCGGCATGAGTGGAACAAAACACCAAGCAAGAGGCTTAGCCTTCCACCCATTACCAATATATAGATGATTTGGTTTAACATGTTATATATATATATATATATATATATATATATATATATATATATATATTGTGATATCCCAACAATAACTTCAACATGAAGCAAGAATCTTCAAATCTTCTCCTGCAACTAGCAATGCTATAAGAGGGGCTGAGCGGAGCTTACGTAGCCAAACAAAGGTTTGCTAGGTTGGGTGGTTAGCGAGATTCATGGCTACAATAGGAGGCTGACAAACAAACATGGGCATCGAGGCAATAAGCTAAAGAGCGAGACATCTAGCAATAGGCAACAATAGTAATGATATCTGGGTCAGGTCATCTTGCCTGTCGAGTCGTCGATGGGATCGTAAGACGGCTCCTCGTACTCAACCTCGGTAGGACCCTCGTTCTCGGTCTCGGCTCCCGGCTCTACTCATCACAAGAACACAACATGGCACGAAATCAAACAAGGTGCAATGCACAATCAACATGATGCAAGTATGATGCATTTCATGGCAAGGGAAGAAGCACACAAGAACAACACAAAACAACAAGTTTAAATAAGGCTGGAATCAACATATAGCAAATCCGGTAAGTCCTCATATGCATATTTTGAAATTGGTCCAGATCTGAACAAGCCTTCAGTTAAAGTTGTTAAACAGCAAGTTAACATGCACCATGATGATCTACGAGAATTTCTAGTTAAGTTTCATATAAAGTTTGTTTAATTCGGAGCTACGGTCTAGAAGATATGAGCAAAACAAGACAAGCATGGCAACGGTGCAAGATGCACCCAAACATCAAGCAAATACACTCCAAACATGTAAACAACATGGTATTATGATTCTACATGCAAAATCACACAAGTTTCATATAGGGCATGCTCAGAACGGAGCAACGGTTCAATACATACAGACGAAACAAGATACAATGCAAAGCTGAAATTAACAGCCACATATCAACTTTGGAGCAAGAGATATATACTCTACAGCACCCAAACATGATGACAAGAAGCATGGACATGAAGTAGACATGTTCTACAGCAAACAACTCCATTGGGGCAACTCCATAGGAGGCATGGATCAATAGCAACAAGCTACACCAAATTGATCATGCTGTTAAAAACCTGACAGATATAATTTATAGCAACTTGAGAGCAAGAAATAAATAAGCTACAGCAAACCATATGTGCAAGTGAGGGCATCGATGGATAGACAAAAACATGGACAACAAGGAATGATCATTGGCCACTCCAAGACATGCATGGATTTGAGTGAGGCATCATGCAAACATAGCATCAGGTTAACAAGTAACAGCAGTTTATAACAAGTAACACTCTTGTCACGAAGATTAGGTCATCAAGATGATCTCAAACAAGCATGCCACAAAGGAACAAAATGTAGAGCACATCACCACGATCATTTTGATATATCATATGCAAAATTTGGACAAGCACACTAAAAGTCACAGCCGTGCAAAGTATGCAACATATTATGACAGAAAAAGACTTAGCAGTTTTTCACAGAACACGACGAGCGCAATATAACTAACTCGCGCCTGAGCGGGGAATAGGGGGATTGCTCACCCTAGGCTTCGGCCCAAGTCGAGGAGGGAGACATGCCAGTCGGTCGGGCTTGGGCCGGAGGGAGGTGAGGGAGCTGGGCCGGCTCTCGGGCCCACGTGGCCCCTGCTCCTCCTGATCCTCCGTGGATCGGGGAAGACAGAGTGCGGCGGCAGCGGGGCTTGGTCCACCGGCGGCGACGGGGCACAGCGCCGGCGGGGCAAGGCAGGGCCGGAGTTGCAGCGGCGGCGGAGGGGCCTTCCCCGGCCGGATCTCACCGGATCCGGCCCGGAGCAAGGTCGGGCGGCGAGGCGGCGGGGTCGGAGGTGCGGCGGCAGGGTATGGAGATCCGGCAGCGGGGCGGCGGCTCGCCGGCCAGGGACGGCGAGGCGGGCGACGCGGCGGCGGAGAGGCGGGCATGGCCGCGGAGGAGTGCGGGCTCGCGCGGGCCGGCCTCAGGCCCCGCGGGCTGCGGCGGCGTGAGGAGGACCCAGTGGCGGAGGCGACTGATGGCTTCTCGCCCCTCGTTGGTTACCCCAAGTGGAAGGTTTGAGATGCAGTGTAGCAGAAGTTTTCCCTTGGCAAAGATACCAAGGATCGATTTCCCCTGAGACTCCCAGTTTCAACAAGAAGGTGTCAACTGCTAACGGCGCCAGATATTAGCAATCAACGTGGACCTGCACACAGATACAAATAACTTTGCTCCCAACGAGTACAGAGAGGTTGTCAATCCCTCCGGCCTTGTCGTTTACAAAGGATCAAACGCAAGTGATAATAGTGATAGGTATTGCTGCAAATAGTAAGTAAAAACAGAAAGTAAATAGCGGATGTGATCAATGATGGTAATATGGACCGGGGTCCCATTGTAATGCCCCGGATGTAATACTTTCCCTTTTGGGCATATAATATATCTCTGGCTTCATCTATTCCATTCCGGGTTCTTTGTCTTTCGGGTTTTCGTCATTTTGTTGTGTGCGTGTGTGGCATTCATTCATAGCATGTAGTCATGTGCATCGCATTGCATTTGTGTTGTCGGTTGCATCCGGTTCCACACGTTCCTTCCCGTTGTCCATTTCGCGTTCCGGAGCTCCCTCACGTGTCCGTGGCGTCCCCGAGGCCTACTTTGGTGTTTGGCCATGTAACGTTACCGGTTTGGCGCGAGACTGGTCGTGTGTTGTCGTTTTGGTGTGTGAAACCCGTCTGTCAAATCTCGTCGCGTTTCGAGTCCGTTTGCTACCCCAACAGTTATTCTCGTGGGCTCAAAGTGCCTCCACTTTGAGGCCCAAGACACCCCTCCAACAGCCCACCAAACCTCTCCTAGCCACTTCCTTCATCTAGGCCATCCAATCCTGATCGTGTGGCTGAAAACCGCACACCCTTTGGACAACCCTAGCTACTTGTGCCTATATATTTGTCCACTCCCCCAAATTTTGCCCCAAAATCAAGGAAACCCTAGCCACCACCTTCTTCTTCCTCCAGCCACCACCACCTCGCCGGAGAGTTCGCCGGAACCTCGCCGGAGTTCCACCACCTCACCGGAATCCGCGTCTCACCTCACCTCTCCTCACCACCGCCGCAATCTCCTCACCGACGCGCCGCCCGCCGTCGCCTACAGCACCCTCCGCCGCCCTCCTGCCGGCCGGCACCACCGGGGCGCCACCTCCCGCCGGCCAGCCTCGACCAGCCGCCGCCGCTGCCTGGGATCGACCGGGGAGGAGCCCCCATCCGATCCAGGTCAACGCCTCCTCGCCAGATCTCCCGTGCGCAGCCGAGCCGCGCGGCCCAGTATCCCCGCCCCACTGATCCAGCGGGCCCTCCTCCTCGCGGGCCCGATCGCCCAATCGCTAGGCTCCCGCATCGCCCCGCGGTCGCCGTGGGCCTCCGCAGCCGCCGCTGGACCGCTCCGGCGCGGGCCGCTCCCCTCCTTCCGCCACTCCGCCTGGGCTCGTCCCACTCCGCCGCGTCGCCAGCCCCTCCGGGCCCGAGACCGCCCGAGCCGCCAGGCTTCCCAGCTGGGCCGCCGCCGCCCGAGGCCCAGGCCCCAGCGCCCAGGCCGCGCCGCCTCCCCGAGACGGGCCTCCAGCCGCGCCGCCGCGGTTGGGCCTCGTCCCAGCCGATCCGCAAGTCGGGCCGCCAGATCCGCCGCGAGCCTGTTTGTCCTTTCCAGATCTGAGAGGTTGACCTCTTTTCCTCCTAAGTCCCTGTGATCTTTTGTGTCTGATGCAATATTCAATCGTGGATAACTTTGTGTGTGTTGCTCCGATTTGAGTGAATGACATGTCCAGACGTTCGTGGTGACTTGCACTACGTTTCATTCCTTAGTGCCATGCATGTTTGAGATCATCTAGATGTTTAAATATCTGTTGCAAGAGTGCATCCCGTTATAAACTGCTGTTAGTGATGTTTTTATGCCATCTTTGCATAGTGATATCTTTTAGCTCTTATCCGAATGATGAAAACGACATGTTCACGTGTTCGTCTTGCCATGCTCTACATGTTGTTTGTGTTAGGTTGCATGGTAGATTTAATCTTGCCATGTATATCTTCGTTGCAAAGTGCTATGTGGTTGTTTTGTTGTTTAACTTGTTATGAGATGCCATCTTGTTGAGCTCATTGCTATCGTTGTGTTTATCTCCATGATGCATGCTGGTATGTTTCGGAGTCACCATCATGTGTACTTTGATGTGGTGCTTACCACTTGCCATGTTTAGTTTTGAGGTGACTTAAACTTGCTCTCAAAGATGCCATGATGAAACTGCTGTTTTAACACTTAGTGAAATTTCACTAAGTCTGGAATCTGTAATTCTCAGATGCCATGTTTGCTTGCTGTTCTAGGACAAACCATGATAGTTTTGGGGTGACTCATGGTTCCTTGCTGTACATATTGTTGGCTATCCATTCATGCTCTCACATGCTTATTTGAGTGGCTATAGGATATTTAACTTTTGCTCCAAAGTTGCAATAAAATACTGCTGTCAGGATTTTGTTGTCAAGTTCAATATGTCCAAGCTTGTTGCTATTGATCCGTGGCTCCTTTGGGGGTGCACCTTTGGACTTATTTGCTGTAGGATATGTCTAGTTTATGTTCATGCTCTTTTCCATGATGTTTGAGTGTTGTAGCTTATTTATCTAGTGCTCCGAAGTTGCTATGTGGCTGTAATTTTCAGCTTGTGCATATTTCTTGTTTCGGGCATAACTTTTAGCCCGTAGCTCCGTTTTCAGCAAGTCTTATATGAAACTTGATTGATGTTCCGTGTAGATTCATAATATCCTATTGTTATCTTGTTATGAAGCTTTTGCTTGAATGCTTATTTTCCGTGCTCCGTGTGCTCTCATAGTGCATCCATCATGCATCCATCATTTTTGTGTGCGCATTGCATCTTGTTGATTCGTGCCTTGTGTGATTGTATTGTTTAGAGCCGGAAGCTGAGACCGAGTACGAGTACGAGCACGAGGTTACTACCGAGGTTGAGCACGAGGACCCTTCTTACGATCCGAACGACAACTCTTCAGGCAAGATGACCAAACCCCGATAACATTACTATCTTTGCCTATTGCTAGAGTATCGCTCTATAGTTTTGCCTCGATGCCCATGTTTTCCTGTCAGCCTCCTACTTGTAACCATGAACCTGTTTAACCACCCTACCTATGCAAATCGTTGAATGGCTAAGTACGCTTCGCTCAGCCCCCTCTTATAGCATTGCTAGTTGCAGGTGAAGTTGAAGATGCTTGCTTCATGTTGAAGTTTGTTGGGTTATATCACACTATATTAATGCTTAAAATGAAATCATCTATATATTGGCAATGGGTGGAAGGCTAAGCCTTTTGCTTGGTGATTTGTTCCACTCATGCCGCTAGGAACCGTATAAACCGGTGTTATGTTCCTTGATTATGCGTTCCTCACACGGTTGGGGTTATGGGACCCCCTCGATAAACCGCTAAGTGCTAAGTCTTTTCCAGCAAGTCCCAACATTGGTACTATTCGCCTAAACAACTAAAACTTACCGAGGGAGTAATTAACCTGAGGATTAATTAATTCAACCCCCCTGGGCCAGTGCTCGATTTGAGTGTTGGTCCAAAACTAGAGCCACTTGCGGATGCCACCCAGTTCGCTGGGATCTTTGGTATCTGTACGTACTGCTCATCCTGTCGTGGCCTGAGACTAGATACGCGCGGCTACTATCAGGGTGTCGGCACGCCGGGAGGATTTGCTGGATTAGCCTTACCTTAGTTCGGAGTATCTTGAGCACGGGATTCCGAGAATACTCGGGCCTTCCCACCTTGGAGTTGCGACTCCGCGGATCGTGGGCTTGTCATGGGCCAAGTTGGAACACCCCTGCAGGGTTATAAACTTTCGAAAGCCGTGCCCGCGGTTATGTGGCAGATGGGAGCTTGTTAATATCCGGTTGTAGATAACTTGACACCATGTTCTAATACACTACCAGCGTGCGTGTCGTGACTGTCATTTTCCGAATAGGGATTCGGGAGATGAACACGGTGGGGTTATGTTTGACTTGATTAGCCTAGGATCACTTCGTGGTCATCTCTCGACCGAGGCACTTCTCTTCTCGCACTCTTTCACGTAAGCTAGTGCTAGTTGCTGCTGCAGACTCTTATTTTTTTCTTCAGCCTTATCCTCTCCCAAGGCTTAAATAGTCATGTTACCCGGGAACGGGATTGCTGAGTCCTCTGTGGCTCACAGTTACTTCACCACACCAGATGCAGGTCTGATGGTGAGCTATCCAGGTGATGGCACCGAGCTAGACTGGGAGTACGACGAGGGGCGTAGTCGATACTATGTTCATTATCCTGATGATCAGTAGTGGTACTTCTACTAGGATTCGATCCGACCTGTGGATTTAAATTATGTTTGGTATCTTGTCATTTGGATTTTACCCTTAGAGGGCTGTGATGTTTTATTGAATGATGTTTTGGATATGTAATGTATTTGTGTGACGTGGCGAGTGTAAGCCAACTATTTTATGTTTTCCATCCCCATCTTTTACATGAGTTGTGCAAAGATACCAAACTTGCGATCATTCCAGCATGGGGTTATGTCTCTAAGTCGTGCCTCGACACGTAGGAGATATAGTCCCATCCTGGGCATTACACCCATGATGTTCACTAGTGATGTCTCTCTCCCAACAAAACGATAAAACAGCTATGTGAGGTAAACGAATTACAGCTGGGCAATTGACAGAATTATGTGCGCAAACCAATGCTAACTATGTTGCAAGAAAGGTAGAGGTTCAAAGCATGGGCGGTACGCCAAGGCAAGTAGACCGAAATCCATCTGCATCTACTACTAATCATCCACCTTGACATATCTATCCAGAACATCTCGCTGGTATTAAGTTGCGAGTCCCACCCATAGTGTAAACTCAAAGCAACAGACAACTGCATTAAAAGAACTTTGCGTAAAGTAAACAATCCTTGCACCCGCGGGCACGAGCACCGTTGTTTTCCCCCTTGTGGCAACAGCACATCCCCTAGACTCATGTTTCTGTCACTCAAGCTAGTCATCGAGGGGCATGAACCCACAATCAAGCATAACGTTCCCTCTTGGAGTCACTACCTACTACTTGGCCAAAGCAATAAATAACAACGGAGAACATGCAAGAATTACTTACGAACATAAATATAAAAGAGGTGAATCAAATATATTACTCAAACACAATCTGAACATAATCTCACAATCCATCGGATCCCAGCAAACTCATCATAGCAACAGCATAAGGATTACATATGTGCCTCGATCATGTAGGGCAGCTCACGAGGTCTAATTAGTGAAGCACAAGAACGGGAGGAGAACATCACATAGCTACTGGTCATGGACCCATGGTCCAAGGGAGACTACTCACAACTCATCCGGGAGGCGTCCATGGTGGTGGAGAGGCTCCCGGTGGTGATACTCCCCTCCGGCAGGGTGCCGGGAAGAGTTCTCCTGGTGCTCCCGATCTTGGAAGCGCGGCGGCGGCGGAACAGAGATGAGATCGCGAAAAAGGGTTCCCGTCTCGAGGGTTTCGGGACACGATATAAATATATGCCAAAGGGCGGCATCAGCGGAGGCCTGGGGGGCCCAGGCGCCCCCCCGGCGCGGCCAGGAGGGGGGCCGCGCCACCAGGGCGCATGGAGCCCTGGTGGCCCCCCTCCGGCTCTACTTCGGGTGCCGGGAAGCTTCTGGAACGCTGATTTTCTATATAATTTTTCCGGGATTTTTCTGGCAGTTTTCGTAATGGGAAAACCTGAAATACAAAAACAGCAGAAAACAGAAACTGGCACTGGGGTGCACTGAGTTAATAGGTTAGTCCAAATATGATCAAAAGTGTATGGAAGTTTATAAATATCATAGCAATATCACCCAAAAGAGGCATGGAGCAAGCAGAAATTATAGATACGTTTTGGACGTATCAGCGACACATGGCGCGGCCTGATTGGCCGGGCGGCGGCGGGCGGACGTGTCCGGGTGCGTCCGGACGTGTCCGTCGGCGTGGAGGGACGGAAAATTAGGGTTTGGATCCGGAAAATGGACGTGGGGGACTAATTTATAGGCATAGGGAGCTAGGAGACTCCAAATGGGGTGCGGTTTTCGGCCACACGATCACGATTCGACGACCGAGATGATGGGAGTGGTTGTGGTGGGTTAGTGGGCTGTTGTGGAGGGGGTCTTGGGCCTTAAAGAAGAGTTTCTTTTAGCCCACTAGGTTAACCGTTGGAGTACCAAACGAACTCCAAACGCAATGAAACTTGACAGGCGGCCTACACGTACCAAAACAACATCGCACGACAAGTCTCACCTCATTCCGGGAACGTTACATGGCCTCACACGAAAGAAGGACTCGGGGATGCCACGGGCACGTGTGTGAGTGTCGGAGCTCGAAACGGACAAGGGGAAGAGACGAGTGGAACCGAGTGCAAGTGACAACACGAATGCAATGCAATGAACATGACAACACGACATGGATGAAATGCACACACGCACACGACAAAACGAAAAAAACCCGAAATCAAAGAAGAGGCCGGGATGGAATTGATGAAGTCAAAGTTTCATATATTGCCATAATTGGAAAGTGTTACATCTGGGGCATTACAGCTGCGCCGAGAGAGAGAGAGATCAACTCGTGTGTTTGGCAGCCCCAAAAACCCCACTGTATATAGGGGGAGGGGAGGGGGATGCGTCCCCCATCTAGGGTTCCCTCCCTAGGGGTGTGGCAGCCCCAGATGGGATCTGGGGGGTGGCCAGAGGGGGAGAGAGGGGGGCGGGCGCCCTAGGTGGGCCTTAGGCCCATCTGTGCCTAGGGTTTCCCCCTCTCCTCTACCCTGTGCCTTGGGCCCCTTGTGGGAGGCGCACCAGCCCACCTAGGGGCTGGTCCCTTCCCACTCTTGGCCCACGCAGGCTTCCGGGGCTGGTGGCCCCTCCCGGTGGACCCCCGGAACCCTTCCGGTCGTCCCGATACATTACCGATGATGCCCAGAACACTTCCGATGGCCAAATCATCACTTCATATATATAATTCTTTACCTCCGGACCATTCAGGAACTCCTCGTGACGTCCGGGATCTCATTCTGGACTCCGAACAACATTCGGTAACCACGTACATACATTCCCTATAACCTTAGCGTCATTGAACCTTAAGTGTGTAGACCCTACGGGTTCAGGAATCATGCAGACATGACCGAGACATCTCTCCGGCCAATAACCAACAGCGGGATCTGGATACCCATGTTGGCTCGCACATGTTCCACGATTATCTTATCGGATAAACCACAATGTCAAGGATTCAGTCAATCCCGTATACAATTCCCTTTGTCTACCGGTATAGTACTTGCCCGAGATTCGATCATCGGTATCCCGATACCTTGTTCAATCTCATTACCGGCAAGTCTCTTTACTCATTCCATAACACACCATCACGTTACCAACTCCTTAGTCACATTGAGCTCATTACGATGATGTATTACCGAGTGGGCCCAGAGATACCTCTCCGTTATACGGAGTGACAAATCCCTGTGTCGATTCGTGCCAACCCAACAGATACTTTTGGGGATACCCGTAGTGTACCTTTATAGCCACCCAGTTACGTTGTGACGTTTGGCACACCCAAAGTACTCCTACGGTATCCGGGAGTTGCACAATCTCATGGTCTAAGGAAAAGATACTTGACATTGGAAAAGCTATAGCAGACGAACTACATGATCCTGTGCTATGCTTAGGATTGGGTCTTGTCCATCACATCATTTTCCTAATGATGTGATCCCATTATCAATGACATCCAATGTCCATGATCAGGAAACCGTAACCATCTCTTGATCAACGAGCTAGTCAACTAGAGGCTCACTAGGGACATGTTGTGGTCTATGTATTCACACATGAATTACGAATTCCGGATAACACAATTATAGCATGAACAATAGATGATTATCATGAACAAGGAAATATAATAATGACCATTTTAGTATTGCCTATAGGGCATATTTCCAACACTTTTTGTTGTACAATATGATAGAGGCACAGGTATTGCATCCTTAGCCATTTATCTTTCGGGGAGCCTAATAGTTAGGCCATTAACTACCACAAATGTCCCTTTGTGGAAAAGGTGTTTTTTTAACCCCATGAGGCCTTTTAAGAAAGGTGAGGCCTGTTGGTTTTGCGTGAACCTCAGTGAGAGTTCTAGAATGAAGGTATTCCTAAGTAATTTAGTCAAACCATGTTATCAGTTAATGTCTTGTATAGCCATGTGCTCCACATATACTTAATATTAATCTTGAGGTCTTTCACCCCTAGATCTCTTAGGTCTTTGGAAATGCACATTGTATCCCACCTCGTCAGACGATATCTACGCTTATGTCCATCAAACTAGAACAAAAACCTGGATGTGTAGTAATTCAATCTTTTCCTTGACCCTCAAGTATTTAGACGAAAGATGACATGAACATAGTTAACTTGTTAGAACAACATTTGATTAGGGTGAACCTCGCCCATAAGACATAAGCTTACCAATCCAACAACCCAAGTTATTTCTCGAAGTGGTCCTCAATACCTTTGTGACGCCCGGATAATTAGGTTATAGTAAAACTTCGCTAATGATGCCACGTCACCTCGATTACTGTTATTAATCTCTCGTAAGTTCAAAAACCGGTTTGAATTTCAAATTCAATATATGGCAAACAACAAAAGTTTTCAAACATTAAAACAAAAATGTTTGGACTGTGCCAAATATTACATAGGTAATTATAGTGAAGAAAACACATGTTTAGAAAATGCTAAGATGCTCTAAAATAAATAAAACAGAAAAAGGGAAAAGAGAAAAAACAGAAAAACAAAACTAACAAAAATAAAAAAATAAAAATAAACCCCAACCCCCCAGTTACCAGGCGGCCCAGCTCACAGGCCCGGCCGGCCCACCTGGCCCAGCCAGCCGGCCCACCCCCACTCCCTTATCCCACCACCCAGGGCAAACCCTAGCCCAACCAAATCACTCCCCCCCCCCACTCCCCACGTTCGCCTTCCCCTCCCGATCCGATCTGGATCGACCCCGACGCACCCCCGCCGCCCCGGTCGCCGGATCGCCCCGCCGCCCTCATCGCCGGCAGCCCGGACGTCGTCCCCGTCACAGGACGCCTCCCAAACGGACTGCCTCCCCAACCCCGTCAACGTCGTCGTCTCCGTCTTCCTCCCCGAGCCCCGCTACCCTTTTCCCCACAACCGACGGTGAGGTCCTCGGCCACGGCCTCCCTCTTCCCTCCTCATCCCCTCCATACATTGTCGCTCGCACTCACCACGGCTACGCCGCCCGCGGTCGCCACACCCGACCTTGTCCCGCAGCCACCGCGCTAACCGCGACCTCGCCCCGCCCGGCGAGCCGTCTCCGCCCGCGCCCGCCTCCGGCCTCCATGGCCTCGCAGCTGTCGCTGCTAGCCGCACCTCTCCTCCTCCCTCCTGCCCGCCTCTGACCCCGCGGCCGTCGCCACTGCCGCCCGCTCGCCGCGCGGCCACGCCCGACGCCCGCTCGTCACAAGCTCCCGTCGCCATGCGCCTCTGGGCCCGCCGGCTGCCACGGACCCGCTCCCCTCTTCACCGCGCGGCGCCTCCCCACGCGGCGTTGGCCGCCGCACGCACCGTCGTGCACCGGCCGTGCCGCTCTGCTCACCGGCCGCCGGCTCCTCGAGCCGCCCGCTCCCCTCTCCGGCGCTTGGCCTCTCGGCTCGCCCCGTCGCCGACGCCCTTCCGCCTCCTCTGCTCGCCTGGTGGCCTCCTCTCGCCCCGGCTGCCTCCCTCGCCTCCGACGGCCACGATCGCGCGGCTCCGACGGCCTCGACTGTGCAGCACCTGCGGGCGAGCGCCGCTCGGGTGCCCGTCGCCCGGCCCATGGCGCACCCAGACCCGCTAGGTCCCCTGGCCAATGACAGGGCCCCCCATGGTCCCCAAAACGTTTTAAAAAATAATTAAATATATATATAGTAATAATTAAAATAATCAAAATATTATTAAGTAATTAATTAATTAAACGATTAATTAAGTTAATTAATCATCATTAGTTTAACTAAATCACTAATTAACCTAATTAAAATGTTAGTTAATTAGACTGTCAATGACATGCGGGACCCACACGTCAGTTTGACCACTCAACACCTCTGTTGACTGCTCGCGTCATGCTAACATCATGTTGATGCAATAATTCAATTTTCGAATTTATTTAATAATTAATAAATTAGAAAATATTTTAAAACTTTAAAAATTAATATAAAATAATCCGTAACTCGGATGAAAATACTTTGTACATGAAAGTTGCTCATAATTTCGAGACGAATCCGAATACGCAGACTGTTCGTCAACAACACGTCCCAAGCATAGCAAACATGCAACTTTTCCCCTCTGTTTCATCCGCCCGAATACGCGAAACCCCGGGAATACTTTCCCGGATGTTTCCCCCCTTCGCCAGTATCACCCGGTACTGCGTTAGGGCAGACCTAACACCGTTACATGTCATGCATCGTTATGCATCTGTTTGCATTGTATTCATTGTTTCTTCCCCTTCTTCTCTCCGGTAGACTACGAGGCTGACGTTGCTGCTGCCCCGATCGACTATGGTGTTGACGACCCCACCTTCGCTGCCGAGCTTCCAGGCAAGCCCCCCCCCCTTGATCAACCTGATATCACCTATTCTTCTCTCTACTGCTTGCATTATAGTGGTGTAGCATGTTACTGCTTTCGAATAATCCTATTCTGTTGCATAGTCTGTCATTGTTACTACAACTGTTGATACCTTTACCTGCAATCCTAAATGCTTAGTATAGGATGCTAGTATTCTATTAGTGGCCCTACACCCTTGTCCGTCTGCCCTGCTATTCTATCGGGCCATGATCACTTTGGGTGTGATCACAGGTATATACTACATACATATTATACATGATACATGTTGTGACTAAAGTCGGGTCAGCTCGTTGAGTACCTGCGGTTGATTCACGGATTGGGGCTGAAAGGACATACTTTCCCGATGGCCCTCTGTGTGGATCTTTGTGGCGGAGCGACAGGGCAGGTTGAGACACCCAGTCGAGAGGTGGCCTGGCCCTGGTCGTTGTCCGTGGTTATTTTATAATAGCACGCTTAACGAGATTAGATATTTGATCTGAGTCTGGCCGTTGGCCTATACGCACTAACCAGCTACGTGGGAATAGTTATGGGCTCTCGATGTCGTGGTATCAGCCGCAGCCTTCTTGACGTCAGCGACTGAGCGGCGCGTGCCGGGTTGGACCGCGTAACGTAACTTCCTTAGTAATGGAGGTTGCTAGGTCTGCTCACCGGCCGCGTACGTGACGTGCAGGTGTGCGTTGGGCAATGGGCCCGGACCCCTGCACGCTTAGGGTTTAGACCGGCGTGCTGACCTCTCTGTTGTGCTTAGGTAGGGCTGCGACGTGTTGGTCTTCCGAGGCCGGGCATGACCCAGGAAAGTGTGTCCAGCCAAATGAGATCGAGCATGCTGGGTTATGTGGTGCACCCTTGCAGGGAAGTTAATCTATTCGAATAGATGTGTCCCTCGGTAAAAGGACGACCCGGAGTTGTACTCCGACCTCATGACAACTAGAACCGGATACTTAATAAAACACACCCAGATGAGTTCCAGAGATATCCCGGTGATCGCTTCCCCACAGGATGACGAGGGGAGGATCGCCGGGTAGGATTATGCTATACGATGTTACTTGGTGAACTTACCCTCTACTCTCTTCTACTGCTGCAAGATGGAGGCTGCCAGAAGCGTAGTCTTTGATAAGATTAGATATCCCCCTCTTACTCTCGCTTTCTACAGTTCAGTCCTCAGATACTACCCATATCATTGTTACCATTGCATATGTAGTATAGATCCTTACTTGCGAGTACTTTGGATGAGTACTCACGGTTGCTTTGCTCCCCATTTTCCCCTTCTGTTCCTTCTTCTCGCATGATGCAACCAGATGGTGGAGCCCAGGAGCCAGACGCCACCTACGACGACTCCTACTACACCGAAGGCGCCTACTACTACGTGCAGTCTGCCGACGACCACCAGGAATAGTTTAGGAGGATCCCAGGCAGGAGGCCTGCTCCTCTATCGATCTATATCCCAATTTGTGCTAGCCATCTTATGACAACTTGTTTAACTTATGTATGTACTCAGATATTGTTGCTTCCGCTGACTCTTGTGTATTCGAGCTTTTGTATTCGAGCCCTCGAGGCCCCTGGCTTGTAATATAAAGCTTGTACTATTTTAATTTGTGTCTAGAGTTGTGCTTTGATACCAACTTGTGACGCCCCCGATCCTGGTCGTACACATTTGCGTGCATGATTAGTGTACAGTCAAATCGAGGTCGTCACAACCTTACCCTTCCTTATTAAGAAGTTTAAAGAAATGCATTGGGCTACCATTGTATCTTAAAAGGAAATGGCTAGACTCAAAACCAAACTGTTGTTTGTACTGATTCTCTTCTTGTTTGGCTTTTCCAGAGTAGAAAAGTTCACTCTTATAGAAGTTAATCTAGAGACCAGATAGTTGCTCAAATAAACAAAGAATAAGTTTCATTTTTTTTCTTTCCATTGTCATGTTCCATGGAGATAAGGGTCTCAGCGACATGCTGAAGTATCAAAACCCCACCATTGACTAGACGAGACATTAAGCCTGTAACATGGCCCACTTCCTTGGTTTGGCTAATGAGGACATCTAGAGGATGTGTAACAATGTTGAAAAAATTAGGCGACAAAGGATCTCCATGTCTCAATCCCGTTCGTGCTTGGAGACGGTGACCAATGTCATTGTTTTCCAAAAAAAATAAGTCAAACCATTCACACTATTTAGACGGGAAGCCTTTCATGCGCATTATTTGGTGCAATAATGGCCATTTAACTTTGTCGTATGTCTTCTAAAAATCCACATCGAAGATAACTCCATCAAGTTTTTTTTCAAGTGCAACTCGTGATTCATTTCATGTAAGACAACAACCCCCTCCATGATGTGCCCCCCTGGCATAAACATCGCCCGCGTCGGCTCATGATCACCGTAACACGATTAGTTGTCACTTTGGTGAATACTTTGAAACTGATAGTTAGAAGATAAATTGGACAATATTGTTGGATCTAAATAGCCTCTTCCTTCGTATGAAGAAGGGTAATAATGCCAGATTTTAAGTTATAAAAAGCCAAAATTTCATTATATAGCTCAACAAGAATAAATTAAAGTCTCCTTTTACACCTGTCGGTGTACTAAAGTAGGGGTACCTTAGTATCCCGACTTGTGCACGGGCAGTAGCAGCGTCCCGTGGCCTGGCTCACCGCTCGCCCGCCAAAACCCACTCTGGACCCCTTTGAAGCCATTCAAGAACAAAGTATACAAGTCAGAAGATCAAGGCCCCGGCAAGAGGAGCTTGCTGGGAAGGCTGTTCCAAGCACAAGGCCACTCCATTTTCGCAAGACCCTGGCAAGAGGAGCTTGCCAGGAAGACCAGGAAGCAGCACTTCAGAAGATATATCATAGCGCATCGTGCGCCCCGGCGGGACCCGGAGAGCGACAAGCTTCCGGGCCCGGCAAGATAGCACCCCCGGCAAGGTGCTTGCCGGGGGAAGCTTACACTGTGTGCCTGCGCTCCAGCTCATCTGGCCACGCGTCGCCCTGGGGCCCTCCCAGGGGCACGTGGCAGATGGCTGTGCAGCCTGGGGGACACGGTGGCGAGCCGCAGTGACGAGGCCATCGTCGTGGCGGACGGAGACGCCCGGGCGGACGCTTTTGGTGTGACGGCGACGGGCATTCAATGCCTTTGTCCCCCACCGTCTGGGTTAGGTATAGGTCACTGTGCATACACTGTTCATGCACTGTTCCATCTACCACCAAATTTACGTTTTTACCCTCCTCTACATTGACACCTGTCGGTGACCCCTTTGAACTATAAAAGGAGGCCCATGCACAACGTAGAGGAGGTTCGATCCCAGAAACTCGATCACTCCCACGCTCGGCGTAGCTAGTACTGTAGATCTTCAAGCTCCCGAGCTCAAGAACTCAATACAACCAAGGCAGGAGTAGGGTTTTACGCGTACGCGTGGCCCGAACCTGGGTAAACTGCCCGCGTGTGTTCCTCGATCTGCTCTCCGTGCTCCCTCCGCTCCCTTACCGCAACGTAGAAGGGGCTCCGGTCCCATAGGTGTTCGTGGGCGGTCAGTTTTCCCGACATCTTTGGCGCGCCAGGTAGGGGGCGTCGAGGTTGTGCGAACCTGATCCGGCGCTCACGCGGGCGCAACCTTCAGCAACTTCACCAACTTCATCAACCTCATCGACTACATCAACATGCCTCCGAAGAAGAAGGCTTCGGAGGTCGGAGGCCCGTCGGCGTCGATCCCAACACCGCCAGAACCAACGGTTGGTGGGGTAGACGCTGGCGGAGGGGTGGACGCCGGCGAGGACACTCGCGGCGCCGCCAAGTCCAAAGACAAGACGGACGACCGGGCGAACTCCAAGACCTCGGCGTCCGTGCACGCACCACGTCCCTCTCAGGAGGTGCCGGACCAGCAACGACGTGGTACCGGGGGTACCATACGTTTGCTGGGACGAGGACAAGCCGGTGGGTCGCGGGATGCTCAAGGCCAGCGCGCTGGTACGAGCAAGGCGCGGTCGCCGGGGCGAGACCCTGCTCCTTCTAACCCTGTTAGAAGTCCGAGCATATCTCGCTCCTCGCACCGCTCGCCACCGCTTCCCTCCTCTCCAGCAGAAGCTCTAGCCAGAGCTCAACTGCTCCTCGACTTCCCTCCAGCGGCAGACAAGGCCGAAGACTGGAGGGCGACGATCCAGAGCCTCATCGCCTTCGCCAACAACAACTCGCCGCAGCAGCCGGCAACATCACGGCCGCGGCAAGTTGACCAGGCAAAGGCCGATGGAGACAAGACCGCCGGGGTTGCGACAACCGTGCACTCCCCGCCGCGGAAGCAGAAATCGCCACCCCGCCGGATCAACGTCGACGACGACTCCACGGCGTCGTCGGATCCGCGAGCTCGCCGCGATCAGCGCCAAGTCCTCGACGACAGGCGACAAGAGGACGCTCGGACTCGTATCGAGCGTCGAAGAGAAGCCCGAAGACAGTCCGATCAGCGCGCTGGGACTGCTGTCGACATGCACACGCCCGGTGAACCAGGCGACTTGCCGTACGCGGCAGGCTGCTCTGCGTTCACCCGAGAGCTGCGGCAAGTCCAGTGGCCCAGCATGAAGAACTTCAAGCCCGACGTACCCGAGAAGTACGACGGCAAGACGCACACCTCGGAGTTCCTCAGCATCTACACCATTGCGGTGCAGGCTGCCGGGGGACGCGGCGAGAAGATTTTAGCCAACTACTTCCCGCTCGTGCTTAAGCCCAATGTCAGATCCTGGCTCATGCACTTGCCGGAGAACTCCATCTCTTCTTGGGCGGATTTGTGCCACCAGTTTGTCGGCGCCTTTACGGGCGGCCACAAACCCCACGGCCAGGAGAGCGATCTCCACATCCTTGCCCAGAATGAGGGAGAGTCCCTGCGAAAGTATATCCAGAGGTTCAGCCGTGTTCAGCACAACATCCTCGATGTCCACCCTGCCGCGGTTATCAGCGCGTTCCACCAGAACGTGCGTAACCGCCGGATGAGGGAGGAGATGGCGATAACCAAGATCCGGGATGTCAGCGAGCTTTACGCTTTGGCTGACAAGTGTGCCCGCGCTGAAGAGGGGAGGAGACTCCCCGGAGAGGATACTGGAGCAGGAGGAACGGATAGCGAGGATGCCGCCCCGGCAAGGAAAAACCGGCGGCGGAATAACAGGAAGAAGAAGAAAAAAGAGGTGCTGGTTGTCGAGCAGTCCGGCAAGGAGGCTGCCGCCAAGAAGACACAGGCTGGTGGCTCCGGCAAGGAGTCCACCCCTGTAGCGGCAGCCGACAAGCAGGATGGCTCCGACAAGCAGTACTGCAAGATCCACCGCACCAAGGGCCACGATCTCCAGAGCTGCAAGAGGGTAGAATACCTCGTAGAGCAGCAGAAGGCTGAATACGAGCGTCGCGACAAGGAGAAGGCCCAAGGAGGCGGAGGAGAGCCCAGCAAGAAGCGGCCGTTCAATGGCCGGGGAGGACGCCGCGGCAAGGCCAAGCAGCGGCAAGGAGACAGACCTCCCCGGGGCCGCGACAAGGATGAAGACGAAGACGAGGACGAGGACATGGATGAAGGAGACAACAGCGAGCAGGAGTTCCAGAAGGCCACAGAAGTTCTGTGTGTCGACGGAGGTGCCTCTCTGCACACTTCCCACCGCCAACTCAAGCAGTGGGTGCGGGAAGTGAATGCAGCTAAGCCACCCGTCGAGTCGCGCAGGCTGCTGAAATGGTCCGGCACGCCCATCATCTTCGACCTTGAGGACCACCCTGACCGCACAACTGTGGTCGGGTGCTTGCCGATGTTGGTTTCACCAACTATCCGCAACCTCAAGGTCACCAAGATGTTGGTTGACGGCGGGGCCGGCCTCAACTTGATCTCCTCCGCTGTGATCAAGAAGCTGCAGATCCCCGACAGCGACCTCGAAGAAACTAGGACGTTCCAAGGAATCAACCCGGGAAGGAGCAAGCCGAAGGGGAAGATCACGCTGCCAGTGACCTTTGGCGGAGAGCTCAATTTCAGGACGGAGAGGATCACGTTCGACGTTGCCGATATCCCATTGCCATATAATGGGATACTTGGCCGTCCTGCGCTCGCCAAGTTCATGGCAGCTTCCCACTATGCATGCAACATGCTCAAGATACCGGGGCCGATAAGCGTCATCTCTGTCCCCGGCGACAAGAAGGATGCGCTTATCTGCGCCGACAAGATCTACCGGGATGCAGCAGCCGCGGCAGACAGCAAGGCACTTGCCGCTGAAGCTCCCGGGGGGAAGACCAAGACCAAGTCCGGCAAGAGCTCTGGAGCCCACTCCCGCAAACGCGCCTCTTCGGAGTGCTGCGCTGCCGTCAAGGACGCACCATCGAGCTCCACCGGCAAGTGCAAGAAAGGAGTGGCAGCTCCACCGGCAACCAAGAAGGTGTCCGCCAAGGAGGACGACACTGGTGGTACCTTCACCATCAGTGCTACGCTCGACCCCAAATAGGAAAGCGCGCTCGTTGCCTTCCTGCGGGCGAATGTCGACGTGTTCGCATGGCAACCGTCTGACATCCCCGGCGTTCCCAGGAAGGTAATTGAGCACAAGCTTGTTGTTTGTCCTCACGCGCGGCCCGTCAAGCAGAAGGTCAAGAAGCAAGCTGTGGAGCGCCAAGAGTTCATTGCCGAGGAGATAAAGAAGTTGGAAGCAGCAGGCCTGGTTAGAGGCATACTCCATCCTACATGGTTGGCCAATCCAGTTGTCGTGCGAAAGGCTAATGGGAAATGGAGACTTTGTATAGACTTCACTGATGTGAATAAAGCTTGTCCCAAGGATCCTTTTCCCTTGCCGCGCATCAACCAGATTGTTGACTCCACGGCTGGATGTGATTTGCTTTCATTTCTCGATGCATACTCAGGTTACCACCAGATATTCATGGCTGAGGAAGATGAAGAGAAGACTGCATTCATTACTCCATGCGGCACATACTGCTTCATACGCATGCCCTTTGGATTGAAGAATGCGGGTTCAACATTTGCAAGGGTGGTACACACTGCTTTTGAGCCACAGATACACAGGAATGTAGAAGCATACATGGATGATATAGTGGTCAAGAGCAAGAGCAAGGATACCCTGATTCAAGACTTAGAAGAAACCTTTGAGAATCTGCGCAAGATACAACTCAAGCTGAACCCCGAGAAGTGCGTCTTCGGAGTCCCCTCCGGCAAGCTTCTCGGGTTCTTTGTGTCCCAGAGAGGGATTGAAGCCAATCCCGACAAGATAAAAGCCATCGAGCAGATCGAAGCCCCGAAGCGCGTCAAGGACGTAAGGAGACTTGCTGGTTGTGTGGCTGCCCTCAGCAGGTTCATTTCAAAGTCTGCAGAACGCGCCTTGCCTTTCTTCAAAATCTTGAAAAAGGCAGGTCCTATGAAATGGACTCCGGAAGCGGAGGCAGCGCTGCAAGACTTGAAAGAATACCTGTCCTCCACTCCAACACTTGTCGCACCTAAGCCACAAGAAAAGTTGCTGCTATACCTAGCGGCAACCAATCAAGTGGTTAGTGTTGCGTTAGTAGCGGAGAGGGAGGCGGATGAGGAACCCACATCCCCGGCAAGCGAATCCAGCAACAAGCAGGGGGCTTCCCCGACAAGCTCTGGCCCCGGCAAGGACAAGTTTGCGCAGGAACAAGGAGAAGTGCAAAAGAAGATGGTGCAGCGCCCAGTTTATTTTGTAAGTTCCCTCTTGTAGGTGGCTAGATCAAGATACTCTGGGGTGCAGAAATTGCTTTTTGGCCTCCTCATGACCTCAAGAAAGCTGCGCCACTACTTCCAAGCACATGAGATAACGGTGGTCACTCGCTTTCCATTGAAGAGGATATTGCAGAACCCAGAAGCAACAGGCAGGATCGTCGAGTGGGCACTGGAGCTATCAAGCTTTGGTCTCAAGTTTGAGAGTACTTCAATTATACAGAGCAGAGCTTTGGCAGAGTTCATAGCCGAATGGACCCCGATTCCAGATGAAGAAGTTCCAGAGACAAACATCCCCGTCCAAGAAGCGAGCAAAGAGTGGATAATGTACTTCGATGGTGCCTTCTCGCTGCAAGGCGCCGGTGCTGGCGTGTTACTCATAGCGCCCACCGGGGAGCACCTCAAGTACGTTGTTCAGATGCACTTTCCTAAGGAGCAAGCGACAAACAATACTGCTGAGTATGAAGGTTTGCTTGCCGGCCTCAGAATCGCGGCCGAACTTGGGATTAAGAAGCTGATTGTGCGGGGAGATTCACAATTAGTGGTCCGACAAGTAAACAAGAGTTACCAGAGTCCTTTGATGGAAGCTTATGTCGATGAAGTGAGGAAGCTTGAAGAACACTTTGAAGGTCTGCAAATGGAGCATGTCCCAAGAGCTCAGAATGATATCGCAGATGGCCTCTCGAAGTGTGCTGCAATGAAGTTACCTGTGGAACCAGGGACCTTCATGCTCAAGCTAACTCAACCATCCGTTGCACCATCAGTTGGACAAAGCAAGAAGAGGAAGTTGGTCTCCGGTGACTACTTGCCGGCGGATCTTCCTGAAACTGCCGCCAAAGTCCCCAAGATCAACAACCAAGATGCTGAGGAACAGTCTGCTCCTGCAGACCCAAGGGTCTGTACAGTTGAAGCAGACGTTCCCGACAAGCCTTGCCCCGGAAGGCTTGCCGGGGAACACTCAGCTCCGGCAGAGCCGCAGGTTCTTGCCGTAGAAGCCGAGGTTCCCGCAGCAGCCCTGATGCCTTTAGTCCTCGTTGTTGAGCCTCAGGCTCCAGCATGGGCGCAGCAAATCGTCCGCTTTCTTCAAACTGGAGAACTTCCCGAAGAGCCAGAAGAGATAGAGAGGATAACCAGGCAGTCAAGTATGTATCAGTTCATCGGAAACGAACTGTACAGAAGAAGACTCAATGGTGTCAGATTGAAGTGCATTTCCCGGGAAGATTGATGGAAGCTGTTGGCACAAATACATGGAGGCATATGTGGCCACCACATTGGCGCAAGAGCACTTGCTGGGAAGGCGTTCCGGCAAGGTTTCTTCTGGCCAGAAGCCCTCCAAGATGCAACTGCACAAGTAACCAAGTGTGAAGCGTGCCAGTTCCATGCCAAGCAAATACATCAGCCAGCTCAAGCTCTCCAGACGATCCCTTTGTCCTGGCCCTTCTCGGTCTGGGGGCTCGACATCCTCGGCCCCTTTCCCCGCGCAGTCGGGGGCTTTGAGTACTTGTACGTTGCAATCGACAAGTTCACAAAGTGGCCAGAAGTGGAACCAGTGAGAAAGGTGACAGCACAATCAGCAGTAAAGTTCTTCAGGTCAATTGTTTGCCGTTTCGGAATCCCCCACAGGATCATCACCGACAACGGCACACAATTCACAAGTCGCACCTTCATGCAATACGTCCAAGACCTTGGCGCCAAGGTCTGCTTTGCTTCTGTTGCTCACCCAAGGAGTAACGGACAAGCGGAGAGGGCCAACGCTGAAGTGCTGCGCGGACTAAAGACGAGAACGTTCGACAGGCTGCACAAGTGCGGAAGAAACTGGATAGAGGAGTTGCCGGCGGCTCTTTGGTCAATCAGGACGACACCAAATCGAGCCACCGGACAGACACCCTTTGCTCTTGTCTATGGAGCAGAGGCAGTTCTCCCCACGGAACTCGTACATGGGTCTCCTCGAGTACTCGCTTACGACGAGCTCGAGCAAGAGCAACTGCGGCAAGATGATGCATTGCTCCTCGAGGAGGACCGTCTCCAGGCTGCTGTACGAGCTGCTTGATACCAGCAAGCCTTGCGTCGCTATCATAGCCGCAAGGTCAAGGCCAGGAGTCTCGAGGAAGGCGACCTTGTTCTTCGGCGTGTTCAGTCCGCCAAGGGCTCCAACAAGTTGACGCCGAAGTGGGAAGGCCCTTATCGGGTGAGACAAGTCACAAGGCCCGGCGCTGTCCGCCTTGAGACCGAAGAAGGCTTACCGGTGAGCAACTCCTGGAACATAGAGCATCTTCGCAAGTTTCACCCATAAGGCGCGGTTGCCATGATCCGCTCCGGCAACCACCTTTTGTACAAGTCTTGCCGCTGTTGCATGTAAACCTTTGTACAAAGTCGGGCGCAGACCCCGTGCATCAGTAAAACTTTTGTGCTTCACACTGTTTGTCATTTCATGCTTTTCTTTTTACTTGCATGCATCATCTGACACCCTGTGCAGCACACATCCCCGGTAAGCAGTAACAAGCCGCAAGGCCCTATACTAGTGTTTCCTCCTCTTTCCCTTTCTCTCTCAAAACAGAAGAAGTGTTCCTCGCGCATAAGCTTGCCGGGGGGGAAGGAGATAGAGGTATGGACCAAGTGTTGTTGAAGAAAGGGAAGCCTTGCCGGGAAGCAAACAATCCACGAAAGCTAAGTTACCGGAGCTTGAGCAATTCAAATTTTTAAAATTTCTTAGTTGTCTTCCTTGAACAATCACACTTTGTATGGAAAACCTGTGCGCGGAGGAACCTACCCGTGGCTAGCCGCACCCTTACTTTGTTTCGAGCACGCTCAACGGCTTAAGTGAGCTGCGACAAGTGTCACGCCCTTACTTCGTTTTCGGGTTCGCTCAGCAATCTAAGTGTGCTGCGACTAGCTGCGGCAAGGTTTCTTGCCGACAAGGGCATTGCTAGCAGGCTACTAAGAGTCCCGCACTCAGCGCTCGCGGCAAGGGTCCCTTTGCCGGCAAGTTCCCTAAAAGCGTAGGGTGGAAAGCATACAAAGTGAAAGGACTGAACAAGGGGGATAACACTGCATTGATTATCCAAAATAAAGTTATATAACAAGATAGCTTGCCGCTGTTCTAACCAACTACTACCTATGACTTAATCGACAGCGGCGAGGGAAGCGGGGAGCCTAGTCTCTTCGGTCTCCGTCGACCCTCTGGATCATGCCCGCCTTGGCCACGATGTGGGCAACTTATGTCTTCAACGCCTCCTGGTCAGCTTCGGGCGGCAGGGTCCGGAGGACGTTGACAAGGTTGATCCCGGGGTTGCGGTAGACGATCTTCGACAACACCCGCTCCATAGTACCCATGCAAAGCCGGCGTGCCTCGTCAGCCAGCTGCGCGGGGATCTTCTCCCGTAGCTGCGCGAGCGCCGGCGCCACCCCTCTGAAGAACAGGCTCAGCTTGGCGCTGTGGGGGAGGCTCTCGTCGGGGGAGTACACGAGGTGCTCCGCCCTCAACGCCACCATCTCCCTGTCGATGTTGGCGGCGGAGGCGACGAGCTCCTCGGTCCACTGCTCCACCGTCCGCTGGAAGTTGTTTTGCGAGACGGCGGCGCTTTCCAGCAAGGCCCTCTCAGTACGGAGATCGTCCTTCAGCTTCGTCTCGCGGTCTCGGGCAGCGTCAAGCGAATAAGTGAGGGTGGAAACCTTCAGCTCTAAGTCAGCGATGGAGTCCCTGGCGTCGGTGAGCTCTTTGCCTTTGTCGGAGAGGCGGACCTGCAGCTCAGAGTTGGTGTGGGCGTCCTTCTCCCGCGCCACATTGAGCGCGGCAACCCTGTCCTCGCTCGCCTTCAGGCTCGTCTCCAACTGCGCCACCCTGGCCTCCAGATCCCTCTTGGCGGTCTCTGCGGCAGCTGCGGCATCCCTCGCCTCCCGTAGAGCCCCGCCAATGGCCTGCTCGCGAGCGGTGAGGTCGTCCTCGTGGCTATCGAGGTCGACCTTCCGCTGGTTGAGCTCTCCTTCCCGCCGAGACAGCTCCTCGGCGGCCAGACGCTGCTGCTCCTTCACCTCGGCCTTCTCGAGGAGGAACGCCTGGTGCGCTCCGGCAAGCTCTTCACGCTCCTCCGCCAAGTTCCGGAGGGCTGCCCTGTTGGCGGCACGGAGCTCCGCGGCACGCTTCTCCAGATCAGCACCAGCCTTGGCAGCCAGAGCCTCTCGGGAGTCCAACTTAGCCTGCCTGGCCCGGTACAAGGCCAGAAGCCGGCGTAGGAGTTGCTCCTCTTCGGGCTCGTTGCTGCTGCCGGGCGCGTCGACAACCTTCAGCCCGGTGGAGGCGAGAACTTCTCCGTCGAAGGTCTCTCCCTCCGCGGGTGCCCTTGATGAGGACGCCCACGGGACCTGGATAAAGACCCCGTTGGCGGCCTCCAGATAGACACCCGACCCAGCCGCAGGGGCGGAGGGGTCGGCGGCCGGTGCAGCGTCCGGCGCTCCTGCGGCCTCCGGGCCAGCAGTGTGGTCCCCGGTCCCTTCCCCAGCCGCGGCGTCAGTGGTCGGGGCGGTCTCTTCGGCGGCTGGCTCGTCAGCACCAGCCATTCCCTCATTGGTAGTGGCGTCGCCAGCATTGCCGCGCACGTCCTCCTCGGCGATGGTCTCCGTCTCCATCGACTCCGGGGCGGGCGGATCTAATAGAAGAAAAAGAAAAGAAAGAATTGTCACGCAAATATCCAAAAAAGAATAATCCAAGAAGAAGAAAGCACAAGGTTTTACCTGCGCGGGCCTCTTCGATGACGGGGTCCCTCACCGGGGAATTCTCCCTTGGCGGCGTAGCAGTGGCCCCTGCGGGCGGAGGGCCGCTTGCGCCTTCCCTTGGTGGGGTGCTCACCCTTGTCGGGCTGCTCGCCCTTGGCGGGGTACTCGCCCTTGGCGGAGTACCCGTCCTTGGCGGAGCGCTGTCCCTCGCCGGGGAGCTCATCCTTGGCGGGGAGGGTGGAACAAGCGGCTCGTCGGGGGCGGTCTCTTGGTGCTCCTGCGGCTGCGGCTCCACTTCTGCACAAGACAACAAGACATCAAAAAGGATAACCACCTCAAGCGCGCCCATCAAACGGAAAGGTGAACAAAAGACTTACGCTGGGGGCTGCGCTGGGGGCTGCTCTCCGGAGCAGCAGGCTGGTCCGGCAAGACTGTCGCTGGCGCGTCATCTGCCGCTACGACGGGCTCGTCGTCCTCGAGATCAACCACAGGGATCTTGGCCCTCTTCGCCATCCTCTGGGTCAAGGTCCTGGAAGCCAAAACAAGATCAGAACCAAGCAAGAGAAATCAAGACAAAATCAAAGGAAATAGAAAGTGCAAATGCTTACTCTGCCTCCTCTTCATCAGAGCTGAGGGCGGAGAAGTCAAACTGCGCCTCGCGTGCTCCAGCGCGGGAAGCTGGAGGAGAAGGCTCCCTCGGGCGCTTGGCGGGCTCCGGGGCCGTGGTTTGCGAGGACCCCGCTCCGGTCGTCTCCGAAGACCGAGGGGCGGAAGGAACACCAGAGCCACTCCGGGAAGATCCCCCTCTGCTTGTCGCTCGGGCACGGGGCGCCTCCTTGACGACCTTGCTCGTCGTGGTGGCACGCGCCGCACGGCGCTTCGGCTGTTGTCGGGGCGCCGGTGGCCTCGCCGTCTCAGTGGCCTTGCGGAGGCGCTTCTTCTGCTGTGGCGGAGGACTTGGTGGTGGCGGAGAGTTCTCGGAGGATGAGGAGGCGTCGTAATCGAGATTTAGAGATCCGCCGGAGTCTTTGTCAGAATCGCCCGATTCGGCGTCTTCCTCGGCGGGCTCACTGGACTCAGTGCCCTGCCCGGCAGCCTCGCTCGTCCCGGCAGGCTCCCCGGCGAACTCCTCGGGCGCAATCTTCAACAGCTTGAGGATTTCCGCCTCCTCGGCCTGGCTCACTGCGTCCGCCGCCTCTGCTTCGTCCACCGTGTACCCAAATTCGCCCGCAGCTGCAGCTGCGGCGGCCTCCTCCATCCTGGTGGCTATATATGCCACGTCCCGATCGGTAGTCTCCCGGGTGAGACTCTTTTTCTCCTCGGGGTTGCGTGGCCGCTCATCCAGGTTGTCGAAGAAGCTCTGCACGGTCTCCGCTGAAGGCGTCAGCCAAGTAGGAACAACCCCGTGGGAGTCGCACTCAGGCATTGCCGCGCGGATGGCACTCAGAGCGGTATTGTTGCAAAGAGGAACTACTCCCCGGGACGGGGTGAACCACTCCTTATGCTTGGGGTCATGTTTGAACAGCTCCCGGACCATCCCTTTGAGTTCCAAGATAGTGAAGTTATAGTTCAACCCGGGGCGAACCTCATACGGTCTGCCGCGTTGCCGAACTCCCAGGCAGGTCTCTTCCTTTCCTGCAGAGGGGCAATGCGGCGGCGGAGGAAGTCGGCCCCAACTTCACCTACAGTAAGGTTGGCGGCCTGGAGGCGAAGGATCCTAGTAAGGGCAATCTGCAGCTTGTCATTCTCCGGGGCCAAGTCACTCCAATCCTTGTCGCGCACTATTGCAGTCCGGCGCGGCGAGGTAAACTGCTCGGGCTCATCTTCCATGACCCAGCACCAATCAGCTCTCCACTCTTCCCACTTGCCGCGGAGCTCTCCAATCAAGTACGCCTCCTTCTTGCCGAGCCTGAAGATCCAGGAGATACCGCCGGAGAGTGGAGATCCGGACTCTACTCTAGGCGTGAAGAAGTGGCGGAAGAGGGCTACGTTTGGGTGGACCCCGACATAGTTTTCGCACAGATGTGCGAAAACGGCCAAAGTGAGGACGGCATTCGGGGTGAAATCTAAGAGATGGAGTCCATATGTGTTCATCACATCGCAGAAAAACTCTGAATACGGAGGACAGAGACCGCAATGGAAGAACGAAGCGAAGTAATGGTAACCTCCCGGGTACAGGTCGATGGCTGCGGCGGGGAGGACTCTGGTGCGCGGGTGAGCCTTCGTCTCCCTCGCCCAGAACAAGTAGTACTTGTCCCGTAGCTCCCTCGCGCCGAGCCTCGGCTGGAAGACCACCATTCTTCTCCGCATGGCGGCCAGCTTCGCCGCCTTGTCGGACTTCTCCTTCTTCGCCTGGTCGCTCTTCGCCTTGTCGCTCTTCGGGGCCATGGCGGGGACGGCGAGGGGGATCGACGGCGCCGCGGATGCTGGAGACGGCGGAGGAAGGGTGGAGCTCGGCTCTCTATCGACCTTTGGGGAGGCAGAGAGCGGCGGGGGTTTCTGGAGATTCAAGACGCAATGAAGGCAATGGAGGGAAACTGCCCCTGCTTCCTCTGCTTTTAAGGGGGAAGTGGGGGATGTTCCGCATTTTTTTCCATTAAAGAAGCAGGCCACGATCTCTCCCACGACACCGCAATCGACGCGTGCCGTTAGGGAGAGGTGCGGCAGATGCGGAGTGGGGAACGGCGCGCCGTGGGCCGCGTGTGCCCGTGCACTGTTTTGGGCCTGGCCCAACAGCGCTCGGCACCGTGTGTGGCCCAGGCCCGGGGGCTCCTGTCGGTGTACTAAAGTAGGGGTACCTTAGTATCCCGACTTGTGCACGGGCAGTAGCAGCGTCCCGTGGCCTGGCTCACCGCTCGCCCGCCAAAACCCACTCTGGACCCCTTTGAAGCCATTCAAGAACAAAGTATACAAGTCAGAAGATCAAGGCCCCGGCAAGAGGAGCTTGCCGGGAAGGCTGTTCCAAGCACAAGGCAACTCCATTTTCGCAAGACCCTGGCAAGAGGAGCTTGCCAGGAAGACCAGGAAGCAGCACTTCAGAAGATATATCGTAGCGCATCGTGCGCCCCGGCGGGACCCGGAGAGCGACAAGCTTCCGGGCCCGGCAAGATAGCACCCCCGGCAAGGTGCTTGCCGGGGGAAGCTTACACTGTGTGCCTGCGCTCCAGCTCATCTGGCCACGCGTCGCCCTGGGGCCCTCCCAGGGGCACGTGGCAGATGGCTGTGCAGCCTGGGGGACACGGTGGCGAGCCGCAGTGACGAGGCCATCGTCGTGGCGGAGGGAGACGCCCGGGCGAACGCTTTTGGGGTGACGGCGACGGGCATTCAATGCCTTTGTCCCCCACCGTCTGGGTTAGGTATAGGTCACTGTGCATACACTGTTCATGCACTGTTCCATCTACCACCAAATTTATGTTTTTACCCTCCTCTACGTTGACACCTGTCGGTGACCCCTTTGAACTATAAAAGGAGGCCCATGCACAACGTAGAGGAGGTTCGATCCCAGAAACTCGATCACTCCCACGCTCGGCGTAGCTGGTACTGTAGATCTTCAAGCTCCCGAGCTCAAGAACTCAATACAACCAAGGCAGGAGTAGGGTTTTACGCGTACGCGCGGCCCGAACCTGGGTAAACTGCCCGCGTGTGTTCCTCGATCTGCTCTCCGTGCTCCCTTCGCTCCCTTACCGCAACATAGAAGGGGCTCCGGTCCCATAGGTGTTCGTGGGCGGTCAGTTTCCCCGACAACACCCGACCCGAACCGCTGATAGAACTCGCGGAAATCTCATTATATAGCTCGACAAGAATAAATGTAAAGTCTCCTAAAGACATTACATTTATTGGGAACCGCCTTATTGTCTTCAATCTGTGAGATAGCATCTCATATTTTTTTGTCAATAAAAAGGAACGGTTAGGACGCATTCTCGTCTGTAGATAGTTGCGGGGTGTCATCATGGCAACTAAAAAGAAGCTTATACAAATAATGTAGGTCTTTAGTTGGTCTTCACCATCAATAGTACCATCACCTTGCTCAAGCTGATTTTTTCCTATGTTTATCATTGGTGATGAGATAGAAGTATTTGGTGTTATTGTCCCCTTCTAGGACATGTCGCACCTTGGCACGTTCAAGCCATTTGGTTTCCTCCTCCCGCATAAGCTTTGTAGGAAGATCACCCGCCTCTCTCTTAATATCACATTGTGCTTGATTAAGGGGGCGCTCTCCGCATTCACATCCAAGACGTCAATTAGAGCGATTAGCCTTTAAACAAAAAGTGAATCATCATTTTTTAATTGACCATTTGTCAATCCATGGGTGTTTCTTACCTTTTTCTAAAACTTCGTAGTGCAAAAAGCCAAAAACCAACCTAAATAATTAGATAAAGGCATGGAGAGTGCTTTCAATTATGAGTTTGTTTGAAATCTGAAAAAAAAAGAGGTAAATACATCACTGGTGCTTGAACTTGCCATGGATGTGCACTTTGGTGCCTGAACTTGCAAAATACATTGAACTGGTTCCGTAACTTGACATGGATGTGCATGTATGGTTTAAATCTCGTTTTTATACGCCCATGACGCTGACAAGGCACTCCAGGATGCAAGGGACAAGGCGTGTGGCCCGTGTTTTTTGAAAAAAAAAACCATAGAATAATTTTTTTCTTACAAAAAGACCCTTAGAGCGAAACTGATAAACTAAAAAAAATATTAATCTATAAATAATAAAAACTGGTCGGGGTTTGAACCACACGCGCATGTGTACACTTTATAAACATAAAGCTGAACAACATAAATTAAAAATATTTATTCCAGCAATATAGTGCCATTGCTTTGAACATGCAAGCAGGGTATAGCGGCCGCACAATGGACGATGATTTGGAGCACTCGGGTGCTCCGCACCCCTATACAAACAATTCATTCAAAAAAATACTGAAAAAATTGAAAAAAGAACTGGGATTTTGGGATATCAAACGTGGTTTCCCGATCTACTTCCGTGTGAAATTTTGTGAAAAAATACCAGAAAACGTATTCAGGGCAAAAAAGACAAAAATTTCCTATGTATAGAAAAAAACTGTTTGGATAGATTTTGTTCGGACAGTATTTCCTTCACCACGGATAAGTTTTTTGGAAAAATTGCATGAAATTTTACACAGGAGTAGATTGGGAACCCAGGTTTGATATCCCCAAATTTCAGTTTTTTTTTATTTTTTGCGTATTTTTTACGATTATTTTCCGTATAGGGGTGTGGAGCACCCAGGAGCTCCTGGGTATTTTCCCCACACATACCACTATAACCAACGACATCGAATGTTAAAATGATAAATTTAGGTTTATAATATAACCAGCCCGTGTGGCTAAAATGGACCACTCTGTCGATCAGTTTTCAATGGGTTTGTTCTTTTTCATTTCATTTTAAAAAATGTAAATTATTATCATGTTACAAACAATATACTTATATTTAAAACAAATTATGTTAAAAAGGTCATATAATTTCGGAAATTACCTATGCAGTAATTTAACAGAAATACTGAAATTACGAATTAAGAATATATTTTATAATTTCAAAAACAAAATTTCATTTCAATAAAATATTAAAGTAATGTTAGACACATTCATATATTTAAATAAATTCACATATAATTTTAATATTTCACATTTTTAATAAACTATTTATGTAGTATATCAATGTGTTCAGGCTTTAACAAAAAAAAGTGCCGTTTTAAAACGTTTATATAGTACTCCCTCCGTCTCAAAAAAAAAATTCTTCAATTTATCTAAATACGGATCTATCTAGTCACGTTTTAGTCAAACATCATGAAATTACGGATGTATCCTAGAATAGTCAAACATGGCTGCTAGACACAGCGGGTGGTGTTGCCCAACGTAAAAACTATGTTATCCTACGACTAAGATTACGACCAAGCTTACTAGGGGAACTAGCTTAGAGTAGATCAGCTGACCGGATAGAGGATAGCACAATAGTTCACCAAAAGATTAAGAAGGCTGTTCAAAGGATCATCAAAGTTTACATAAACGACGAACAACTTTAAACTTCATCTAAAACTTGAAATAAATTTGAACTCACCACTTTCGGGCCGGCCCTTTCCCCTTCCGGTCGCCCGCGCAACTATAACCGTCCGCGGCAGGTGGAGGATCGTCCGATTCGTCGGACGAGGAGCCGTGGTTGTCGGACAAGGAGGAGGAGACAATGATGAGGTCCTTGAGGCGCCGGACGGCCCGGTCCTGCTGGCGCCTGAGCTTCGCCAGCCGAGCCACCTCCGTCGCCTTCTCCTTAGCCTCTCGTTCGGATTGCTCGATGGCAAGCTGGAGAGCCTTCGCGTTCTTCCGGCGGAACCGCCGAGCGTTCGTCTCTGCCATCGTAAGCGACCGGCGGTAGACCCACGCGAAGAGCTGCTCGTCCTCGTCGGGCTCCGTCGGTAACCCACGGTGGTGGCGGACAGAGCTCTCCGATGCATTCCTCTCCCTTGCCTGCTACCTCTCACAGCGGGCGGCGCGCGCTTCCGACTCCGGCGTGCGTGTCCGGGACGGTGGAGCGGGCACAAGCACCCAACGCTGCCAAAGCGAGGGAGCGACAACCGGGGCGGGGGGAGGGGGCAGGGGACGGCGTGGAGGAGGCATGGACTGCACAGCCCCTGCGGAGCTGCGCGCGGGCCGGGAGAAGCCAGCGCCGACGTCCTCACTGCGCCGGCGGGGGAGAAGCGAGGGAGCCGATCCGGAACTGCCTCTCATGTCCACCTTGGACCTCTCGAGGGCAATGCGGAGGGCGAGCTCCTCGTCAATGTCGATGTTGGAGTCGAAGCGGCGGCCGGCGCTCGATATGGTCGCCGGAGTCGTCGGAGCTGTCGAATGGATCAAATCGAAGGGGAGAATAAGAGACGGAGCGAGAGCGGAATGAGTTAGGGTTTCCAGATTAGGGATATATGTGGGGACGACATGGGTCGGTGTGGGCCGGGCTGACGTTGCGGGCGTGCCCGGCGCCCGGACGCCCCATATCCACCCCATATTTGGGTTGGATATGAGGGATGCCGGACAGCCCGGACGTTTGAGACCCACCAGAGGCGCTCGTCTGGGTCCCATTTTCGTGACCGGTCAATGACCGGACGGACCGCCTGTATGAGGCCGTTTAAGGGTGTCCGGCTATGGGTGCTCTTAGATCCGCCAAACTTTCTTTCGTTTGAGCTAAAAAGGGCGTGTCTAGGTCTCAGTCGACTACGGCTTAACCAAGTCTTAATCAAGTGATATTGTATATGAGAAGAGAAAGAAAAAACTAAAAAGAAATTTTGTACGAATCTCAATGCAAGATCAGTGAAATATAACATGGCCTAAAAATCGTCCATCCCTGGGTGATGCCAAAAAGGCAAAAACAAATCAAATATGCATCCTCCCGCTTGAAACAAAAGAGATCGCATAGGCGTCGGTTGCTCACCGGTCACCAACACACCCCTGTGCCGCCAATACATCGAACACCCTGTCCGCCTGAGCCATGGCCGCGGCGCCGTCCACGGCGGCTAGGCAGGTGGAGGACGCGGTCATGGCGAGGCTCCGGGCCTGCGCCACCTTCCGCGACCTCCTCCGCGTCCACGCCCACGTGGTGCTGCTGTCCCTCTCGCAGAGCAGCTACATCGCCACCCAGATCGTCCACCTCTGCAACGCCCACGGCCGCACCACGCACGCCGCGCAGGTGTTCGCCCAGGTGCGCGAGCCAAACCTACACCTGCACAACGCCATGATCAAGGCCTACGCCCAGAACCACCTGCACCGCGAGGCGATCGCAGTGTACATTCGCCTGCTGAGGTGCCGCCCATTTCCGTCAACTGGTTGTGCCGCCGGCGACCGGTTCACGTACCCGTTCCTGCTCAAGGCTTGCGGCGGCCTGGCGGCGCTCGGACTGGGCAAGCAGGTGCACACGCACGTGGTGAGGTCCGGGTGCGAGTGCAACGCCGTCGTGCAGAACTCCATGATCGAGATGTACACGCGCGCCGGCGATCTGTCGCTCGCGCGCAAGGTGTTCGACGCAATGCAGGAGAGGGATGCTGTCACTTGGAACACTGTCATATCGGCGCATGCGAGGCTGGGTCAGATGAGGAAAGCGAGGGCGCTATTCAACTCCATGCCAGAGAAGACCATCGTTTCCTGGACTGCAATGGTGTCCGGGTACACGGCAACGGGGGACTTCTCGGGCGCCGTTGAGGCGTTCCGGTTGATGCAAATGGAAGGCTTCGAGCCTGACGACGTGAGCATCGTCGCGGTGTTGCCAGCGTGTGCCCAACTGGGAGCCCTGGAGCTAGGCAGGTGGATATACGCGTACTGCAACAGGCACCGAATGCTGCGCAAGACATACGTGTCTAATGCACTGATGGAGATGTATGCAAAATGCGGGTGCATCGACCAAGCACTCCAGCTGTTCGACGGTATGGCGGAGAAGGATGTCATCTCGTGGAGCACGATGATCAGCGGCCTTGCGGCGCATGGGAGAGCAAAGGAGGCGGTCCTGTTGTTCGTGGATATGGAGAGGGAGGGGAAGGTGAGGCCCAACGGCATCACATTTGTCGGGCTCCTGTCAGCCTGCTCCCACGCTGGGCTCCTGGACGAAGGGCTGGACTACTTCGACCGCATGAAGGACGTTTATGGCATCGAACCTGGCGTCGAGCACTATGGCTGCATCGTCGACCTCCTCGGCCGGTCAGGACAAATCGTGCGTGCTCTGAATCTCATACTAGACATGCCGGTTCCTGCCGATGCGAAGATATGGGGCTCAATGCTCAGCGCATGCCGAAGCCACGGCGATGTCGACACGGCCGTGGTGGCTGCCGAGCGGCTCGTCGCGCTGGAACCAGACGATGTCGGCAACCTAGTCATGCTGGCCAACGTGTACGCTGCGGCTAGGCTGTGGAGCGAGGTTGCGAGCACGAGAAAGTCAATAAGGAGCAGGAGCATGAAGAAGACCCCGGGGTGCAGCCTGATCGAGGTGGACAACGTGGTGCAGGAGTTCGTCGCTGGAGAGGACCTGAAACCTGAATTTGGAGGCATTGTTGGCGTTCTGGGCATCCTGGCCTCGCAGCTTGCAGAGGAGGGTGTAGATTCCATCGATTCAGATTATTTTGTTGATGCAAATATGTCTGCTATTGTGTCCTGACCATTGCACATGTGTTGTTGTGAATGTGATTAGCAAAGTGAAGCAGATTAAAGGCTCCTTTGATTCAAAGTATTTTCATAGGCATTTTGGAGGATTAGAAATCTTAGGAACTTTTCCTATATTGGTTGTTTGATTCACAGGATTGAATCCTATTTTCCTAAGGAATTCTTTGTACTATATTTCATGGGATTTATAGCATCCACTCAAAACCTCATTGAAAGAATCCTTTGTTTTTCCTATGATGCAATCAAACAACCCAAAATTCTGTAAGATTGAGATGAGCATGACATTCCAATCCTCTGTTTCCCTATTCCGGCGCTTTTAAAATCCTGCGAATCAAAGAGGCCCTAATTCAGATGAGCAGTTTGGTAACTGTGATTTGTTGCTTCTTTCGTTGGAAACTCTCTAAACACACTCAGATGTTAGAACTCCGCAAATCCTAAAGAAAAAAAAAGGTTAGAACTCTGGAGGAACTTCTCCTATTGGGAGAAACAACTCAAAAATTGACAGAGTAATGGCGGCCCTTTAGAAAAAGAAGCCCAAATGCTTGTAGTCCAAATAGATTGTGGTCCACTTTCTTCATCGCCTAGGTACTCGTGGTATTGCATCAAACTTATATCCACCTCACAATATTGTCAACATAGATGAAATTTTACATAAGTTCAGTACATTTATAAGGATGTGATCGTCTACTTTATTATGATCACCATGGCAACGTAGAGTTCACATGGTGTTTAATGGTTAAAAATCATCTCATTTACCGGCTATATACCAGTCTGCGTTGTCTCCGGAAGCAGTCTTATGTACAACGATTGGAATATCGGCCACTACTTATTGCGGTGTGTACGCATTTGGAACTGTCAGGATGTTTTTACCCAACTTAGATGACGACATTGTCTACGGATAAGCTCCACACTCATTACCCTAGCCTAGTTTCGGTCCACCATGACTTTGCTGTGAGTATTTTACCAGTGCTTTTATGTTTCTTGTGTGTGTGTTTTAGCGGTATGCATCCTAATCATACAGAAGCCGGGTATATGCTTATGACATTGTATTTCCTAATGCTACATTTTGAATTAATAGTGTCCTTTGTCGAAAATAAAAAGTACACGTGACAACAGTACGAAACAAGCTAATGTGGCATATTGTCCTCCTCCTTTGCACTTATTTTTTTATGTCCTCTTTTGCACTTTCATGTGTATGTCAACTTCTTTCCCCGCTTAATCATCGAGCACAAACTACACGTCAAATGGGAGATATGTCAACTTCTTTCCCCACTATTGATACCCATATAGCAAACCAATTGCGATGAAACATGGCATAATCTTAGCCAATAGTTTGGGATTTCATGCGGTACAAATTAAAGCAGACTCGATGGAGGTGATTAATGCATGTGTTGACCAAGACACAACTTGGAGTGAAACAACAACACAAGACCATCATGTTACACGCAAATAGTGTGTGCCAACAAAAGACCATGACGTAGAACAAGAGTCTCACATAATATATACTCTGTTTTTCTTTGTCAAATAAGGCTACAAATGTCGACATTTTCTCAAAGTTTCATAGACATCTTTCTAGTAATTTGTTTTTGCGTAAGTCCAGACGTGAAGCAAGTTTCCATACCTTGTTGTAGAGTTGAATACTTGAAATCCATCAAAACCTCATTTTTTGCACTTTAACTAGAAATATAAAAAATGTCCTATTTCCATGTATTTTTAAAAGGTTAATTAGATAAATGCCACTCCAATTTTTTAAGAGCTTTGCAGAAAACAAACATTTGGGGCATCTGCCAACACACACAGACGGGCCCATGGTAGCCCGCAAGATGAGAATTGCGTGGCCGCTGGGCCAGGATGGCCGGGACTCCTGGTAGAGACACATAGGATGCTGATGTGGACTCATGTCGTCTCGAGGACCATTCACGAGTTGACAAGTCATCGCCAATCTGGCCGCTTCTCGGCCACGTGCTGCCCTCCCGTGCGCCTACGGGTCGTAGTTAGTGGAGGCTCCCGAGAACCCCAATTTGCTCGCTCCTGATGGGTTCTTTTAGTTGCAAATCCATGCGAGCCGATTAAGTGCGGCTCGTGATCCAGATTGATTGACCTTTGCGACCAGTTTTGGTGCAAGTGTCATTCAGTCGATCTTTTAACTCTTCTTGTTAACTTACGTTCATCAAAGGTGAAACACTCCAGTATTTTGGGTGTAGAGAGAGTAGAGTCCATGTGAAAAATCGCCCATCACACGTAGCTGTTTGGATCGTGAAAAAATAATGACGGCAACACACAAGTGACTTCGATGAAGGTGCTACACATATGCACTCGGTCTCGAGCTCCGAGGTGAAAGCCTAGGTCTGCCCTGTGTTGATTATACATGGCAATTCGATGTTTATTTTGCGCCGTAACCTTCTTGAAGGCCTTGCTCGAATATGCTCTCACTGATTTTTCAGGGTGAAAACCTAAATTCTGGCCTTGATGGTTGGATCCGGTGAAGACGACTGTGTCAACGTCGCTTCCCTCTTGAGGGCGTTGCTGTTGAAGAATTTGATCGCTTATGTGAAGTAATGAGATTATTGATGCGGATATGGTAATTGCTATAGTTTGCCGATCGTGGATCTAATCACTTAGAATTATTATTTTCTCGCCTACGTGTCATTTCGTTCTCCGACACACAACCACAATTTTTGTGGCTTACGAATCGATCCAAGAGGCATCTCATCTCACGGATCCTCGCATGCTACGTCTCCCTTGTCGTGCATCCACCCAGAACGTAGCACTACCTTTATTTTGCCGACTAATTAAACACGTACTCTTGGAGAGATTGCGACTCCAAATATCCCTGATTAGTCTATCCCGGCTGAGATCACATCCCAGATCACTCGTCTACTCATGTTCCTGTCACGCCGTCGCCTTCTATATATGGGAGGGGGATCCGAGCACCGCTGCCGGCACGCTCCCACTCACGCACGAGACACGACCGCTCTCCTCCTGCGCATGCAGAACACCTCTCGGCGTCTCGCTCGAGCCGTCAGGGGAGCGCGTCCGCGCTACGCCATGGCGCCAGCAGCGGCGAGCCCGTCACCTGCCCCGGCGACGCCCGGCATTGCTACTCCCGTGGCATGGCCGGCGGCCTCTGCCGGCGCCGAGGGCACGCTCACCTGGCTCAGCGCCAACGCCATACTCGTTCTCGCGATCCTCATCTGCGGCCTCTTCGCCACGATCGCGCTCCACGTCGTCCTCCAGTCCTTGCTACGCGTCACCGGCCGCGCGTGGTTCGGCGCCGGCGGCGGCCTGCATGAGCCGGCTCCGCGCCGGGGTGGAGGGCGCGGCGGCAGGAACCGGGGGGCTCTGGCGCTACAGTGCCTGGCGTACTCGGCCGGGCTCGAGCTGGCCGGGTCGTCGCGGTCGGAGTGCGCCATCTGCCTCGCCGAGTTCGTGCGCGGGGAGCAGGTGCGCCTGCTGCCGCGCTGCAACCACGGGTTCCACGCCCTCTGCATCGACCGGTGGCTGGCGGCGCGGCCGACGTGTCCCACGTGCAGGCAGGCGTCGTTCGCCGAGCCCGACGAGAGCGTCCTGGCCGCGGACTGTGCACGACCGGCGCCCGCTATCGCGGTGGTGCGGGTGATTGTAGACGGTGGCGGGAGGGGGCGTGTGGAGATTTAGCTCCGATGACCAAACTAGCCAGCTTGTCCGCGCCCCAAATCCGACACCTCAAAAGTCACGCCCCAAATCCGACACCTCAAATGTCCACGGACACGACCGGACAGTGATCGTCTCAAATATTCGATTCTAATATGATTGGACATCTTAAATTAGAAATCTAAAATCCATATTATTACATGTAACGTGAGATCTAATCTAACCAAAGCTTGCTCGGTTCTGCCGTGGCCATGTCCGGCGGCCGGCTACGCTTCCCGGAGTGTTGGTCCGGTCGCCGGCAAGGTAGAGTAGGGCATGTGACACGAGCCGACTCACGGGACCGAAGGCGTCTCCGTCTCCTATACCCTACTCTTACTCATTGCGAAACCCGACCGGTGTTGGTGGACTTCAAATCGATAATGGATCCGTCCTGGGACGAGCCGGCGATGTCCACCACGACGCGGTTGCGGTGCCCAGACTGTTGCACCGCACGGGGCACCCGAGAATGCGACTCTGCCTCACCGATGTCCACCGTCACGCAGTGCCAGCGCCTCACGCGCCCGCTGCCTCGCATGGCGGGCACGTCGTGTCATGTTCTCGTCGGACAAGGCCCATGATGTGTCCCGATGCTCGTCACACCAATGGATGAGTTGTGCGTCCGCATGCCAGGCGGACCGCACCATCACCGGCGAGGCAGCGATGGCACACCTAGCGCCGGACCCATGTGCCATTTGAGCGGTCGAAATGGATTCCCGACGAAAGGAGTTCGAGCGCTGTCGGGCATGGGCCTCCTCCCAGGAGTGGCGGAGCGCAAGCCGGACGGACATCTCCTCCTCGGGGCTGCGTGGGATGAGCTCGGGGTAGATGGATCTGGAGGTGAAGGACTCAGATCCGCTGCATGCCATGCCGGAGACTGCCGGAGATGAGCTTGGGTGGCGGAGGGGGGTGAAGTGAAGTGGCTAGGGATTGGCACGGCGAGCGGATGGGTGGATATGTGAGGTTGAGTGGGACAGCGTGGGACGGGTCGACGTGGCGGGTGTGCCCAGGCGCCTTCATATCCACCCCATATTTGGGCTGGATATGAGGGGTATCGGTCAGCTTGGGCGATTGAGGTCCGTTTGAAACGTCCATTCGGATCGAAATTTTATGACTAGTCAGTGACTGGTCGGCACACCCATGCGTTTGAGGAGGGTTTGGGATGTTGGGTTGTAGATACGATCATGCACGCAAATGAGCGCCCACGGTAGGATGTTGTGTAGTAGTAATGCGTTTCACATTTGGGGCCGGTGGAGTATATGAGCTCGTTTGGTTGCTTGTCATCTTTTTTCCCCTTTGCGTACTTGTTTGGGCGTGGTCCAGTATAGTGCCTCTACACACTGTATTTGGTTGCTCGCATTTATTATGCTTATACTAGTACATTTTGTTTGATTGCATACATCGGACATAATTAAGAGTTAACAGTTGCACATAACACATGATGTTACACTAGAGTGCCTCGGCGACAGCAATGGACGATGGTCGCGGCGTTGCGTCACACACGATATGCACAGAGTCGCGAGCGAGCGGTCCCATCGACGGCGTGGAGAACTTGAGCGACCCGCTCACGCACTCTCTGCCATTCACCCGGCGCCCCGCCTGGAAACACGATGGATCATGGTGGCGACGACGCAAGCAACTAGTTCCCCACGCCGTCGTCGGACAGGCACTGCGCCCGTTCAACGGCGGCGCGGCGAACTAGTTGTTTGCATGGTCGTCACAGAGAAAGTCCGCGCGGAGGAAGGAATAGAGGGGCTCTGAGGCAGATGGCAAGAGAAAAAATGCAGTGCGAGCGCCATGACAGCTTCGGTGTAATAGGACGAGGGAGAGGAGACCAAAATGAACGACGCTGGGACGGCACCAGTGTAGTAGGACACCGCGAGGAGGCCGAGAGGAACAACGTCGACGATGGCGTCGGTGTAGTATGATGCGGGCAAGGAGGCCAAGAGGAACCACACCGATGGTGGTGAGAATGCATCAAGACGCAGTGGAGGAGGTCGAGAGTAACAACGACGGCGGTGGTGATAGTGTAGAAGGACACATGAGAGGAGACCGAGAGGAGGGTTAGACCGGATGAAGGAGATTAAGGAGTGTCATTAAAATATATCACACGTATGTATATGTAAAGTTTATGAGGAATATGTAGATCTACTCGTTTGCGATTGTCTGAAACTGTAGGGGAACGTAGTATTTTAAAATTTTCCTACGATCACGCAAGATCTATCTACCAGATGCATAGCAACGAGAGGGAAGAGTGTGTCTACGTACCCTCGTAGACCGGAAGCGGAACCGTCAAGTGACGCGGTTGATGTAGTGGAACTTCTTCGCGATCCAACCGATCTAGCACCGAACGTACGGCACCTCCGCGTTCAGCACACGTTCAGCATGATGACGTCCCACGAGCTCTTGATCCAGTTGAGCTTCACGGGAGAGTTTCGTCAGCACGACGGCGTGGTGACAGATATGATGTATCTACCGGCGCAGGGCTTCGCCTAGGCACTGCGACGGTATGACCGAGGTGTGTTTCTGTGGAGGGGGGCACCGCACACGGCTAGAGCAATTCAACTTATGTGTGCTTGGGTGCCCCCTTGCCCCCGTATATAAAGGAGCAAGGGGGGAGGCCGGTGATACGTCCAAAATGCATCACTATTTTATATTGTAATTCATCCTTATTCATTGATATATTTCACATTACGATGATGTTCTTATGTTGTTTTGGCCTATTTTACACAGTTTGCAACTTTCCGGTGTCGAAGCAGCAGACGCAGGATTCAGCGGTAAAAAGTGGACGCTGAGTTGCTGAAGAAGAATACCTCCAAATTACCTGAAAATCGACGGAGGGTATTTTCCAGAAGGTTCACGAAGATACGCAAAAGAGCAACCAGAGGGGGGCCACAGGGTGCCCAGGCGGCCACCTGGCGTGGCCCCCACCCTGGCCGCGCCGGGAGGGCGCCTGGAGCCCCTGGCCCACTCCAGGCTCCCCCCTCTGGCCTATATACTCCTCGTCATCCAGAAACCCTAAAAATGGGAGAGTTTACGGAGTTCCGCCGCCGCTCCGTGGCGGAAACCTACAGAGAAGAAAAGCCATCTCCGGCGGGCAGATTCCACCGGGGAGATCACCTCCCGGAAGGGGAGATCATCGCCATCATCATCACCATCGTCACGGGCATCATCGAGATCATCATCAACATCATCCCCAACATCAGCACCATCTCCATCTTCATCCAATCTCATCTCACAATTGCAACTTGTGTTGTAATCTGTACTATCTATCCTCTCTACTCTATCGGTGTTGATTACTACTTTGTGGTGAATGCTATTGAGTTTTGTTGGAGAAATATCATTGTGTCCAGATTGTTTATCATCCATCTATCTCCACTGATCATGATCTCTTTTATGTCTTGTGAGTAGTTACTTTAGTTCTTGAGGACATGGGAGAAGTCTTGTTGTTAGTAGTCATATGATGTTGAAGTAATATGTGTTGTTTGATACTTAAGTTGTGTTGTTATTTTCCTAGTGGTGTTGTGTGAGTCGAACACTCAACACTTCGCCTTATTAAGGACCTATGGGAATACATAGTGTACAAAGAATGCTTACGGTGGGTTGCCGGAGTGACAGAAACCTGAACCCCAGTTCGCACGCTTTTGCACAAGGGAACAATGGATCATCGATCGTATTGCTATGGTTAGGCTTTTGCCTTAAATACTATCTTGTATTTGCGGATGCTTGCAAGGTGTTTAATCATAAGAGTGCACTCATCTTAGTCTAGAGGGTGTACTAGCATAGATCCATCCACTCAACACTTATCAACACATCACATAGTACCGATACGGAATATGGCGAAAGCACATGACTACCTCTCCCGTGTGTCCTCAAGAACACTTTAGCCTTTATAAGTTCAGTTGCTAGGCCTCTCCTTTGCTCAGAAAGGATTGGGCCACTTGTTACTCTCTAGTGCCTTTTACTTTGCTCGCTTTTACTTTCCTGTTGCTTATATCAAGAAAACCCCTAAAAAGTTACCTTTCAGTGCTTGCAGTTATTCCTTGCTGAGAATCACTTATCAATACCTTCTGCTCCTCGTTGGGTTCGACACTCTTACTTATCGAAAACGATGCAATAGATCCCTTACGGTTGTGGGTCATCAAGTACCATTTTCTGGCGCCGTTGCCGGGAAGTGTAGCGCTATTGGTAAGTGAAGCTGGTAAGGAAGTTTTTATATTTCTGTTTTTATTTTGCTGTTGCTGCTCTTTGTGCTTATGGACAACCTTGCTATTGGATCGTTGCTTGTGGGAAGACGCCCCACATCTGTGGTGGTTGCTCCTCCCCCTACTGAAATTGTGCCCTATAAAATACCATCTGGTATTATCGATTATGTTTTGGCTAATCGTTATGCAGAAGACAGACATCCCGGTGAACACTTGCTATATCTGTCACAACTATGTTCATTATTTAAGCTTGCAGGTGTATCATTGGAGTTTGTCATGAGGAAATTGTTCTCCGTATCGCTTATAGATAAAGCTTCAGATTGGTATAAGCTTCTCGATAACTCACACTTGCTTGATTAGCAAGAGCTTATGTCTCTCTTTTATACCAAGTTTTATCCTCTTCATGAAATTCATCGAGACAGGAACTATATCTATAACTTTAGGTCTCGTGACGGAGAAAGCATTGCTCAAGCTTGGGGGAGATTGAAGTCCCTAATGCTTAAATGTCCTATTCATGAGCTCCCCAAGAAAATTATACTTACAAATTTTTATGCCAGGCTTTCTCGTCAGGATAAGGAGATGCTGGATGCCTCCTCTAGTGGGGTATTTCAGACGAAGAGTGTTGAAGAAAGGTGGGATCTCATTGAAAGGATCCAGAGGAATACCGAAGATTGGGAAATCGATAAAGGTATTGAACCCGCTATAAATTATGAGCATGATTATATTGAGAGCTATGTGAAAACTGATTACTTCAATACCTTTTGCTCTAAGCTTGGTCTTGATTCCCATCTAATGATTGCTTTCTGTAAGGATTTTGCCTCTCACGTTGATTCTTTTAAAAAGAAGAGAGATCAGCATCATGAACCTTTCAAATAGTTACCTGTTGATATTCATGTTGCTGACCCTATTTTGCCTGCAGTTATATATGAAAAGCCTCATTTTCCCGAAAGGATAAGGGAGCACTCTCTTGTGACAGGCATAATAAATAAAAGTGAGAGAAGAATTGATGAGCCTGAGGACCAGATCAAGGTCGATCCTCAAGTTGCATTGGTTAAAGACCTTGTTACTAATGATGTTTTGGATTCCAATGTAAATTTTTGTGCTGTTTCCACTAACCTTGTCACAGCCAAGAATAAAGGCCCAATTTCAGGTACTCCAGTAGTATCTGTTAAAATAGGAGATCACAATTATTATGGGCTATGCGATTTGGGATCGAGTGCTAGTGCTATCCCCTATTCACTTTATCAAGAGATCATCAGTGAGATTTCACCTTGTGAACTTGAAGAAGTTGATGTTACCATTCATCTTGCAAACAGAGCAACTATCTCTCCTATCGGAATTGTGAGAGACGTTGAAGTCCTATGTGGAAAGGTAAAATACCCTACCGACTTTCTAGTACTTGGTTCAGTGAGGGACAATTTTTGTCCTATTATTTTTGGTAGACCTTTTCTCAAAACTTGTGGAGCTATAATAGATTGCAAGAAAGGTAAAGTTTCTGTTGAATTCAATGGTGAGCCATATGAATTTAACTTTTCTAAGTTCTCTAAGCAGCCTCGTGGTACCGATTTACCTAGTGATGATAAAATTATTGAAAGTATTGCTTCTATTGCTATTCCCCCTAATGATCCTTTGCAGCAATATATGGAGGACCACGAGAATGATTTGCATATGCAGGAAAGAAATGAACTAGATGAAATATTCTTGAGACAACCTGCTATCCTGAAGCACAACCTTCCGGTTGAACCTTTGGGAATTTTATCAAAACCAAAAGAAGACCCAGTGTTCGATCTTAAACCTCTTCCCGATACGCTCAAGTATGCTTATTTAGATGAAAAGAAAGTATATCCTGTTATTATCAACTCTAACCTTTCAGGATATGAAGAAGAGCGACTATTGGAAGTACTTCGTAAACACCGAGGTGCAATTGGCTATACCCTTGATGACCTTAAGGGGATTAGTCCATCTATCTGTCAACATACTATCAACCTCGAGCCCGATGCTAAACCAGTTGTTGATCATCAACGACGGTTGAACCCGAAGATGATGGGTGTTGTAAGAACTGAGATTCTCAAGCTTCTAGCCGCAGGTATTATCTACCCTATAGCTGATAGCAAGTGGGTAAGCCTGGTACATTGTGTTCCTAAGAAAGGAGGTACAACTGTGGTTCCTAATGATAAGAATGAACTAATACCTCAGAGAATTATTATTGGATATAGAATGTGTATTGATTACAGGAAGCTGAACAAGGCAACCAGGAAGGATCACTACCCGTTGCCGTTCATCGACCAAATGCTTGAAAGGTTATCCAAAAATACCCACTTTTGTTACCTCGATGGTTATTTTGGCTTCTCTCAAATTCATGTTAACACTGCTGATCAAGAGAAGATCACTTTTACTTGTCCCTATGGTACTTATGCTTACAGGCGTATGCCTTTTGGTTTATGTAATGCCCGTGCTACTTTTCAAAGGTGTATGTCTGCTATCTTTCATGGTTTCTGTGAGGAGATTGTGGAAGTCTTCATGGACGATTTCTCCGTCTATGGAACTTCCTTTGACCATTCTCTCCACAACCTTAATAAAGTTTTGCAGAGATGTGAGGAGACAAATCTGGTACTCAACTGGGAGAAGTGCCACTTCATGGTTAACAAAGGAATTGTTCTTGGTCACAAGATTTCTGAAAGGGGAATTGAGGTGGACAAGGCCAAGATCGAAGCAATTGAGAGGATGCCCTATCCAAGGGACATCAAAGGTATTCGTAGTTTTCTCGGTCATGCTAGTTTCTATAGAAGATTTATTAAAGACTTTTCTAAGACTTTGAGACCCCTCACATATCTTCTCCAGAAGGACGTTCCTTTTGTATTTGATGAAGATTGTAAGGAGGCTTTTGAAGTTCTTAAGAAAGCTTTAATAACCGCTCCTATAGTACAACCACCTGACTGGAATTGAGATTATGTGTGATGCTAGTGATTTTGCTGTTGGAGCTGTTTTAGGGCAAAGGGTTGATAAGAAATTGAATGTTATACATTATGCTAGTAAAACCCTTGATAGTGCTCAAAAGAATTATGCTACTACTGAGAAGGAATTCTTAGCTGTAGTGTTTGCTTGTGATAAGTTTAGGCAGTATATTGTTGATTCCAAAGTTATTATTCATACTGACCATGCTGCCATTAAGTACCTTATGACAAAGAAGGATGCCAAGCCAAGACTTATCAGATGGGTACTCCTTCTTCAAGAATTTGATTTGCAGATTGTTCATAGGAAAGGAGAAGACAATCCGGTGGCGGACAATCTTTCAAGGATGGAAGATATACCGCATGATCCCATCCTAGTCAACGACAGTTTTCCAGACGAGCAACTTGCCGTTGTAAAAGTACAATCTCTTTCCGATCCTTGGTTTGCAGATTATGCTAATTTTATCGTTGCGAAGTATTTGCCTCCAGGTTTAACATTTCAGCAAAGGAAGAAGTTCTTTCATGATTTGAGGCACTACTTTTGGGATGACCCACATCTTTTCAAAGAAGGTCCAGACGGGATCGTGAGAAGATGCATACCGGAACATGAGCAGAAGCAGAATAAGAAAAGGTATGTATTACGGTAAGGAAACATTGCGAACCGCCATAAAAGTTCCATATTATGAGTTTTTGCAAAATTAGGAAAATTCTAAGCCTAAGTGGAGCCGGAGACAAGCTCCAGGGGGCCCAGGCGCCCCCCTGGCGCGGCCTACCTCCTGGCCGTGCCGGGAGGCCGCCTGGGCACCCAGGAGTATGTCTCCGACCCCACTTTAGCTTGTTACCTTCCTTTTTGTGCATAAATTTTTGCTATATATTTGCCCAGATTGTTCCGGCAACGTATCTCGCGATTTCGTGTGTTTTCTTTTCGATCTGTTTCTGCCAGGAAATCTTTTAGCTAGACCTAGGTGCCATGGCTTCCCCAAGTTCCCCCAAGGACAAGTTCGTCGTCAACGTCATAAACCCTTACCTCGCTGAGGTGAAGAAGCACCCTCAGGTTGTTCGGATGGAGGACGGTGTCCTCCATCAAGAAGATCTGAAGGGACCTATCAAGGAGGGGAGCATCCAGGCCAGGCTAGAAGAAGTGGAGCAAGAAGTCTTCAAGTACAAGAAGATGATCGAGCGTGGTGTTGAAGCTAACTTTGACATCATCAACGAGCTGAAGACCTACTTCCTGAAGGAGATGAAGGAGATGTGGAAAAGCATCACCACATCTGAAGAAAGAATTGAAGAGCTCCAAGGGCAAATTTATGATCTACATCACCAGAACTGTGAGTATGAACTAAGGTTTATGCGCATGGGTATGGGTGCTGCATGCAGGATTCAGGAGACAAACTTCTCATATGAGACTGGAGAACCCCTTCCATGGAAGCGCTTCGCCGAGGACTACGTGATCAACGTCAACAAGAATGAGGAGTGAAATCTCCTTGGGTAATGGCATCCCCTTGGCTTGTTCCAAGCTTGGGGGAGTGCCCGGTATCTTTATCTTTATCTTTTGTCTTTTAGAGTCAAGTAGAGTCGTATCATGTCTAGGGAGGTTATCATATGAAATAGGTGTGTGCATTAAGGTCTATCACTCCTTCTGTGGAGAGATTGTATCTGTGAGTGTGGAGTCGTCTATGATGGAATATTAATGAGAAGTCTATTGGTTCCTTTGCTGCACTCGGTATTCTCTTCACGCAATCGACCTTATATGATAATTCTTATGGGGAGTATTGACCTTATATCAGGTATGGCTTTGAAAACTTTATTTAATCTTGGCAAACATAGCTTTGGTCATAACAACAAGCATGATTTTCTTAAAGTAGCGACATAGCCAAAACCTTTATGTTATTATGCTTGAAGTGTTATGCTGACAAGGAAGACAACTTGATGTGTTATGCTTATTTTAATGTTTATGCTTTATATTGCTTTGCATCTTAGTCATCATCAATTGTCTGTTCTCTCAAAGCCTTTGCTAGCCTAAACTCTATACTAAGCGAAATTCTGCTTGTGCATTCATACCCTTAAACCAATACCTTCCATATGAGTCCATCATACCTTCCTATTCGTGGTATTTCACTACCACCTCCTAAAGTATAGAATTTATGTGTTATCCTTAAATGTTCAAAATCTTCTATTGTGTGCCCCTGTTTTAGCTCATGAGGAAGTAGTAGTTAATTCATGATCTTTTTAAGTTGGACAAGTTTTACCCCAGGATTGCATGTCTAATCTGCAAACCCCTAATACGAGGAGGAACTGGCATGAGTGCGCCCGGCTCATAAAAGATAATACAACAAACAAACCCGCCTTCACGCTTTGTTCATGAGAAATCAGAAAACTTTGGCAGTAATAAACAAAGGAGATTAAGGGGATGTGATCGTCCCCGTGTGGGAGCCATTCCTCGAAACTTGTCCAGTTTGAGAAGTAATTGAGTTATCTATTAGCATTCGTTGACAAATCATGCACCTCTCAAAACTTGTTTTCATTCTGTTTGATTTAAGGATAGCACATGAGTTTTCCCTACTTCCCTAGAGCAGGGCCTATCTCTTAGTTTTAGGTTGAGTCAGTTATTCCTACTTCCTTCTATTCTTAAAGAGAGCAGACATTTGATGTTGACGAGGATTCATTCATATAAAGTTGCATTAAGATTTGTCATATCATATCCTTGTTGACATTATCATTTGATAAGTAAGTTGTTTGTCAAGCCCAGCTAAAGCAAACATCTTCCTTTGTGTTAACACTTTCACTTCTTGCCTAATAACATGTTCTTTCAAAAGCTTCAACTAATCTCATCAAAACATAAAGAGAAAGAGCAAAAGTAAAAGCTATTAGTTGTTCTTTGACCAAAGGACATGTTTGCCATGATTTGATGAGTTTCCTTAGCCCTACTTTCGATTATAAGTGTTACCACTCTTTTATAAGGGCCTTATGAGTTGAAGATTGTTGTTGAGGATATTTGAGTTTGGTGAAGAAACTGTGATGCTTCTTGTCCGTATTCTATTTATCGACACTTCACTCTCTAAACTTGTGGACAGGTTTACCGAGCTCAGTATTCGCTTGGGGACAAGCGCGGTCTAAGCTTGGGAGTGTTGATACGTCCAAAATGCATCACTATTTTATATTGTAATTGTTGGGGAACGTAGTATTTTAAAAATTTCCTACGATCACGCAAGATCTATCTACCAGATGCATAGCAACGAGAGGGAAGAGTGTGTCTACGTACCCTCGTAGACCGGGAGCGGAAGCGTCAAGTGACGCGGTTGATGTTGTCGAACTTCTTCGCGATCCAACCGATCAAGCACCGAACGTACGGCACCTCCGCGTTCAGCACACGTTCAGCTTGATGACGTCCCACGAGCTCTTGATCCAGTTGAGCTTCACAAGAGAGTTTCGTCAGCACGACGGCGTGGTGACGGATATGATGTGTTCACCGGCGCAGGGCTTCGCCTAAGCTCCGCGACGGTACGACCGAGGTGTGATTCTGTGGAGGGGGGCACCGCACACGGCTAAAACAATTCAACTTGTGTGTCTTTGGGTGCCCCCCTGCCCCCGTATATAAAGGAGCAGGGGAGGGAGGCCGGCCAACCTCTCCTGGTGCGGCTAGGGAGGGAGTCCTACTAGGAATAGGATTGCAATCCTATTCCTAGTAGGATTCACTGAAAGGAAGAAGGGGGAAAGGAATAGGAGAGGTGGCGCCCCCCCAATCCTAGTCCAACTAGGATTCCAAGGTGGGGGCGCCGGCCAGCCCTATGGGCTGCCTCTCTCTCATCCTTTAGGCCCACTATGGACTATCCCCTCTCATAGGGGGTTCCGGTAACCCCCTCCGGCATTCCCGATAAATCCGAAACTTTTCCGGTATACTTCCGGTGTCCGAATATAGCCGTCCAATATATCAATCTTTATGTCTCGGACATTCCGAGACTCCTCGTCATGTCCGTGATCTCATCCGGGACTCCGAACTACCTTCGGTACATCAATACTCAAAAACTCATAATATCGATCGTCATCAAACGTTAAGCGTGCGGACCCTACGGGTTCGAGAACTATGTAGACATGATCGAGACTCATCTCTGGTCAATAACCAATAGTGGAACCTGGATGTTCATATTGGCTCCTACATATTCTACGAAGATCTTTTATCGGTCAGAACCGCATAACAACATACGTTGTTCCTTTTGTCAAACGGTATGTTACTTGCCCGAGATTCGATCGTCGGTATCTCTATACCTAGTTCAATCTCGTTACCGGCAAGTCTCTTTACTCGTTCCGTAACACATCATCTCATGACTAACTCATTAGTCTTTTGCTTGCAAGGCTTATTGTGATGTGTGTTACCGAGAGGGCCTAGAGATACCTCTCCGACACTCGGAGTGACAAATCCTAATCTTGATCTATGCCAACACCACGAATACTTTCGGAGACACCTGTAGAGCATCTTTATGATCACCCAGTTACGTTGTGACGTTTGATAGCACACAAGGTGTTCCTACGGTATTCGGGAGTTGCATAATCTCATAGTCATAGGAACATGTATAAGTCATGAAGAAAGCAATAGCAGTTAAACTAAACGATCATAGTGCTATGCTAACGGATGGGTCTTGTCCATCACATCATTCTCCTAATGATGTGATCCCGTTGATCAAATGACAACTCATGTCTATGGCTAGGAAACATAACCATCTTTGATCAATGAGCTAGTCTAGTAGAGGCATACTAGGGACATACTGTTTTGTCTATGTATTCACACATGTATTAAGTTTCCGTTTAATACAATTCTAGCATGAATAATAAACATTTATCATGATATAAGGAAATAAATAATAACTTTATTATTGCCTCTAGGGCATATTTCCTTCAGTCTCCCACTTGCACTAGAGTCAATAATCTAGCTCACATCGCCATGTGATTTAATACCGATAGTTTACATCGTTATGTGACCAACACCCAAAGGGTTTACTAGAGTCAATAATCTAGTTCACATCGCTATGTGATTAACACCCAAGAGTAATAAGGTGTGATCATGTTTTGCTTGTGAGAGAAGTTTAGTCAACGGGTCTGTCATATACAGATCCCTATGTATATCGCAAATTTCTATGTCTAGAATGCTCTGCATGGAGCTACTCTAGCTAATTGCTCCCACTTTCAATACGCATCCAGATTGATACTTAGAGTCATCTGGTTTTAGTGTCAAAGTTTGCATCGGCGTAACCCTTTTACGACGAACTCTTTATCACCTCCATAATCGAGAAATATTTCCTTAGTCATCCAATTACTAAGGATAATTTTGACCGCTGTACAGTGATCTACTCCTGGATCACTATTGTACTTCCCTGTCAAACTTTTGGCAAGGTACACAACGTGTTTTGTACACAGCATGGCATACTTTATAGAACCTATGGCTGAGGCACAGGGAATGACTTTCATTCTCTCTATATTTTTCTGCCGTGGTCTGGCTTTGAGTCTTACTCAACTTCACACCTTACAAGTCAGGCAAGAACTTCTTCTTTGACTGATCCAATTTTTGAACTATTCCAAAATCTTATCAAGGTATGTACTCATCGAAAGTCTTATCAAGCGTCTTGATCTATCTATATAGATCTTGATGCTCAATATGTAAGCAGCTTCACCGAAGTCTTTCTTTGAAAAATCTCCTTTCAAACACTCCTTTACGCTTTCCAGAAAATTCTACATCATTTCCGATCGACAATATGTCATTCACATATACTTATCAGAAAGGTTGTAGTGCTCCCACTCACTTCTTGTAAATACAGGCTTCTCCAAAAGTCTGTATAAAACCATATGCTTTGATCACCTCATCAAAGCGTATATTCCAACTCCGAGATGCTTGCACCAGTCCATAGATGGATCGCTGGAGCTTGCATACTTTGTTAGCACCTTTTGGATTGACAAAACCTTCTGGTTGCATCATATACAACTCTTCTTTGAGATATCCATTTAGGAATGCAGTTTTGACATCCATTTGCCAGATTTCATAATCATAAAATGTGGCAATTGCTAACATGATTCGAACAGACTTAAGCATCGCTACAGGTGAGAAAGTCTCATCGTAGTCAACTCCTTGAATTTGTCGAAAACCTTTCGCAACAAGTCGAGCTTTGTAAACAGTAATATTACCGTTTGCGTCGGTCTTCCTCTTGAAGATCCATTTATTTTCGACGGCCTGCCGATCATCGGGCAAGTCAACCAAAGTCCATACTTTGTTCTCAAACATGGATCCCATCTCAGATTTCATGGCTTCAAGCCATTTTGCGGAATCTGGGCTCATCATCGCTTCCTCATAGTTCGTAGGTTCATCATGGTCTAGTAACATGATTTCCAGAACTGGGTTGCCGTACCACTCTGGTGCGGAACGTACTCTGGTTGATCTACGACGTTCAGTAGAAACTTGATCCGAAGTTTCATGATCATTATCATCAACTTCCTCACTAATTGGTGTAGGAATCACTGGAACAATTTCCTGTGATGTACTACTTTCCAATATGGGAGAAGGTACAATTACCTCATCAAGTTCTACTTTCCTCCCACTCACTTCTTTCGAGAGAAATTCTTTTTCTAGAAAGGATCCGTTCTTAGCAACGAATATTTTGCCTTCGGATCTGTGATAGAAGGTGTACCCAACAGTCTCTTGTATCCTATGAAGACACATTTTTCCGACTTGGGATCGAGCTTATCAGGTTGAAGTGTTTTCACATAAGCATCGAAGCCCCAAATTTTAAGAAACGACAACTTTGGTTTCTTGCCAAATCATATTTCATAAGGTGTCGTATCAACGGATTTAGATGGTGCCCTATTTAACGTGAATGCAGCTGTCTCTAATGCATGACCCAAAATGATAGTGGTAAATCGGTAAGAGACATCATAGATCGCACCATATCGAATAAAGTACGGTTACGACGTTCGGACACACCATTATGTTGTGGTGTTCCGGGTGGCGTGAGCTGTGAAACTATTCCACATTGTTTCAAATGAAGACCAAAATCGTAACTCAAATATTCTCCTCCACGATCAGATCGTAGAAAACTTTATTTTCTTGTTACAATGATTCTCTACTTCACTCTGAAATTCTTTGAACCTTTTCAAAAGTTTCAGACTTGTGTTTCATTAAGTAGATATACCCATATCTGCTCAAATCATCAGTGAAGGTCAGAAAATAACGATACCCACCGCGAGCATCAACACTCATTGGTCCACATACATCAGTATGTATGATTTCCAACAAATCTGTTGCTCGCTCCATAGTTCCGGAGAACAGAGTTTTTAGTCATCTTGCCCATGAGGCATGGTTCGCAAGCACCAAGTGATTCATAATCAAGTGATTCCAAAAGTCCGTCTTTATGGTGTTTCTTCATGCGTTTTACACCAATATGACTTAAACGGTAGTGCCACAAATAAGTTGCACTATCATTATTAACCTTGCATCTTTTGGCTTCAATATTATGAATATGTGTATCACACGATCGAGATCCAACAAACTATTTTCATTGGGTGTATGACCATAGAAGGTTTTATTCATGTAAACAGAACAACAATTATTCTCTATAACTTACATGAATAACCGTATTGCAATAAACATGATCAAATCACATTCATGCTCAACACAAACACCAAATAACAGTTATTTAGGTTCAACACTAATCCCGAAAGTATAGGGAGTGTGCGATGATGATCATATCAATCTTGGATCTGCTTCCAATACACATCGTCACTTCATCCTTTTTTTTATGTTCATTATGCAACTCCCACTTCGAGTTACTACTCTTTAGCAACTGAACCAATATCAAATACCGAGGGGTTGCTATGAACACTAGTAAAATACACATTAATAATCTGTATATCAAATATACCTTTGTTCACTTTGCCATCCTCCTTATCCGCCAAGTATCTAGGGCAGTTCCACTTTTAGTGATCATTTCCTTTGCAGTATAAGCACTTGTTTCAGGCTTGAGTTTAGCTTTGGGTTTCTTCACGGGAGTGACAACTTGCTTGTCATTCTTCTTGAAGTTCCCCTTCTATCCCTTTGCCCTTTACTTGAAACAAGTGTTCTTGTTAACCATCAACACTTGATGTTTTTTCATGATTTCTACCTTCGTCTACTTCGGTATCGCGAAGAGCTGGGAATTCCTTTCGTCATCCCTTGCATATTATAGTTCATCACGAAGTTCTACTAACTTGGTGATAGTGACTAGAGAACTTTGTCAATTACTATCTTATCAGGAAGATTAACTCCCACTTGATTAAAGTAATTGTAGTACCGAGACAATCTGAGCACATGCTCACTGGTTGAGCTATTGCCCTCCATCTTGTAGGCAAAGTATTGTCAGAGGTCTTATACCTCTCGACACGGGCATGAGTATGAAATACTAATTTCAACTCTTGGAACATCTTATATGCTCCGTGGCGTTCAAAAACGTTTTTGAAGTCCCGGTTATAAGCCGTAAAGCATGGTGCACTAAACTATCAAGTAGTCATCATACTGAGCTTTTGTCAAAACGTTCATAACGTCTACATCTGCTCCTGCAATAGGTCTGTCACCTAGCGGTGCATCAAGGACATATTTCTCTGTGCAGCAATGAGGATAATCCTCAGATCACGGAACAATTCCGCATCATTGCTACTAACATCTTTCAACTTGGTTTTCTCTAGGAACATATGAAAAATAAACGGGGAGCAACATCGCGAGCTATTGATCTACAACATAGATATGCTAATACTACAAGGACTAAGTTCATGATAAAATAAAGTTCAATTAATCATATTACTTAAGAACTCCCACTTTAGATAGACATCCCTCTGGTCATCTAAATGATCACGTGATCCAAATCAACTAAACCATGTCTGATCATCACGTGAGATGGAGTAGTTTTCAATGGTGAACATCTTATGTTGATCATATCTACTATATGATTCACGCTCGACCTTTCGGTCTCCAGTGTTCCGAGGCCATATCTGTATATGCTACGCTCGTCAAATTTAACCCGAGTATTCTGCGTGTGCAAAACTGGCTTACACCCGTTGTATTTGAACGTAGAGCTTATCACACCCGATCATCACGTGGTGTCTCGGCACGACGAACTTTCGCAACGGTGCATACTCAGGGAGAACACTTATACCTTGAAATTTAGTAAGGGATCATCTTATAATGCTACCGTCGTACTAAGCAAAATAAGAAGCATAATAAGATAAACATCACATGCAATCAAAATATGTGACATGATATGGCCATCATCATCTTGTGCTTTTGATCTCCATCTTCAAAGCACTGTCATGATCACCTTCGTCACCGGCTTGACACCTTGATCTCCATCGTAGTATCGTTGTCGTCTCGCCAACTATTGCTTCCACGACTATCGCTACCGCTTAGTGATAAAGTAAAGCAATTACATGGCGATTGCATTTCATACAATAAAGCGACAACCATATGGCTCCTGCCAGTTGCCGATAACTTTACAAAACATGATCATCTCATACAAAACCGTATAACTTATCATATCTTGACCATATCAGATCACAACATGCCCTGCAAAAACAAGTTAGACGTCCTCTACTTTGTTTGTTGCAAGTTTTACGTGGCTGCTACGGGCTTTAGCAAGAACCATTCTTACCTACGCATACAAAACCACAACGATGTTTCGTCAAGTATGTGCTGTTTTAACCTTCACAAGGACCGGGCGTAGCCACACTTGATTCAGCTAAAGTGAGAGAGACAGACACCCGCCAGTCACCTTTAAGCAACGAGTGCTCGTAACGGTGAAACCAGTCTCGCGTAAGCGTACGCGTAATGTCGGTCCGGGCCGCTTCATCTCACAATACCGCCGAAGCAAAGTATGACATGCTGGTAAGCAGTATGACTAGTATCGTCCACAATCTCATTGTGTTCTACTCGTGCATATCATCTACGCATAGACCTGGCTCATGATGCCACTGTTGGGGAACGTAGTATTTTAAAAATTTCCTACGATCACGCAAGATCTATCTACCAGATGCATAGCAACGAGAGGGAATAGTGTGTCTACGTACCCTCGTAGACCGGGAGTGGAAGCGTCAAGTGACGCGGTTGATGTTGTCGAACTTCTTCGCGATCCAACCGATCAAGCACCGAACGTACGGCACCTCCGCGTTCAGCACACGTTCAGCTTGATGACGTCCCACGAGCTCTTGATCCAGTTGAGCTTCACAGGAGAGTTTCGTCAGCACGACGGCGTGGTGACGGATATGATGTGTTCACCGGCGCAGGGCTTCGCCTAAGCTCCGCGACGGTACGACCGAGGTGTGATTCTGTGGAGGGGGGCACCGCACACGGCTAAAAAATTCAACTTGTGTGTCTTTGGGTGCCCCCCTGCCCCCGTATATAAAGGAGCAGGGGAGGGAGGCCGGCCAACCTCTCCTGGTGCGGCTAGGGAGGGAGTCCTACTAGGAATAGGATTGCAATCCTATTCCTAGTAGGATTCACCGAAAGGAAGAAGGGGGAAAGGAATAGGAGAGGTGGCGCCCCCCCAATCCTAGTCCAACTAGGATTCCTAGGTGGGGGCGCCGGCCAGCCCTATGGGCTGCCTCTCTCTCACCCTTTAGGCCCACTATGGACTATCCCCTCTCGTAGGGGGTTCCGGTAACCCCCTCCGGCATTCCCGATAAATCCAAAACTTTTCCGGTATACTTCCGGTGTCCGAATATAGCCGTCCAATATATCAATCTTTATGTCTCGGACATTACGAGACTCCTCGTCATGTCCGTGATCTCATCCGGGACTCCGAACTACCTTCGGTACATCAATACTCAAAAACTCATAATACCGATCGTCATCAAACGTTAAGCGTGCGGACCCTACGGGTTCGAGAACTATGTAGACATGACCGAGACACATCTCTGGTCAATAACCAATAGCGGAACCTGGATGTTCATATTGGCTCCTACATATTCTACGAAGATCTTTTATCGGTCAGAACCGCATAACAACATACGTTGTTCCTTTTGTCAAACGGTATGTTACTTGCCCGAGATTCGATCGTCGGTATCTCTATACCTAGTTCAATCTCGTTACCGGCAAGTCTCTTTACTCGTTCCGTAACACATCATCTCGTGACTAACTCATTAGTCTTTTGCTTGCAAGGCTTATTGTGATGTGTGTTACCGAGAGGGCCCAGAGATACCTCTCCGACACTCAGAGTGACAAATCCTAATCTTGATCTATGCCAACACCACGAATACTTTCGGAGACACCTGTAGAGCATCTTTATGATCACCCAGTTACGTTGTGACGTTTGATAGCACACAAGGTGTTCCTACGGTATTCGGGAGTTGCATAATCTCATAGTCATAGGAACATGTATAAGTCATGAAGAAAGCAATAGCAGTTAAACTAAACGATCATAGTGCTATGCTAACGGATGGGTCTTGTCCATCACATCATTCTCCTAATGATGTGATCCCGTTGATCAAATGACAACTCATGTCTATGGCTAGGAAACATAACCATCTTTGACCAATGAGCTAGTCTAGTAGAGGCATACTAGGGACATACTGTTTTGTCTATGTATTCACACATGTATTAAGTTTCCGTTTAATACAATTCTAGCATGAATAATAAACATTTATCATGATATAAGGAAATAAATAATAACTTTATTATTGCCTCTAGGGCATATTTCCTTTAGTAATTCATCCTTATTCATTGATATATTTCACATTACGATGATGTTCTTATGTTGTTTTGGCCTATTTTACACAGTTTGCAACTTTCCGGTGCCGAAGCAGCAGACGCAGGATTCAGCGGTAAAAAGTGGACACTGAGTTGTTGAAGAATAATACCTCCAAATTACCTGAAAATCGACGGAGGGTATTTTCCAGAAGGATCACGAAGATACGCAAAAGAGCAACCAGAGGGGGGCCACAGGGTGCCCAGGCGGCCACCTGGCGCAGCCCCCACCCTAGCCGCGCCGGGAGGGCGCCTGGAGCCCCTGGCCCACTCCAGGCTCCCCCCTCTGGCCTATATACTCCTCGTCATCCAGAAACCCTAAAAGGGGAGAGTTTACGGAGTTCCGCCGCCGCTCCGTGGCGGAAACCTACAGAGAAGAAAAGCCATCTCCGGCGGGCAGATTCCGCCGGGGAGATCACCTCCCGGAAGGGGAGATCATCGCCATCGTCATCACCATCGTCACGGGCATCATCGAGATCATCATCAACATCATCCCCAACATCAGCACCATCTCCATCTTCATCCAATCTCATCTCACAATTGCAACTTGTGTTGTAATCTGTACTATCTATCCTCTCTACTCTATCGGTGTTGATTACTACTTTGTGGTGAATGCTATTGAGTTTTGTTGGAGAAATATCATTGTGTCCAGATTGTTTATCATCCATCTATCTCCACTGATCATGATCTCTTTTATGTCTTGTGAGTAGTTACTTTAGTTCTTGAGGACATGGGAGAAGTCTTGTTGTTAGTAGTTATATGATGTTGAAGTAATATGTGTTGTTTGATACTTAAGTTGTGTTGTTATTTTCCTAGTGGTGTTGTGTGAGTCGAACACTCAACACTTCGCCTTATTAAGGACCTAGGGGAATACTTTGTGTACAAAGAATGCTTACGGTGGGTTGCCGGAGTGACAGAAACCTGAACCCCAGTTCGCACGCTTTTGCACAAGGGAACAATGGATCATCGATCGTATTGCTATGGTTAGGCTTTTGCCTTAAATACTATCTTGTATTTGCGGATGCTTGCAAGGTGTTTAATCATAAGAGTGCACTCATCTTAGTCTAGAGGGTGTACTAGCATAGATCCACCCACTCAACACTTATCAACACATCACATAGTACCGATACAGAATATGGCGAAAGCACATGACTACCTCTCCCGTGTGTCCTTAAGAACACTTTAGCCTTTATAAGTTCAGTTGCTAGGCCTCTCCTTTGCTCAGAAAGGATTGGGCCACTTGTTACTCTCCAGTGCCTTTTTCTTTGCTCGCTTTTACTTTCCTGTTGCTTATATCAAGAAAACCCCTAAAAAGTTACCTTTCAGTGCTTGCAGTTATTCCTTGCTCAGAATCACTTATCAATACCTTCTGCTCCTCATTGGGTTCGACACTCTTACTTATCGAAAACGCTGCAATAGATCCTTACGGTTGCGGGTCATCAGCCGGCCGGCCCTCCTATGGTGCGGCTAGGGCTGCAATCCTAGTAGGAATCTACCAAAGAAGGAAAAGGGGGGAAGGAAAGAGAGGGAGAGGGAGAGGGAAAGAGGGGCCGCGCCCCCCTCCCCTAGTCCTATTCGGACTCCTCCTAGGGAGGGGGCGCGCCACCTCCTGGCTGCTGCCCTCTCTCTCCCCTATGGCCCACCAGGGCCCACCATTCCCCCGGGGGGTTCCGGTAACCCCCCCCCCCCGGCACTCCGGTAAATTCCGAAACTTTCCAGAACACTTCCGGTGTCCAAATATAGTCGTCCAATATATCAATCTTTATGTCTCGGACATTCCGAGACTCCTCGTCATGTCCGTGATCTCATCCGGGACTCCGAACTACATTCGGTACATCAAAACTCATAAACTCATAATACCGATCGTCATCAAACGTTATGCGTGCGGACCCTACGGGTTCAAGAACTATGTAGACATGACCGAGACTCATCTCCGGTCAATAACCAATAGAGGAACCTGGATGCTCATATTGGCTCCTACATATTCTACGAAGATCTTTATCAGTCAAACCGCATAACAACATACGTTGTTCCTTTTGTCATCGGTATGTTACTTGCCCGAGATTCGATCGTCGGTATCTCTATACCTAGTTCAATCTCGTTACCGGCAAGTCTCTTTACTCGTTCCGTAATACATCATCTCGTGACTAACTCATTATTCATTTGCTTGCAAGGCTTATTATGATGTGCATTACCGAGAGGGCCCAAAGATACCTCTCCGACACTCGGAGTGACAAATCCTAGTCTTGATCTATGCCAACACCACGAATACTTTCGGAGACACCTGTAGAGCATCTTCGTGATCACCCAGTTACGTTGTGACGTTTGATAGCACACAAGGTGTTCCTACAGTATTCGGGAGTTGCATAATCTCATAGTCCTAGGAACATGTATAAGTCATGGAGAAAGCAATAGCAGTAAAACTAAACGATCAAAGTGCTATGCTAACGGATGGGTCTAGTCCATCACATCATTCTCCTAATGGTGTGACCCCATTGATCAAATGACAACTCATGTCTATGGTTAGGAAACATAACCATCTTTGATCAATGAGCTAGTCTAGTAGAGGCATACTAGGGACACTCTGTTTTGTCTATGTATTCACACATGTACTAAGTTTCCGGTTAATACGATTCTAGCATGAATAATAAACATTTATCATGATATAAGGAAATATAAAATAACAACTTTATTATTGCCTCTAGGGCATATTTCCTTCAGTCTCCCACTTGCACTAGAGTCAATAATCTAGCTCACATCGCCATGTGATTTAATACCGATAGTTCACATCGTTATGTGAATAACACCCATAGTTCACATCGCCATGTGACCAACACCCAAAGGGTTTACTAGAGTCAATAATCTAGTTCACATCGCTATGTGATTAATACCCAAGAGTAATAAGGTGTGATCATGTTTTGCTTGTGAGAGAAGTTTAGTCAACGGGTTTGTCGCATTCAGATCCGTATGTATTTCGCAAATTTCTATGTCTACAATGCTCTGCATAGAGCTACTCTAGCTAATTGCTCCCACTTTCAATACGCATCCAGATTGATATTTAGAGTCATCTGGATTTAGTGTCAAAGCTTGCATCGGCGTAACCCTTTACGACGAACTCTTTATCACCTCCATAATCGAGAAACATTTCCTTAGTCATCCAGTTACTAGGGATAATTTTGACCGCTGTACAGTGATCTACTCCTGGATCACTATTATACCTCCTTGTCAAACTCATGGCAAGGTACACAACATGTTTGGTACACAGCATGGCATACTTTATAGAACCTATGGCTGAGGCATAGGGAATGACTTTCATTCTCTCTATATTTTTCTGCCGTGGTTTGGCTTTGAGTCTTACTCAACTTCACACCTTACAAGTCAGGCAAGAACTCCTTCTTTGACTGATCCATTTTGAACTACTTCAAAATCTTATCAAGGTATGTACTCATCGAAAGTCTTATCAAGCGTCTTGATCTATCTCTATAGATCTTGATGCTCAATTTTGTAAGTAGCTTCACCAAGGTCTTTCTTTGAAAAACTCCTTTCAAACACTCCTTTATGCTTTCCAGAAAATTCTACATCATTTCCGATCGACAATATGTCATTCACATATACTTATCAGAAAGGTTGTAGCGCTCCCACTCACTTTCTTGTAAATACAGGCTTCACCGCAAGTCTGTATAAGTCTATATGCTTTGATCAACTTATCAAAGTGTATATTCCAACTCCGAGATGCTTGCACCAGTCCATTAGATGGATCGCTGGAGCTTGCACATTTTGTTAGCACCTTTAGGATTAACAAAACCTTCTGGTTGCATCATATACAAGTCTTCTTTAATAAATCCATTAAAGAATGCAGTTTTGTTATCCATTTGCCAGATTTCATAAAATGCGGCAATTGCTAACATGATTCGGACAGACTTAAGTATCGCTACAGGTGAGAAAGTCTCATCGTAGTCAACTCCTTGAACTTGTCGAAACCCTTTTGCAACAAGTCGAGCTTTGTAAACAGTAACATTACCGTCTGCGTCGGTCTTCCTCTTGAAGATCCATTTATTTTCGATGGCCTGCCGATCATCGGGCAAGTCAACCAAAGTCCACACTTTGTTCTCATACATGGATCCCATCTCAGATTTCATGGCCTCAAGCCATTTTGCGGAATCTGGGCTCATCATCGCTTCCTCATAGTTCGTAGGTTCATCATGGTCCAGTAACATGACTTCCAGAACCGGGTTGCCGTACCACTCTGATGCGGAACGAACTCTGGTTGATCTACGAAGTTCAGCAGAAACTTGATCCGAAGTTTCATGACCATCATCATTAACTTCCTCACTGATTGGTGTAGGAATCACTGGAACAATTTTCTGTGATGTACTACTTTTCAATTCGGGAGAAGGTACAATTACCTCATCAAGTTCTACTTTCCTCCCACTCACTTCTTTCGAGAGAAACTCCTTCTCTAGAAAGGATCCATTCTTAGCAACGAATATCTTGCCTTCGGATCTGTGATAGAAGGTGTACCCAACAGTCTCTTTTGGGTATCCTATGAAGACACATTTCACCGACTTGGGTTCGAGCTTATCAGGTTGAAGCTTTTTTACATAAGCATCGCAGCCCCAAACTTTAAGAAACGACAACTTTGGTTTCTTGCCAAACCATAGTTCATAAGGTGTCGTATCAACGGATTTAGATGGTGCCCTATTTAACGTGAATGCAGCTGTCTCTAAAGCATAACCCCAAAATGATAGTGGTAAATCGGTAAGAGACATCATAGATCGCACCATATCCAATAAAGTACGGTTACGACGTTCGGACACACCATTACGCTGTGGTGTTCCGGGTGGCGTGAGTAGTGAAACTATTTCACATTGTTTTTACTGAAGGCCAAACTCGCTAACTCAAATATTTTACCTCTACGATCATATTGTAGAAACTCTTATTTTCTTGTTACGATGATTCTCCACTTCACTCTGAAATTCTTTGAACTTTTCAAATGTTTCAGACTTGTGCTTCATTAAGTAGATATACCCATATCTGCTCAAATCATCAGTGAAGGTCAGAAAATAACAATACCTACCGCGAGCTTCAACACTCATTGGTCCACATACATCTGTATGTATGATCTCGAACAAATCTGTTGCTCGCTCCATTGTTCCGGAGAATGGAGTTTTAGTCATCTTGCCCATGAGGCATGGTTCGCAAGCACCAAGTGATTCATAATCAAGTGATTCCAAAAGTCCATCACTATGGAGTCTCTTCATGCGCTTTACACCATTATGACCTAAACGGCAGTGCCACAAATAAGTTGCACTATCATTATTAACCTTGCATCTTTTGGCTTCAATATTATGAATATGTGTATCACCACGATCGAGATCCAACAAACTATTTTCATTGGGTGTATGACCATCGAAGGTTTTATTCATGTAAATAGAATAACAATTATTCTATGACTTTAAATGAATAACCGTATTGCAACAAATATGATCAAATCATATTCATGCTCAACGCAAATGCCAAATAACATTTATTTAGGTTTTACACTAATCCCGAAAGTATAGGGAGTGTGCGATGATGATCATATCAATCTTGGAACCACTTCCAACACACATCGTCACTTCACCTTTAACTAGTCTCTGTTCATTCTGCAATTCTCGTTTCGAGTTACTAATTTTTAGCAACTGAACCGGTATCAAATACCCAGGGGTTGCTATGAACACTAGTAAAGTACACATCAATAATCTGTATATCAAAATGTACCTTTGTTCACTTTGTCATCCTTCTTATCCGCCAAGTACCTAGGGCAGTTCCACTTCCAGTGACCATTTCCTTTGCAGTAGAAGCACTTAGTTTCAGGCTTGAGTTTTAGCTTTGGGTTTCTTCACGGGAGTGACAACTTGCTTGTCATTCTTCTTGAGGTTCCCCTTCTATCCCTTTGCCCTTTACTTGAAACAAGTGGTCTTGTTAACCATCAACACTTGATGCTTTTTCATGATATCTACCTTCGCCGACTTCAGGATCGCGAAGAGCTTAGGAATTACTTTCGTCATCCCTTGCATATTATAGTTTATCACGAAGTTCTACTAACTTGGTGATAGTGACTAGAGAACTTTGTCAATTACTATCTTATCTGGAAGATTTACTCCCACTTGATTCAAGTAATTGTAGTACCCAGACAATCTGAGCACATGCTCACTGGTTGAGCTATTCTCCTCCATCTTTAGGCAAAGTACTGTCAGAAGTCTTATACCTCTCGACACGGGCATGAGTATGAAATAGTAATTTCAACTCTTGGAACATCTTATATGCTCCATGGCGTTCAAAACGTTTTTGAAGTCCCAGTTCTAAGCCGTAAAGCATGGTGCACTTAAACTATCAAGTAGTCATCATACCGAGCTTTTGTCCAAACATTCATAACGTCTACATCTGCTCCTGCAATAGGTCTGTCACCTAGCGGTGCATCAAGGACATAATTCTCTGTGCAGCAATGAAGATAATCCTCAGATCACGGAACAATTCCGCATCATTGCTACTAACATCTTTCAACTTAGTTTTCTCTAGGAACATATAAAAAATAAATGGGGAGCAACATCGTGAGCTATTGATCTACAACATAGATATGCTAATACTACGAGGACTAAGTTCATGATAAATTAAAGTTCAATTTAATCATATTACTTAAGAACTCCCACTTAGATAGACATCCCTCTAGTCATCTAAATGATCACGTGATCCAAATCAACTAAACCATGTCCGATCATCACGTGAGATGGAGTAGTTTCAATGGTGAACATCTTATGCTGATCATATCTACTATATGATTCACGCTCGACCTTTTGGTCTCCAGTGTTCCGAGGCCATATCTGCATATGCTAGGCTCGTCAAGTTTAACCTGAGTATTCTGCGTGTGCAAAACTGGCTTACACCCGTTGTATTTGTACGTAGAGCTTATCACACCCGATCATCACGTGGTGTCTCGGCACGACGAACTTTCGCAATGGTGCATACTCAGGGAGAACACTTATACCTTGAAATTTAGTAAGGGATCATCTTATAATGCTACCGTCGAACTAAGCAAAATAAGAAGCATAATAAGATAAACATCACATGCAATCAAAATATGTGACATGATATGGCCATCATCATCTTGTGATTTTGATCTCCATCTCCAAAGCACCGTCATGATCACCTTCGTCACCGGCGCGACACCTTGATCTCCATCGTAGCATCGTTGTCGTCTCGCCAACTATTGCTTCTACGACTATCGCTACCACTTAGTGATAAAGTAAAGCAATTACATGGCGATTGCATTTCATACAATAAAGCGACAACCATATGGCTCCTGCCAGTTGCCGATAACTTTACAAAACATGATCATCTCATACAAAACCATATATCTCATCATGTCTTGACCATATCACATCACAACATGCCCTGCAAAAACAAGTTAGACGTCCTCAACTTTGTTGTTGCAAGTTTTACGTGGCTGCTATGGGCTTAGCAAGAACCGTTCTTACCTACGCATAAAAAACCACAACGATGTTTCGTCAAGTATGTGTTGTTTTAACCTTCACAAGGACCGGGCGTAGCCACACTTGATTCAGCTAAAGTGAGAAAGACAGACACCCGCCAGTCACCTTTAAGCAACGAGTGCTCATAACGGTGAAACCAGTCTCGCGTAAGCGTACGCGTAATGTCGGTCCGGGCCGCTTCATCTCACAATACCGCCGAAGCAAAGTATGACATGCTGGTAAGCAGTATGACTACTATCGCCCAGAACTCATTGTGTTCTACTTGTGCATATCATCTACGCATAGACCTGGCTCTGATGCCACTGTAGGGGAACGTAGTATTTTAATATTTTCCTACGATCACGCAAGATCTATCTACCAGATGCATAGCAACGAGAGGGAAGAGTGTGTCTACGTACCCTCGTAGACCGGAAGGGGAAGCGTCAAGTGACGCGGTTGATGTAGTCGAACTTCTTCGCGATCCAACCGATCAAGCACCGAACGTACGGCACCTCCGCGTTCAGCACACGTTCAGCTTGATGACGTCCCACGAGCTCTTGATCCAGTTGAGCTTCACGGGAGAGTTTCGGCAGCACGACGGCGTGGTGACAGATATGATGTATCTATCGGCGCAGGGCTTCGCCTAAGCACTGCGACGGTATGACCGAGGTGTGTTTCTGTGGAGGGGGGCACCGCACACGGCTAGAACAATTCAACTTATGTGTGTTTGGGTGCCCCCTTGCCCCCGTATATAAAGGAGCAAGGGCGGAGGCCGTCCGGCCCTCCTATGGTGCGGCTAGGGCTGCAATCCTACTAGGAATAGGATTGCAATCCTATTCCTAGTAGGAATCTACCAAAGAAGGAAAAGGGGGGAAGGAAAGAGAGGGAGAGGGAGAGGGAAAGAGGGGCCGCGCCCCCCTCCCCTAGTCCTATTCGGACTCCTCCTAGGGAGGGGGCGCGCCACCTCCTGGCTGCTGCCCTCTCTCTCCCCTATGGCCCACCAGGGCCCACCATTCCGCCGGGGGGTTCCGGTAACCCCCCAGCACTCCGGTAAATTCCGAAACTTTCCAGAACACTTCCGTTGTCCGAATATAGTCGTCCAATATATCAATCTTTATGTCTCGGACATTCCGAGACTCCTCGTCATGTCCGTGATCTCATCCGGGACTCCGAACTACCTTCGGTACATCAAAACTCATAAACTCATAATACCGATCGTCATCAAACGTTAAGCGTGCGGACCCTACGGGTTCGAGAACTATGTAGACATGACCGAGACTCATCTTCGGTCAATAACAAATAGCGGAACCTGGATGCTCATATTGGCTCCTACATATTCTACGAAGATCTTTATTGGTCAAACCGCATAACAACATACGTTGTTCCTTTTGTCATCGATAGGTTACTTGCCCGAGATTCGATCGTCGGTATCTCTATACCTAGTTCAATCTCGTTACCGGCAAGTCTCTTTACTCGTTCCGTAATACATCATCTTGTGACTAACTCATTAGTCATTTGCTTGCAAGGCTTATTATGATGTGCATTACCGAGAGGGCCCAGAGATACCTCTCCGACACTCGGAGTGACAAATCCTAGTCTTGATCTATGCCAACACCACGAATACTTTCGGAGACACCTGTAGAGCATCTTTATGATCACCCAGTTACGTTGTGACGTTTGATAGCACACAAGGTGTTCCTACGGTATTCGGGAGTTGCATAATCTCATAGTCATAGGAACATGTATAAGTCATGGAGAAAGCAATAGCAGTAAAACTAAACGATCAAAGTGCTATGCTAATGGATGGGTCTAGTCCATCACATCATTCTCCTAATGGTGTGACCCCATTGATCAAATGACAACTCATGTCTATGGTTAGGAAACATAACTATCTTTGATCAATGAGCTAGTCTAGTAGAGGCATACTAGGGACACTTTGTTTTGTCTATGTATTCACACATGTACTAAGTTTCCGGTTAATACAATTCTAGCATGAATAATAAACATTTATCATGATATAAGGAAATATAAAATAACAACTTTATTATTGCCTCTAGGGCATATTTCCTTCAGAAACTACTCGACACTGGACATATCAAACGGTGGAACGTGCGCAACTAATTTCACAAAATGCATCCAAAATAGGTCCAAGCACACAAAATTAAGCATTTACGATCGAGGAAACTACGAACTGAGTGTCTGAATGGAACCATAACATCGATGTTCATCTTTTTTGTGTAGAGCGTATCTCGAATCGATGCATCTTGTGTAGATTAGAAGGGACGAGCAACAAAGGAGATTAGAGGGGAGCTTACTCAAGGTAGGAGAAGATATCATGTACAAGATGTATACTAGCTCGCATCGCACTCGCATACTCTCGTGCAAGGAGGCCCACCATGTGCGCTCTATGCGGATCAACTCAGCCCGACTGGCTGAAAATAGCCGATTCGATGGTTCCTAACGGGACTAGCTGGGACCTACTTTAAGTTCCATGCGATGCAAGGCCAACAGGGAAACGCATGCAACTGATACGTCCAAAACGTATCTATAATTTCTGCTTGCTCCATGCCCTTTTTGTGTGATATTGATATGATATTTATGCACTTCCATACACTTTTGATCATATTTGGACTAACCTACTAATGGTTGCAAAACTGCACAATGTTCTTGTTTTACACTTTATTGTGTAGGAATTACTTAAAAATTGACAAAAACGCAAAAGGAGTCGTATTGGAGTAGGACTCTGACTTTCCTGAAATCTGTCTGAGAACGTTTTATAAAGATGGTCACGTTCCGGCCCGAAGACGACGTCAAACAGAAAAAGTCTAGTTGCGAAAGTTGTGGGGAATTTCGAGGCGATGCTTCTGGATATAAAATTCGTCCAAATCGGAGTCCAGACGGCCGAGTAAAGCCCGTTTTACTGAGGCCCAAAATCTGATGACGGGAATCCGAGAGTCTATATAAAGAGAGGAAACCTAGGTCACCAAGGGCCACGAATTTTCCTCCTCCCGAGCCGCCGTCTTGGAGGGGAGGACCAGCACCATTGCAGCACCATCCACAAGGAAGAAGGGGGGCCAAGGAGCCGCTGCCCCTAGGGCTGCCGCCGCCCCCAAGGGCCGCCGCCGTCTCCTCCTCGCCGCCGCCGCCTCCGTGGCCGCCGCCGGCCGCTGCCTCCTCGCGGGGCTGCACCTCTCCATCAACACCATCATCAACCTCCTCCTCACCATGTCCATTTGTGAGTAGTCTTCTCCGGGGCCGAGGGCTCGTACGTGTAGCTATATGGTTATCTCTCTCTCCCATGATGTGATCTTCGTTGTGATCATAGGCTATGTTAATCTAGGGTGATCCCATGATATTTCCCCTTCTTCTATGTATTGGATTGATGTACTCACTTGTCTTTATCTAGTATAATCCCCGAGACCAAGGTGACAGCGGTCTATTGGACATGGATTAGAAAAATATTTTCATGAGTGATTTCCTCTTTTGTGTGTTGATTGAAGATTGAGAGTCTCTTGGTGCTTGTCTTTGACTATCCTTTAGATATGTTATGGTGATTGTGGGACTCTCTTTGGATGGCCACGGTGACATTGGGAAATCCTTAGATTGAGAACTACGAACTTTGAGGTGTGCTTTTGTAGCCCTACATAATTATCATCCTCTCTTGACCACGAAGGAATGACCTCCGAGTGTGTCCCCTTTGCATGTTTTATGGGAAATATCATGTGATTCGATTATGTTAATGTTGTTGGGAGTTGCCACTAGTGAAAGTATGAAGCCTAGGCCTTGCCTCCACCATTGCAATACCATTTGTGCTCACGTTTACCACTTGTTTGCTTGCTGCAATTTTTATTACATATTTATATTACTTTATTTTGCCATCCATATCACTTGTCATTTAACATCTCTTCGCCGAACTAGTGCACCTATACATCTAACAAGTGTATTAGGTGTGTTGGGGACACAAGAGACTTCTTGTATCTTAGTTGCAGGGTTGCTTGAGAGAGACCATCTTCAACCTCTACTTCCCTGAGTTCGATAAACCTTAGGTCATCCACTTGAGGGAGATTGCTGCCGTCCTACAAACCTCTGCGCTTGGGGGCCCAACATAGTCTACAAGACTAGAAGCGTGTGTAGACATCAGCAACCAAATAGCTCATTTTCGTGCGAGCCTGATTGGCCTATATACAGGCAACCAAACGCACCCTATATGCATGTTCTACTTTTGTTGACCACTTTAGCTATATGTTTTGTTAACTGTATTTTGAGTTTGGGTCACTCGATTTTTTACCGTTTATTTTTGCTCGGAGATTCATGTTGCGTTTTTTCGGCCTCCTGTTGTGTTGTGCTTGTTGGGGAACGTAGTATTTTAAAATTTTCCTACGATCACACAAGATCTATCTACCAGATGCATAGCAACGAGAGGGAAGAGTGTGTCTACGTACCCTCGTAGACCGGAAGCGGAAGCGTCAAGTGACGCGGTTGATGTAGTCGAACTTATTCGCGGCCCAACCGATCAAGCACCGAACGTACGGCACCTCTGCGTTCAGCACACGTTCAGCTTGATGACGTCCCACGAGCTCTTGATCCAGTTGAGCTTCACGGGAGAGTTTCGTCAGCACGACGGCGTGGTGACGGATATGATGTATCTACCGGCGCAGGGCTTCGCCTAAGCACTGTAACGGTATGACCGAGGTGTGTTTCTGTGGAGGGGGCACCGCACACGGCTAGAACAATTCAACTTGTGTGTCTTTGGGTGCCCCCTTGCCCCCGTATATAAAGGAGGAAGGGGGGAGGCCGGCCGGCCCTCCTATGGTGCGGCTAGGGAGCAATCCTACTAGGAATAGGATTGCAATCCTATTCCTAGTAGGAACTACCAAAGAAGGAAGAAGGGGGAAGGAAAGAGAGGGAGAGGGAGAGGGAAAGAGGGGCCGCGCCCCTTCCCCTTGTCCTATTCGGACTCCTCCTAGGGAGGGGGTGCGCCACCTCCTGGCTGCTGCCCTCTCTCTCCCATATGGCCCACCAGGGCCCACCATTCCCCCGGGGGGTTCCAGTAACCCCCGGCACTGGTAAATTCCGAAACTTTCCAGAACACTTTCGGTATCCGAATATAGTCGTCCAATATATCAATCTTTATGTGTCGGACATTCTGAGACTCCTCATCATGTCTGTGATCTCATCCGGGACTCCGAACTACCTTTGGTACATAAAAACTCATAAACTCATAATACCGATCGTCATCAAACGTTAAGCGTGCGGACCATACGGGTTCGAGAACTATGTAGACATGACCGAGACTCATCTCCGGTCAATAACCAATAGCGGAACCTGGATGCTCATATTGGCTCCTACATATTCTACGAAGATCTTTATCGGTCAAACCGCATAACAACATACGTTGTTCCTTTTGTCATCGGTATGTTACTTGCCCGAGATTCGATCGTCGGTATCTCTATACCTAGTTCAATTTCGTTACCGGCAAGTCTCTTTACTCGTTCCGTAATACATCATCTCGTGACTAACTCATTAGTCTTTTGCTTGCAAGGCTTATTATGATGTGCATTACCGAGAGGGCCCAGAGATACCTCTCCGACACTCGGAGTGACAAATCCTAGTCTTGATCTATGCCAACACCACGAATACTTTCAGAGACACCTGTAGAGCATCTTTATGATCACCCAGTTACGTTGTGACGTTTGATAGCACACAAGGTGTTCTTACGGTATTCGGGAGTTGCATAATCTCACAGTCATAGGAACATGTATAAGCCATGGAGAAAGCAATAGCAGTAAAACTAAACGATCATAGTGTATGCTAACGGATGGGTCTAGTCCATCACATCATTCTCCTAATGATGTGATCACGTTGATCAAATGACAACTCATGTCTATGGCTAGGAAACATAGCCATCTTTGATCAATGAGCTAGTCTAGTGGAGGCATACTAGGGACATACTATTTTGTCTATGTATTCACACATGTATCAAGTTTCCGGTTAATACAATTCTAGCATGAATAATAAACATTTATCATGATATAAGGAAATATAAATAACAACTTTATTATTGCCTCTAGGGCGTATTTCCTTCAGTCTCCCACTTGCACTAGAGTCAATAATCTAGCTCACATTGCCATGTGATTTAATACTGATAGTTCACATCGTTATGTGAATAACACCCATAGTTCACATCGCCATGTGACCAACACCCAAAGGGTTTACTAGAGTCAATAATCTAGTTCACATCGCTATGTGATTAATACCCAATAGTAGTAAGGTGTGATCATGTTTAGCTTGTGAGAGAAGTTTAGTCAACGGGTCTGTCACATTCAGATCCGTATGTATTTCGCAAATTTCTATGTCTACAATGCTCTGCATAGAGCTACTCTAGATAATTGCTCCCACTTTCAATACGCATCCAGATTGATACTTAGAGTCATCTGGATTTAGTGTCAAAGCTTGCATCGGTGTAACCCTTCATGACGAACTCTTTATCACCTCCATAATCGAGAAACATTTCCTTAGTCATCCAGTTACTAATGATAATTTTGACCGCTGTACAGTGATCCACTCGTGGATTACTTTGATACCTCCCTTGACAAACTCATGGCAAGGTACACAACATGTTTGGTACACAGCATGGCATACTTTATAGAACCTATGACTGAGGCATAGGGAATAACTTTCATTCTCTCTATATTTTTCTGCCGTGGTCTGGCTTTGAGTCTTACTCAACTTCACACCTTACAAGTCTGGCAAGAACTCCTTCTTTGACTGTTCCATTTTGAACTACTTCAAAATCTTATCAAGGTATGTACTCATCGAAAGTCTTATCAAGCGTCTTGATCTATCTCTATAGATCTTGATGCCCAATATGTAAGCAGCTTCACCAAGGTCTTTCTTTGAAAAACTCCTTTCAAACACTCCTTTATGCTTTCCAGAAAATTCTACATTATTTCCGATCGACAATATGTCATTCACATATACTCATCAGAAAGGTTGTAGTGCTCCCACTCACTTTCTTGTAAATACAGGCTTCACCGCAAGTCTGTATAAATCTATATGCTTTGATCACCTCATCAAAGCGTATATTCCAACTCTGAGATGCTTGCACCAGTCCATAGATGGATCGCTGGAGCTTGCACACTTTGTTAGCACCTTTTGGATCGACAAAACCTTCTGGTTGCATCATATACAACTCTTCTTTGAGATATCCATTCAGGAATGCAGTTTTGACATCCATTTGCCAGATTTCATAATCATAAAATGCGGCAATTGCTAACATGATTCGGACTTAAGCATCGCTACTGGTGAGAAAGTCTCATCGTAGTCAACTCCTTGAACTTGTCGAAACCCTTTCGCAACAAGTCGAGCTTTGTAAACAGTAACATTACCGTCTGCGTCGGTCTTCCTTTTAAAGATCCATTTATTTTTTATGGTCTGCCGATCATCGGGCAAGTCAACCAAAGTCCACACTTTGTTCTCATACATGGATCCCATCTCAGATTTCATGGCCTCAAGCCATTTTGTGGAATCTGGGCTCATCATCGCTTCCTCATAGTTCGTAGGTTCATCATGGTCCAGTAACATGACTTCCAGAACCGGGTTGCCGTACCACTCTAATGCGGAACGAACTCCAGTTGATCTACGAAGTTCAGCCGAAACTTGATCTGAAGTTTCATGATCATCATCATTAGCTTCCTCACTAATTGGTGTAGGAATCACTGGAACTAGTTTCTGTGATGTTCCACTTTCCAATTCGGGAGAAGGTACAATTACCTCATCAAGTTCTACTTTCCTCCCACTCACTTCTTTCGAGAGAAACTCCTTCTCTAGAAAGGATCCACTCTTAGCAACAAAGACCTTGCCTTCGGATCTATGATAGAAGGTGTACCCAACAGTTTCTTTTGGGTATCCTACGAAGATTTACTTCTCCGATTTGGTTTCGAGCTTATCATGTTGAAACTTTTTCACATAAGCATCGCAGTCCCAAACTTAAAGAAATGACAGCTTAGGTTTCTCGTCAAACCACAGTTCATACGGTGTCATCTCCACGGATTTAGATGGTGCCCTATTTAACGTGAATGTAGCTGTCTCTAATGCATAACCCCAAAAGCGATAGTGGTAGATCGGTAAGAGACATCATCGATCGCATCATATCTAATAAAGTACGGTTATGACGTTCGGACACACCATTACACTGTGGTGTTCCAGGTGGCGTGAGTAGTGAAACTATTTCACATTGATTTTACTGAAGGCCAAACTCGCTAACTCAAATATTTTACCTCTACGATCATATTGTAGAAACTCTTATTTTCTTGTTACGATGATTCTCCACTTCACTCTGAAATTCTTTGAACTTTTTAAATGTTTCAGACTTGTGCTTCATTAAGTAGATATACCCATATCTGCTCAAATCATCAGTGAAGGTCAGAAAATAACGATACCTACCGCGAGCTTCAACACTCATTGGTCCACATACATCTGTATGTATGATCTCCAACAAATTGCTTGCTCGCTCCATAGTTCCGGAGAACGGAGTTTTAGTCATCTTGCCCATGAGGCATGGTTCGCAAGCACCAAGTGATTCATAATCAAATGATTTCAAAAGTCCATCACTATGGAGTTTCTTCATGCGCTTTACACCATTATGACCTAAACGGCAGAGCCACAAATAAGTTGCACTATCATTATTAACCTTGCATCTTTTGGCTTCAATATTATGAATATGTGTATCACCACGATCGAGATCCAACAAACTATTTTCATTGGGTGCATGACCATCGAAGGTTTTATTCATGTAAACAGAATAACAATTATTCTATGACTTTAAATGAATAACCGTATTGCAACAAATATGATCAAATCATATTCATGCTCAACGCAAATGCCAAATAACATTTATTTAGGTTTTACACTAATCCCGAAAGTATAGGGAGTGTGCGATGATGATCATATCAATCTTGGAACCACTTCCAACACACATCGTCACTTCACCTTTAACTAGTCTCTGTTCATTCTGCAATTCTCGTTTCGAGTTACTAATTTTTAGCAACTGAACCGGTATCAAATACCTAGGGGTTGCTATGAACACTAGTAAAGTACACATCAATAATCTGTATATCAAAATATACCTTTGTTCACTTTGTCATCCTTCTTATCCGCCAAGTATCTAGGGCAGTTCCACTTCCAGTGACCATTTCCTTTGCAGTAGAAGCACTTAGTTTCAGGCTTGAGTTTTAGCTTTGGGTTTCTTCATGGGAGTGACAACTTGCTTGTCATTCTTCTTGAAGTTCCCCTTCTATCCCTTTGCCCTTTACTTGAAACAAGTGGTCTTGTTAACCATCAACACTTGATGCTTTTTTTTATGATTTCTACCTTCGCCGACTTCAGCATCGCGAAGAGCTCGGGAATTCCTTTCGTCATCCCTTGCATATTATAGTTCATCACGAAGTTCTACTAACTTGGTGATAGTGACTAGAGAACTTTGTCAATTACTGTCTTATCTGGAAGATTAACTCCCACTTGATTCAAGTAATTGTAGTACCCAGACAATCTGAGCACATGCTCACTGGTTGAGCTATTCTCCTCCATCTTGTAGGCAAAGTAATGTCAGAAGTCTTATACCTCTCGACACGGGCATGAGTATGAAATACTAATTTCAACTCTTGGAACATCTTATATGCTCCGTGGCGTTCAAAACCTTTTTGAAGTCCCGGTTCTAAGCCTTAAAGCATGGTGCACTTAAACTATCAAGTAGTCATCATATGGAGCTTTTGTCAAAACGTTCATAACGTCTACATCTGCTTTTGTCAAAACGTTCATAATGTCATCTAAATGATCACGTGATCCAAATCAACTAAACCATGTCCGATCATCATGTGAGATGGAGTAGTTTCAATGGTGAACATCTTATGTTGATCATATCTACTATATGATTCACGCTCGACCTTTCGGTCTCCAGTGTTCCGAGGCCATATCTGCATATGCTAGGCTCGTCAAGTTTAACCCGAGTATTCTGTGTGTGCAAAACTGGCTTACACCCGTTGTATTTGAACGTAGAGCTTATCACACCCGATCATCACGTGGTGTCTCGGCACGACTAACTTTTGCAACGGTGCATACTCAGGGAGAACACTTATACCTTGGAATTTAGTAAGGGGTCATCTTATAATGCTACCGTCGTTCTAAGCAAAATAAGAAGCATAATAAGATAAACATCATATGCAATCAAAATATGTGACATGATATGGCCATCATCATCTTGTGCTTTTGATCTCCATCTCCAAAGCAACGTCATGATCACCTACGTCACCGGCGCGACACCTTGATCTCCATCGTAGTATCGTTGTCGTTTTGCCAACTATTGCTTCTACGACTATCGCTACCGTTAGTGATAGAGTAAAGCAATTACATGGCGATTGCATTTCATACAATAAAGCGACAACCATATGGCTCCTGCCAGTTGCCGATAACATTACAAAACATGATCATCTCATACAAAACCGTATAACTCATCATGTCTTGACCATATACATCACAACATGCCCTGCAAAAACAAGTTAGACGTCCTCTACTTTGTTGTTGCAAGTTTTACGTGGTTGCTACGGGCTTAGCAAGAACCATTCTTACCTACGCATACAAAATCACAATGATGTTTCGTCAAGTATGTGATGTTTTAACCTTCACAAGGACCGGGCGTAGCCACACTTGATTCAGCTAAAGTGAGAGAGACAGACACCCGCCAGTCACCTTTAAGCTACGAGTGCTCGTAATGGTGAAACCAGTCTCGCGTAAGCGTACGCGTAATGTCGGTCCGGGCCGCTTCATCTCACAATACCGCCGAAGCAAAGTATGACATGCTGGTAAGCAGTATGACTAGTATCGCCCACAACTCATTGTGTTCTACTCGTGCATATCATCTACGCATAGACTTGGCTTTGATACCACTGTTGGGGAACGTAGTATTTTAAAATTTTCCTACGATCATGCAAGATCTATCTACCAGATGCGTAGCAACGAGAGGGAAGAGTGTGTCTACGTACCCTCGTAGACCGGAAGCGGAAGCGTCAAGTGACGCGGTTGATGTAGTCGAACTTCTTTGCGATCCAACCGATCAAGCACCGAACGTACGGCACCTCCGCGTTCAGCACACGTTCAGCTTGATGACGTCCCACGAGCTCTTGATCCAGTTGAGCTTCACGGGAGAGTTTCGTCAGCACAACGGCGTGGTGACGGATATGATGTATCTACCGGCGCAGGGCTTCGCCTTAGCACTATGACGGTATGACCGAGGTGTGTTTCTGTGGAGGGGGGCACCGCACACGGCTAGAACAATTCAACTTGTGTGTCTCTGGGTGCCCCCCTGCCCCCGTATATAAAGGAGCAAGGGAGGAGGCCAGCCGGCCCTCCTATGGTGCGGCTAGGGAGCAATCCTACTAGGAATAGGATTGCAATCCTATTCCTAGTAGGAACTACCAAAGAAGGAAGAAGGGGGAAGGAAAGAGAGGGAGAGGGAGAGGGAAAGAGTGGTCGCGCCCCCTTCCCCTTGTCCTATTCAGACTCCTCCTAGGGAGGGGGCGCGCCACCTCCTGGCTGCTGCCCTCTCTCTCCCATATGGCCCACCAGGGCCCACCATTCCCCCGGGGGGTTCCGGTAACCCCCCCAGCACTCTGGTAAATTCCGAAACTTTCCAGAACACTTCCGGTGTCCGAATATAGTCGTCCAATATATCAATCTTTATGTCTCGGACATTCCGAGACTCCTCGTCATGTCCGTGATCTCATCCGGGACTCCGAACTACCTTCGGTACATCAAAACTCATAAACTCATAATACCGATTGTCATCAAATGTTATGCGTGCGGACCCTACGGGTTCGAGAACTATGTAGACATGACCGAGACTCATCTCCGGTCAATAACCAATAGTGGAACCTGGATGCTCATATTGGCTCCTACATATTCTACGAAGATCTTTATCGGTCAAACCGCATAACAACATACGTTGTTCCTTTTGTCATCGGTATGTTACTTGCCCGAGATTCGATCGTCGGTATCTCTATACCTAGTTCAATTTCGTTACCGGCAAGTCTCTTTACTCGTTCTGTAATACATCATCTCGTGACTAACTCATTAGTCTTTTGCTTGCGAGGCTTATTATGATGTGCATTACCGAGAGGGCCCAGAGATACCTCTCCGACACTCGGAGTGACAAATCCTAGTCTTGATCTATGCCAACACCACGAATACTTTCGGAGACACCTGTAGAGCATCTTTATGATCACCCAGTGTTCTTACGGTATTCGGGAGTTGCATAATCTCACAGTCATAGGAACATGTATAAGTCATGGAGAAAGCAATAGCAGTAAAACTAAACGATCATAGTGCTATGCTAACGGATGGGTCTAGTCCATCACATCATTCTCCTAATGATGTGATCCCGTTGATCAAATGACAACTCATGTCTATGGCTAGGAAACATAGCCATCTTTGATCAATGAGCTAGTCTAGTGGAGGCATACTAGGGACATACTATTTTGTCTATGTATTCACACATGTATCAAGTTTCCGGTTAATACAATTCTAGCATGAATAATAAACATTTATCATGATATAAGGAAATATAAATAGCAACTTTATTATTGCCTCTAGGGCATATTTCCTTCAGTGCTTGTTTTTTCGACTGTTGTTGATTTGCAACTGGGCCGAAGCCTATTATCTATGATTCAGCCCTTCTCTCTCTTCCTTTGTTATTTTTTTCTTCTTTTTTTGCTTTTATGTGTGTGTGTGGAATGTATCCAGTGCACCAGTCCAATCTGTGCAGCAGATACTCCACGGGCTTTTGAGCCGTTGGATATAAATATGAGGGGTGATATTAGGCTGAAACTAGATTGGTTGAACATTTGTAAAGAAGACCTCATGTTATGCTGAAAACAACCCGCACTTCACTCTTTCCTCTCTTGTTATTGAGTCGGTGTTATTTCTTTCTTTCTCCAAATATAAATATGGTCATATATCTTGAACCATACATCTGAATTTGGTTTTTCTTTGACCATCATCTTTCTTTCTATGTGTTTTTGAACTCTGGCTCTCCCACCACACGTCGATCCCACATGCACATGGCTAAACTGAATTTTAATTGGAGTTCCACAAACAAAATACTAAAACATATTCAACATTGATCTTGTTTCAAATATCTCGTCAAGAAAAAGTTGACAGTCAAAACAGATTCAAAATCAGACATTTGGTTCAAAATATATGTTACTTTTGTGCTTTTGCCAAAAAATAACACACAAATTTATTGATGTGGAAATGGGATGTGTAGTGTAGGTTGAATGTTATAGTCTATAAGGTTACTTCTGTAAGTATGTTGCGGTCCAACCTATGACAAAATCTAGTACGTTGCTTTTTCATCTAATGCCCCAAAAGCCTGTGGAGCACCTGGTGCACAGATTGGGCTGGTGCATAGGATACACTAGATCATGGATGGCGCGCGTTGCTGCACCCGTCTGTTTGTACAACTAAATGAAATGATTTTTTGTAAATTTATTATCACATGAAACATGTTAAATTTGCATAAATATAACCATACATTAGTATGTAATATGAGGAAATCTCATATACAAACGGTAAAAGAAAGGTTCGCATATGCAAATTGGATTGGTATAACATATACATTAGTCCATACAATAATTTTGATAGTAAATACAACTAATCATTACTACCAAGACATAATAAGCAAATAAGTTGTGCTCCTAGAATAATTCAGACCAGTAAGTAATTGTTTACATGGTGCTTTGCCAAAATCTTCAGACCTGTACTAAAGGGCCATCATGTTCGGAAACAAAGAAGACTTAGGTGAGCCTGATGCACCTGGCTATTTCTAATGGAGCTGATCGCATTCATGTGATGACTGCTAACAAGGATAATTAATTAGAATATCAGATAACAGTATCATGCATAATACAGATGGAAAAGGGTGTCGCTAGACTTGCATAAATAAAATTGGATTCAAACTAAAGTGTCGACCAATCAGCAACCACATCGTCACATGACAATATAACTGATATAGCAAGTAACATCTTGTGTAAGACAAAAGACAAAGAGTATTAGAACCAAAGTGAACGAAGTGGAATAAATGCGAAGTTGTGTAATATGTCAGCACACCTAGCATGCAACCAGTGCGTCCTTGAGCTGCTCAAGTTAGATACGATTACTTGGTTATGCTTTAGTACTGAAATTAATTTCAGCAGAGAGTCAATCAATTTTTTTTTATTGAAATGAAAATTGAATCCTCTTCAACAACTTCATCTGGCGACAACCAAAATTTCTGCAATTTTGTTCAATAAGTTTGAGCAATAAGAGTCTATAGCCTCATTGGCACCCTAGCTAGTTATGTTACTTCTTCTCATCTGGTATGGAGCTATCTCAAGTTTGAACTATCACTCACAGGGCAGTGAAACCCTGTTCAACAACCAAAAATAATGTCCTGAATTAAACCCGGCTATAGCTATTAGGATTGTTTTATCTCTAGCAATTGTATTATAAGGGTTAGAAATTCTAAAGAAATAGTCATGTAAACTCGTCTTAATTTTTCGCATACCTCAGAATTGTAAGAAGGAACATTTGTATTTATGAGGACCAGCAAAATCAATGGAATGTACTTTTGTGTTCTTGAGGCACACTTGTCGTGGCATCACATGTTAAAAATTAGATACTGTCTATACGCTAGTAATAGCAGAGACACTCAGGAATTAGAAAGCAAAAACAATCATACCTAAGTTATAATTTTCATGTAGTACTATTGTTGCTCACAACTGAAAAAAGGTCGATTTAGAGGAAGATAATCTACGGGATGTGCAAAAATAAAATTTGGATGCTGACATACATTGCAACAAAATTTAAGATGTTCTGACGCTCTAGTATATTACTCTAGTGCATTGTACTTGATTTTTTGCTAACTCCGGTATATAAAGCAATTGGATTTCTTTCAAACACTCAATCAGCTAATCTGTAGAACATGGAAATAAAACTTGTAGGAAAATGCAAAAATGGTAAGTGATGGCTTCTCGCCCCTCGTTGGTTACCCCAAGTGGAAGGTTTGAGATGCAGTGTAGCGGTAGTTTTCCCTTGGCAAAGATACCAAGGATCGAATTCCCCTGAGACTCCGAGGTTCAACAAGAAGGTGTCAACTGCTAACGGCGCCAGATACTTAGCGATTGACAGGACCTGCACACAGATACAAATAACTTTGCTCCCAACGAGTACAGAGAGGTTGTCAATCCCTCCGGCCTTGTCGTTTACAAAGGATCAAACGCAAGAGATAATAGTGATAGGTATGACTGCAACTAGTAAGTAAGAACAGAAAGTAAATAACGGGTGTGATCAGTGATGGTAATATGGACCGGGGTCCCATGATGTTCACTAGTGATGTCTCTCTCCCAAAAGACGATAAAACAGCTAAGCGAGGCAAACAAATTACAGCTGGGCAATTGACAGGATTATGTGCGCAAACCAATGCTAACTATGCTACAAAGAAAGGTAGAGGCTCAAAAGCATGGGCGGTACGCCAAGGCAAGTAGACCAAAATCCATCTGCATCTACTACTAATCATCCACCTTGAGATATCTATCTAGAACATCTCGCTGGTATTAAGTTGCGAGTCCCACCCATAGTGTAAACTCAAAGCAACAGACAACTGCATTAAAAGAACTTTGCGTAAAGTAAACAATCCTTGCACCCGCAAGTACAAGCACCGTTGTTTTCCCCCTTGTGGCAACAGCACATCCCCTAGACTCATGTTTCTGTCACTCAAGCTAGTCATCGAGGGGCATGAACCCACAATCAAGCATAACGTTCCCTCTTGGAGTTACTACCTACTACTTGGCCAAAGCAATAAAAAGCAACGAAGAACATGCAAGAATTACTCAAGAACATAAATATAAAAGAGGTAAATCAAATATATTACTCAAACACAATCTGAACATAATCTCATAATCCATCGGATCCCAGCAAACTCATCATAGCAACAGCATAAGGATTACATATGTGCCTCGATCATGTAGGGCAGCTCACGAGGTCTAATCGGTGAAGGACAAAGAGGGGAGGAGAACATCACATAGCTACTGGTCATGGACCCATGGTCCAAGGGAGACTACTCACAACTCATCCGGAAGGCGTCCATGGTGGTGGAGAGGCTCCCGGTGGTGATCCTCCCCTCCGGCAGGGTGCCGGGAAGAGTTCTCCTGGTGCTCCCGATCTTGGAAGCGCGGCGGCGGCGGAACAGAGATGAGATCGCGAAAAAGGGTTCCGTCCTCGAGGGTTTCGGGACGCGGTGTAAATATATGCCAAAGGGGGGCATCAGCGGAGGTCAAGGGGGCCCAGGCGCCCCCCCCCCCCCCCGGCGCGGCCAGGAGGGGGGCCGCGCCCCCAGGGCGCCTGGAGCCCTGGTGGCCCCCCTCTGGCCCTACTTTGGCCGCACGGAAGCTTCTGGAGCGCTGATTTTTTATATATTTTTCCCGGAATTTTTCTGGCAATTTAAGTAATGGGAAAACCTGAAATACAAAAACAGCAGAAAACAGAAACTGGCACTGGGGTGCACTGAGTTAATAGGTTAGTCCAAATATGATCAAAAGTGTATGGAAGTGCATAAATATCATAGCAATATCACACAAAAGAGGCATGGAGCAAGCAGAAATTATTGATACGTTTTGGACGTATCAACATCCCCAAGCTTAATTCGTGCTCGTCCTCGAGTAGGTAAATGATAACAAGCATAATTTCTGTGGTGACATGCTATTAACCATATAAGAACTTCTCACAGTCACATGACAAATGCTTACTGAGATAATGAATCTGTAGTAATTAAGTTGCCTCATGAGAAAATCACAAAGAACTGAAAGTTTTACAATATGATACTGAAACACTCAATAGATTTGTAGTGAGCATGGTGTGCAAGTATGACAAAGTGATACCTCGCTTGCCCCCTTTAGTGAAGCAAAACATAAAGGCAGGGGCACCTCCAAAGTTTAAGTGACGACTAGATACAATGATTTCAGAATAAACGATATCATAATCATGCAAAAGACAATGGTACTTTGGGACAATGCACATTACACTCAGAATGACAATCATGCTCTCAATAGTTGGTGCTTTAAAGAAGGTGGAGACTCTCGAACCGTGGCTTTTGATGGCAAGGTTGAAAACCCGTGGTCGGAAACAAAAACTAAACATGTACCAGAGCTCTTGGTTTTTAAAACATAGGTAAAATTATTTTTGGGATATGCATATTTCGTCAACGAATGCTAGTAGATAACTCAATTACTTCTCGAGCTGGACAAGTTTCGAGGAATGGCTCCCGCATGAGGACGATCACATCCTCTTAATCTCCTTTGTTTATCACTGCCAAAGTTTTCTTATTTCTCATGAACAAAGCGTGAAGGAGGGTTTGTTTGTTGTACATTTTTTAATGAGCCGGTCGCACTCTTTGCCAGTTCCTTCTCGTATTAGGGGTTTGCACATTAGACATGCAATCCCGGGGTGAAGCTTGTCCAACCTAAAAAGATCATGAATTAACTACTACTTCCTCATGAGCTAAAACAGAGGCACAAAAGAGAAATGCTTTTTTGATTAATTTCGAGATGGTACAAGATAGTCTTCGTTAGGAATGGCAGGTAAATACCATGTATAAGAAGGTATGGTGGACTCATATGGCATAACTGGTTTAAAGGATTTTGGATGCACAAGCAGTCGGTCCGCTTAGTACAGGTGGAGGTTAGCAAAAGACTGGGAGCGACCAACTAAGAGAGCAATGACGGTCATAATCATGCAGAGCGACAAAGCAACATTGAATCGGGCATGGAAGTTATATCGCTACTCAGAAATTAAAGATCATCAAGGCTTGATGGACTTTCTTTACAGTCTTAAATATGCGTGAGCATATGCCAAGTCAATCAAAATAAATTCTTGAAGGAAGATATCACTAAACATACCACATCATAGGCAAACAAATCATGTTGGTACTCCAATAACACATTGAGAACCCCCCCCCCATCTATTTGAGACTAACCATAAGAAAACATGAACTACTAAGCACCATTATGCACATAGCATTTTTATCATAGACATATCAACCAGTGCAACAGAAGCCAACTCTCTTAACAAGATAAGCATGATAACCCAAGAGAGTTCCAGCAACCAACTAAACAAAAGCTCTTTAAAAAGAAAAGCATGAAAACTAAGAGTTAAGCATGACAGTAGCTATTGAAAGACCAAGAACATACACAGCAAAGATAAACATGAAAATTCTATGTTGTGTTCTAGGTTGAAGTGGAGCGTGTTTCTCTCCCACACAAAGAAATCTGAGTTCCAAGTCGTTATGAAAAGCAAGCAAGCTAAAGAAAACTAAAAAGGAAACTAAAAGCAAGACGCTCCAAGCATAGCACATAACACATGAAGTGATAAAAATATAGTGGAATGAAAGACGAACTGATAATTGTTGATGGAGAAGGGGATGCACGGGGGCATCCCCAAGCTTAGACGATTGAGTCTTCTTGAATATTTCTTGGGGGTGCACGGGGGCATCCCCAAGCTTGAGCGTTTGACACTCCTGAATCTTTTTATCATCTTCCCTCGCACACTTGAAAACTCCCTTCATATATAACTCATCATAATCTGATTAGCGAGGTTAGTACCCATAATAAAATAATTTTTCCTTGCTGGAAATAAGGATATTCTTGAAGGTCTACTGTTTCTCAAGATTGCCAAAAGGTTTTTGCAAAGAAAAAGCAAGCTCAAGGTTTGCAAAACGAAGAAAAGGCAAAACAGGACAGAATCTGTGAAAAACATACCAGCAGGTAGTAAATATTTTTTTTCGGGGCACTTATGCAACTCAAATCAAAAAACTCAGAACAGACGCCCGAAAGCCAATTGTATAGAGCACGCTGTCGAAAAAATTCAGACCAAAAAGATGATGGTGATTTTATACGAATTTTTCTATCCAACGACAGAATCTGTTTCCTGGACAGCACGTCACAACTTTTGAACTTTCTTGCAATCAGAGGCTAAACTTGGCACAAAGCTGAAAAGTAAAGATACAATGATGATGCTACTGTAGTAACAAACATCAAGACACAACAAAAGCAAAATAAAATTTTATTCATTGTGGGCTGCCTCCCAAAAGCGCTTTCTTTTATGCCTTTAAGCTAGGCATAATGCAAAGAGGAATCAATAATCATCTTAATAATCGGAGTTATAAATTGCTTCAAATGGTTCCTCAACAAGTTCACTCTTGTTCCTTCTAGGAAAGGGGTACATACCTTTTGCCTTCCCGCGTAAGCGGATTTGTCCCTTACCTATATCGATGAAGCCTTTTACGGCTCGGAGGAAGTCCCTTCCAAGCACTATATTTCCTTGGTTTGGCTTCATGATGAAGAAATCAACCATTGCAATCCCTTTAAGGAATGTAACTGGCACGTCTTTTATTCTTCCCTGGATCTCAGAAATATCTCCATTAGTGTGTTCATGATAAGATGATAATCTATCCATGTTAAATTTTAAAGAATCATGAACAATTTTTGGCATAGTAGAAACCATAGATCCAATATCACAATAAGCAAGGAAGTCTTGATTAGAGATGCTAATCCTAACAAAAGGCTCCCAATCATTGTCTATTTCCAAAATATCTCTCTTATTGGGTTTGGGTTTCTCTACCTTCATCAAGTCTAGAGCATCCATTCTCTTCTCAATAGTAACAAGTCTATCTATGACAGTATCAAAATTATGATCATAATCAAAGTAACTAGATAGACCATGTATAATTTCAAGAGCTCTAGCTTCATCACACTCTAGGAAATCTCCTTCAGCTATAATATCAAGAGAGTGTTTACACCATTTAAAAAGACCATGGTAAAAATTTCTAAGCACAATTTTTATAGGTATCCAAGGCATAATTCTCCTATGTGCATCAGAAATTCTGTCCCATGCCTTCTTCATATTTTCTCCATCCTTTTGATGGAAATCTAGAACTTCTGATTCCCTCAAAGCACCAAATCCTAACGTGCTTGACTAAACAGAAAGGACTACTAACAGAAAAGAAAATAATTTTTTTGTGATTTTTGATAAAGGACACTAAAGCAAAACTGAAAGGTAAACTAACAAGACTAAAAAGCAAAGGTAAAAGATAGCGTGCAACTCCCCTATCTTGAAGAGTGGAGTCCCCGGCAACGGCGCCAGAAAACTTTGCTTGATGGCTTCTCGCCCCTCGTTGGTTACCCCAAGTGGAAGGTTTGAGATGCAGTGTAGCGGTAGTTTTCCCTTGGCAAAGATACCAAGGATCGAATTCCCCTGAGACTCCGAGGTTCAACAAGAAGGTGTCAACTGCTAACGGCGCCAGATACTTGATGGCTTCTCGCCCCTCGTTGGTTACCCCAAGTGGAAGGTTTGAGATGCAGTGTAGCGGAAGTTTTCCCTTGGTAATACCAAGGATCGATTTCCCTGAGACTCCCAGTTTCAACAAGAAGGTGTCAACTGCTAACGGCGCCAGATATTAGCAATCAACGTGGACCTGCACACAGATACAAATAACTTTGCTCCCAACGAGTACAGAGAGGTTGTCAATCCCTCCGGTCTTGTAGTTTACAAAGGATTAAACGCAAGTGATAATAGTGATAGATATTGCTGCAATAGTAAATAAAAGCGGAAAGTAAATAGCGGATGTGATCAATGATGGTAAAATGGACCGGAGTCTCATGATGTTCACTAGTGATGTCTCTCTCCCAAAAGACGATAAAATAGCTATGTGAGGTAAACGAATTACAGCTGGGCAATTGACAGAATTATGTGCGCAAACCAATGCTAACTATGTTGCAAGAAAGGTAGAGGTTCAAAGCATGGGCGGTACGCCGAGGTAAGTAGACCGAAATCTATCTGCATCTACTACTAATCATCCACCTTGAGATATCTATCCAGAACATCTCGCTGGTATTAAGTTGCGAGTCCCACCCATAGTGTAAACTCAAAGCAACAGACAACTGCATTAAAAGAACTTTGCGTAAAGTAAACAATCCTTGCACCCGCGGGCACAAGCACCGTTGTTTTCCCCCTTGTGGCAACAGCACATCCCCTAGACTCATGTTTCTGTCACTCAAGCTAGTCATCGAGGGGCATGAACCCACAATCAAGCATAACGTTCCCTCTTGGAGTCACTACCTACTACTTGGCCAAAGCAATAAATAACAACAGAGAACATGCAAGAATTACTTACGAACATAAATATAAAAGAGGTGAATCAAATATATTACTCAAACACAATCTGAACATAATCTCATAATCCATCGGATCCCAGCAAACTTATCATAGCAACGGCATAAGGATTACATATGTGCCTCGATCATGTAGGGCAGCTCACGAGGACTAATTAGTGAAGCACAAGAACGGGAGGAGAACATCACATAGCTACTTGTCATGGACCCATGGTCCAAGGGAGACTACTCACAACTCATCCGGGAGGCGTCCATGGTGGTGGAGAAGCTCCAGGTGGTGATCCTCCCCTCCGGCAGGGTGCCGAGAAGAGTTCTCCTGGTGCTCCCGATCTTGGAAGCGGCGGCGGCGGCGGAACAGAGATGAGATCGTGAAAAAGGGTTTCCGTCTCGAGGGTTTTGGGAGACGGTCTAAATATATGCCAAAGGGGGGCACCAGACGAGGCTCGGGGGGCCCAGGCGCCCCCCCCGGCGCGGCCCAGGGGGGGCGCGCCACCAGGGCGCCTGGAGCCCTGGTGCCCCCCCCCCCCGGCTGTACTTTGGCTACCGGGAACTTTCTGGAACGCTGATTTTTTATATAGTTTTTCCGGGATTTTTCTGGCAGTTCTCGTAATGGGAAAACCTGAAATACAAAAACAGCAGAAAACAGAAACTAGCACTGGGGTGCACTGAGTTAATAGGTTAGTCCAAATATGATCAAAAGTGTATGGAAGTGTATAAATATCATAGCAATATCACCCAAAAGAGGCATGGAGCAAGCAGAAATTATAGATACGTTTTGGACGTATCAACATCCCCAAGCTTAATTCCTGCTCGTCCTCGAGTAGGTAAATGATAACAAGAATAATTTCTGTGGTGACATGCTATTAACCATATAGGACTTTTTCATAGTCACATGACAAAAGCTTACTGAGACAATGAAGCTATAGTAATTAAGTTGCCTCATGAGAAAATCACAAAGAACTGAAAGTTTTACAATATGATACTGAAACATCAAATAGATTTGTAATGAACATGGTGTGCAAATATGATAAAGTGATATCTCGCTTGCCCCCTTTAGTGAAGCAAAACATAAATGCAGGGGCACCTCCAAGGTTTAAGTGATGACTAGATACAATGATTTCAGAATAAACGATATCACAATCATGCAAAAGACAATGCTACTTTGGGACAATGCACATTACACTCAGAATGACAATCATGCTCTCAGTAGTTGGTGCTTTAAAAGAAGGTGGAGACTCTCGAACCGTGGCTTTTGTTGGCAAGGTTGAAAACCCGTAGTCGGAAACAAAGACAAAACATGTACCAGAGCTCTTGATTTTAAAACAGAGGTAATAATTTTTTTTAGATCATGCATGTTTCGTCAACGAATGCTAGCAGACAACTCAATCACTTCTTGAGATGGACAAGTTTCGAGGAACGGCTCCCGAATGAGGACGATCACATCCTCTTAATCTCCTTTGTTTATCACTGCCAAAGTTTTCTAATTTCTCATGAACAAAGCGTGAAGGAGGGTTTGTTTGTTATATTAATTTTGAGCCGGGCGCACTCAATGCCAGTTCCTTCTCGTATTATGGGTTTGCACATTTTACATGCAATCCCGGGGTGAAGCTTGTCCAACTTAAAAAGATTATGAATTAACTACTACTTCCCCATGGACTTACAACAGAGGCACAAAATAGGAATGCTTTTCTTTGAATAATCTCGAGATGGTACATGCAAGTCTCCGTTAGGAATGGCAGGTAAGTACCATGTAGGAAGGTATGGTGGACTCATATGGCATAACTGGTATAAAGGAATTTGGATGCACAAGCAGTCAGTCCGCTTAGTACAGGTGGAGGTTAGCAAAAGACTGGGAGCGACCAACTAAGAGAGCAATGACGGTCATAATCATGCAGAGCGACAAAGCAACATTGAATCAGGCATGGAAGTTATATCGCTACTCAGAAACAAAAGATCATCAAGGCTTGACAGACTTTCTTTACAGTCTTAAATATGCGTGAGCATACGCCAAGTCAATCAACATAAATTCTTTGAAGGAAGATATTACTAAACCATACCACATCATAGGCAAACAAATCATGTTGGTACTCCAATAACACATTGGGAACCCCCCAGCTATTTGAGACTAACCATAAGAAAACATGAACTACTAAGCGCCATTATGCACGTAGCATCTTTATCATAGACATATCAACCAATGCAACGGAAGCAAACTCTCTTAATAAGATAAGCATGATAACTAAAGAGAGTTCAAGCAACCAACTAAACGAAAGCTCTTTAAAAAGATAAGCATGAAAGTTAAGAGCTAAGCATGATAGTAGCTATTAAAGGACAAAGAACACACACAGTAAGGATAGACATAAAAATTCCATGTTATGTTCTAGGTAGAAGTGGAGCGTGTTTCTCTCCCACATAAAGAAAGCTGAGTTCCGACTCGTTATGAAAAGCTAAGGAAAGCTAAAAAGGAAAACTAAAAGCAAGACGCTCCAAGCATAGCACATAACACATGAAGTGATTAAAATATAGTGGAACGAAAGACGAACTGATAATGTTGATGGAGAAGGGGATGCACGGGGGCATCCCTAAGCTTAGACGCTTGAGTCTCCTTGAATATTTCTTGGGGGTGCACGGGGGCATCCCCAAGCTTGAGCGTTTGACACTCCTGAATCTTTTTATCATCTTCCCTCGCACACTTGAAAACTCCCTTCATACATAACTCATCATAATCTGATTAGTGAGGTTAGTACCCATAATAAAATAATTGTTACTTGCTGGAAATAAGGATATTCTTGAAGGTCTACTGTTTCTCAAGATTGCCAAAAGGTTTTTGCAAAGAAAAAGCAAGCTCTAGGTTTGCAAAATGAAGGAAAGGTAAAACAGGACAGAATCTGTGAAAAACAGAACAGCAGGTAGTAAATGATTTTTCCGGGGCACTTCTGCAACTCTAATCAAAAAACTCAGAAGAGACGCACGGAAGAAAATTATATACAGCACGCTGTCGAAAAAATTCAGACCAAAAAGATGATCTAGTGATTTTATACGAATTTTTCTATCCAAGGACAGAATCTGTTTCCTGGACAGCACGTCACAACTTTTGAACTTTCTTGCAATCAGAGGCTACACTTGGCACAAAATTTGAAAAGTAAAGATACAATGATGATGCCACTGTAGTAACAACATCAAGACACAACAAAAGCAAAATAAAATTTATTCATTAGGCTGCCTCCCAAAAGCGCTTTCTTTTATGCCTTTAAGCTAGGCATAATGCATAGAGGAATCAATAACCATCATAATAATCGGAGCTATAAATTGCTTCAAATGGTTCCTCCCGCGGCCGAATCTAACAAGTTCCGCGAGGTAAAGTTCAAGCCTGCATAAAAAGTTTGGATAACCATCCAAGTAGTCAAACCATGAGTAGGGCAGTTCTTGATAAGAGATTTCATACGTTCCCAAGCTTGGGCAACGTGTTCATTATCCAATTCTTTAAAATTCATTATGTTACTCCTTAGTTGGATAATTTTAGCAGGTGGATAGTATTTTCCAATAAAAGCATCTTTGCACTTGTCCCATGAATCTATGCTATTTCTAGGCAAGACTGAAACCAAATTTTAGCTCCTCCTCTCAAAGAGAAAGGAAAAAGCTTAAGCTTAACAATATCACCGTCTACTTCTCGGTACTTTTGCATATCACAAAGTTCAACAAAGTTGTTTAAGTGTAAAGCAGCATCATCTCCAGCACCGGAGAATTGATCTTTCATGACTAAGTTCAGCAAAGCAGGTTTAATTTCATATGAAGGTGCTGAAGTGGCAGGTGTAGTGATAGGTGTGCAGATAAAGTCATTGTTGTTGTGACTAGTGAAGTCACACAACTTGGTGTTCTCGGTGGAACCCATAGTAGCAAGCAAGCAAGATAACTATTTTTTTGATTTTCGATAAAAGATACTAAAGCAAAACTGAAAGGTAAACTAACAAGACTAAAAAGCAAAGGTAAAAGATAGCGTGCAACTCCCCTATCCTGAAGAGTGGAGTCCCCGGAAACGGCGCCAGAAAACTTTGCTTGATGGCTTCTCGCCCCTCGTTGGCCCCAAGTGGAAGGTTTGAGATGCAGTGTAGCGGAAGTTTTCCCTTGGTAATACCAAGGATCGATTTCCCTGAGACTCCCAGTTTCAACAAGAAGGTGTCAACTGCTAACGGCGCCAGATATTAGCAATCAACGTGGACCTGCACACAGATACAAATAACTTTGCTCCCAACGAGTACAGAGAGGTTGTCAATCCCTCCGGCCTTGTAGTTTACAAAGGATTAAACGCAAGTGATAATAGTGATAGATATTGCTGCAATAATAAATAAAAGCGGAAAGTAAATAGCGGATGTGATCAATGATGGTAATATGGACCGGAGTCTCATGATGTTCACTAGTGATGTCTCTCTCCCAAAAGACGATAAAATAGCTATGTGAGGTAAACGAATTACAGCTGGGCAATTGACAGAATTATGTGCGCAAACCAATGCTAACTATGTTGCAAGAAAGGTAGAGGTTCAAAGCATGGGCGGTACGCCGAGGTAAGTAGACCGAAATCCATCTGCATCTACTACTAATCATCCACCTTGAGATATCTATCCAGAACATCTCGCTGGTATTAAGTTGCGAGTCCCACCCATAGTGTAAACTCAAAGCAACAGACAACTGCATTAAAAGAACTTTGCGTAAAGTAAACAATCCTTGCACCCGCGGGCACAAGCACCATTGTTTTCCCCCTTGTGGCAATAGCACATCCCCTAGACTCATGTTTCTGTCACTCAAACTAGTCATCGAGGGGCATGAACCCACAATCAAGCATAACGTTCCCTCTTGGAGTCACTACCTACTACTTGGCCAAAGCAATAAATAACAACGGAGAACATGCAAGAATTACTTACGAACATAAATATAAAAGAGGTGAATCAAATATATTACTCAAACACAATCTGAACATAATCTCATAATCCATCGGATCCCAGCAAACTCATCATAGCAACAGCATAAGGATTACATATGTGCCTCGATCATGTAGGGCAGCTCACGAGGACTAATTAGTGAAGCACAAGAACGGGAGGAGAACATCACATAGCTACTGGTCATGGACCCATGGTCCAAGGGAGACTACTCACAACTCATCCGGGAGGCGTCCATGGTGGTGGAGAAGCTCCCGGTGGTGATCCTCCCCTCCGGCAGGGTGCCGGGAAGAGTTCTCCTGGTGCTCCCGATCTTGGAAGCGGCGGCGGCGGCGGAACAGAGATGAGATCGCGAAAAAGGGTTTCCGTCCCAAGGGTTTTGGGAGACGGTCTAAATATATGCCAAAGGGGGGCACCAGACGAGGCTCGGGGGGCCCAGGCGCCCCCC
>LR738709.1:547301989-547375796 GCA_902687465.1 Secale cereale | reverse complement strand
CCGGCTGTACTTTGGCTACCGGGAACTTTCTGGAACGCTGATTTTTTATATAATCCGGGATTTTTCTGGCAGTTCTCGTAATGGGAAAACCTGAAATACAAAAACAGCAAAAAACAGAAACTAGCACTGGGGTGCACTGAGTTAATAGGTTAGTCCAAATATGATCAAAAGTGTATGGAAGTGTATAAATATCATAGAAATATCACACAAAAGAGGCATGGAGCAAGCAGAAATTATAGATACGTTTTGGACGTATCAACATCCCCAAGCTTAATTCCTGCTCGTCCTCGAGTAGGTAAATGATAACAAGCATAATTTCTGTGGTGACATGCTATTAACCATATAAGAACTTTTCACAGTCACATGACAAATGCTTACTGAGATAATGAATCTATAGTAATTAAGTTGCCTCATGAGAAAATCACAAAGAACTGAAAGTTTTACAATATGATACTGAAACACTCAATAGATTTGTAGTGAGCATGGTGTGCAAGTATGACAAATTGATACCTCGCTTGCCCCCTTTAGTGAAGCAAAATATAAATGCAGGGGCACCTCCAAAGTTTAAGTGACGACTAGATACAATGATTTCAGAATAAACGATATCATAATCATGCAAAAGACAATGGTACGTTGGGACAATGCACATTACACTCAGAATGACAATCATGCTCTCAATAGTTGGTGCTTTAAAGAAGGTGGAGACTCTCGAACCGTGGATTTTGATGGCAAGGTTGAAAACCCGTGGTCGGAAACAAAAACTAAACATGTACCAGAGCTCTTGGTTTTTAAAACATAGGTAAAATTATTTTTGGGATATGCATATTTCGTCAACGAATGCTAGTAGATAACTCAATTACTTCTCGAGCTGGACAAGTTCCGAGGAACGGCTCCCGCATGAGGACGATAACATCCCCTTAATCTCCTTTGTTTATCACTGCCAAAGTTTTCTGATTTCTTATGAACAAAGCGTGAAGGAGGGTTTGTTTGTTGTATATTTTTTAATGAGCCGGGCGCACTCTTTGCCAGTTCCTTCTCGTGTTAGGGGTTTGCACATTAGACATGCAATCCCGGGGTGAAGCTTGTCCAACCTAAAAAGATCATGAATTAACTACTACTTCCTCATGAGCTAAAACAGAGGCACAAAAGAGAAATGCTTTTTTGATTAATTTCGAGATGGTACAAGATAGTCTTCGTTAGGAATGGCTGGTAAATACCATGTATAGGAAGGTATGGTGGACTCATATGGCATAACTGGTTTAAAGGATTTTGGATGCACAAGCAGTCAGTCCGCTTAGTACAGGTGGAGGTTAGCAAAAGACTGGGAGCGACCAACTAAGAGAGCAATGACGGTCATAATCATGCAGAGCGACAAAGCAACATTGAATCGGGCATGGAAGTTATATCGCTACTCAGAAATTAAAGATCATCAAGGCTTGATGGACTTTCTTTACAGTCTTAAATATGCGTGAGCATATGCCAAGTCAATCAAAATAAATTCTTGAAGGAAGATATCACTAAACCATACCACATCATAGGCAAACAAATCATGTTGGTACTCCAATAACACATTGAGAAACCTCCAGCTATTTGAGACTAACCATAAGAAAACATGAACTACTAAGCACCATTATGCACATGGCGTTTTTATCATAGACATATCAACCAGTGCAACAGAAGCCAACTCTCTTAACAAGATAAGCATGATAACCCAAGAGAGTTCCAGCAACCAACTAAACAAAAGCTCTTTAAAAAGAAAAGGATGAAAACTAAGAGCTAAGCATGACAGTAGCTATTGAAAGACCAAGAACATACACAGCAAAGATAAACATGAAAATTCTATGTTGTGTTCTAGGTTGAAGTGGAGCGTGTTTCTCTCCCACACAAAGAAAGCTGAGTTCCAAGTCGTTATGAAAAGCAAGCAAAGCTAAAGAAAACTAAAAAGTAAACTAAAAGCAAGACTCTCCAAGCATAGCACATAACACATGAAGTGATAAAAATATAGTGGAACGAAAGACGAACTGATAATTGTTGATGGAGAAGGGGATGCACGGGGGCATCCCCAAGCTTAGACGCTTGAGTCTTCTTTAATATTTCTTGGGGGTGCACGGGGGCATCCCCAAGCTTGAGCGTTTGACACTCCTGAATCTTTTTATCATCTTCCCTCGCACACTTGAAAACTCCCTTCATACATAACTCATCATAATCTGATTAGCGAGGTTAGTACCCATAATAAAATAATTTTTCCTTGCTGGAAATAAGGATATTCTTGAAGGTCTACTATTTCTCAAGATTGCCAAAAGGTTTTTGCAAAGAAAAAGCAAGCTCAAGGTTTGCAAAACGAAGAAAAGGCAAAACAGGACAGAATCTGTGAAAAACAGACCAGCAGGTAGTAAATAATTTTTTTCGGGGCACTTATGCAACTCAAATCAAAAAACTCAGAACAGACGCCCGAAAGCCAATTGTATAGAGCACGCTGTAGAAAAAAATTCAGACCAAAAAGATGATCTGGTGATTTTATACGAATTTTTCTATCCAAGGACAGAATCTGTTTCCTGGACAGCACGTCACAACTTTTGAACTTTCTTGCAATCAGAGGCTAAACTTGGCACAAAGCTGAAAAGTAAAGATACAATGATGATGCTACTGTAGTAACAAACATCAAGACACAACAAAAGAAAAATAAAATTTTATTCATTGTGGGCTGCCTCCCAAAAGCGCTTTCTTTTCTGCCTTTAAGCTAGGCATAATGCAAAGAGGAATCAATAATCATCGTAATAATCGGAGTTATAAATTGCTTCAAATGGTTCCTCAACAAGTTCACTCTTGTTCCTTCTAGGAAAGGGGTACATACCTTTAGCCTTCCCGCGTAAGCGGATTTGTCCCTTACCTATATCGATGAAGCCTTTTACGGCTCGGAGGAAGTCCCTTCCAAGCACTATATTTCCTTGGTTTGGCTTCATGATGAAGAAATCAACCATTGCAATCCCTTTAAGGAATGTAACTGGCACGTCTTTTATTCTTCCCTAGATCTCAGAAATATCTCCATTAGTGTGTTCATGATAAGATGATAATCTATCCATGTTAAATTTTAAAGAATCATGAACAATTTTTGGCATAGTAGAAACCATAGATCCAATATCACAATAAGCAAGGAAGTCTTGATTAGAGATGCTAATCCTAACAAAAGGCTCCCAATCATTGTCTATTTCCAAAATATCTCTCTTATTGGGTTTGGGTTTCTCTACCTTCATCAAGTCTAGAGCATCCATTCTCTTCTCAATAGTAGCAAGTCTATCTATGACAGTATCAAAATTATGATCATAAACAAAGTAACTAGATAGACCATGCATAATTTCAAGAGCTCTAGCTTCATCACACTCTAGGAAATCTCCTTCAGCTATAATATCAAGAGAGTGTTTACACCATTTAAAAAGACCATGGTGAAAATTTCTAAGCACAATTTTTATAGGTATCCAAGGCATAATTCTCCTATGTGCATCAGAAATTCTGTCCCATGCCTTCTTCATATTTTCCCCATCCTTTTGATGGAAATCTAGAACTTCTGATTCCCTCAAAGCACCAAATCCTAACGTGCTTGACTAAACAGAAAGGACTACTAACAGAAAAGCAAATAATTTTTTTGTGATTTTCGATAAAGGACACTAAAGCAAAACTGAAAGGTAAACTAACAAGACTAAAAAGCAAAGGTAAAAGATAGCGTGCAACTCCCCTATCTTGAAGAGTGGAGTCCCCGGCAACGGCGCCAGAAAACTTTGCTTGATGGCTTCTCGCCCCTCGTTGGTTACCCCAAGTGGAAGGTTTGAGATGCAGTGTAGCGGTAGTTTTCCCTTGGCAAAGATACCAAGGATCGAATTCCCCTGAGACTCCGAGGTTCAACAAGAAGGTGTCAACTGCTAACGGCGCCAGATACTTAGCGATTGACAGGACCTGCACACAGATACAAATAACTTTGCTCCCAACGAGTACAGAGAGGTTGTCAATCCCTCCGGCCTTGTCGTTTACAAAGGATCAAACGCAAGAGATAATAGTGATAGGTATGACTGCAACTAGTAAGTAAGAACAGAAAGTAAATAACGGGTGTGATCACTGATGGTAATATGGACCGGGGTCCCATGATGTTCACTAGTGATGTCTCTCTCCCAAAAGACGATAAAACAGCTAAGCGAGGTAAACAAATTACAGCTGGGCAATTGACAGGATTATGTGCGCAAACCAATGCTAACTATGCTACAAAGAAATATAGAGGCTCAAAAGCATGGGCGGTACGTCAAGGCAAGTAGACCGAAATCCATCTGCATCTACTACTAATCATCCATCTTGAGATATCTATCCAGAACATCTCGCTGGTATTAAGTTGCGAGTCCCACCCATAGTGTAAACTCAAAGCAACAGACAACTGCATTAAAAGAACTTTGCGTAAAGTAAACAATCCTTGCACCCGCAAGTACAAGCACCGTTGTTTTCCCCCTTGTGGCAACAGCACATCCCCTAGACTCATGTTTTTGTCACTCAAGCTAGTCATCGAGGGGCATGAACCCACAATCAAGCATAACGTTCCCTCTTGGAGTTACTACCTACTACTTGGCCAAAGCAATAAAAAGCAACGGAGAACATGCAAGAATTACTCAAGAACATAAATATAAAAGAGGTAAATCAAATATATTACTCAAACACAATCTGAACATAATCTCATAATCCATCGGATCCGAGCAAACTCATCATAGCAACAGCATAAGGATTACATATGTGTCTCGATCATGTAGGGCAGCTCACGAGGTCTAATCGGTGAAGGACAAAGAGGGGAGGAGAACATCACATAGCTACTGGTCATGGACCCATGGTCCAAGGGAGACTACTCACAACTCATCCGGGAGGCGTCCATGGTGGTGGAGAGGCTCCCGGTGGTGATCCTCCCCTCCGGCAGGGTGCCGGGAAGAGTTCTCCTGGTGCTCCCGATCTTGGAAGCGCGGCGGCGGCGGAACCGAGATGAGATCGCGAAAAAGGGTTCCGTCCTCGAGGGTTTCGGGACGCGGTGTAAATATATGCCAAAGGGGGGCATCAGCGGAGGTCAGGGGGGCCCAGGCCCCCCCCCCCCCCCGGCGCGGCCAGGAGGGGGGGCGTGCCCCCAGGGCGCCTGGAGCCCTGGTGGCCCCCCTCTGGCCCTACTTTGGCCGCACGGAAGCTTCTGGAGCGCTGATTTTTTATATATTTTTCCCGGAATTTTTCTGGCAATTTAAGTAATGGGAAAACCTGAAATACAAAAACAGCAGAAAACAGAAACTGGCACTGGGGTGCACTGAGTTAATAGGTTAGTCCAAATATAATCAAAAGTGTATGAAAGTGCATAAATATCATAGCAATATCACACAAAAGAGGCATGGAGCAAGCAGAAATTATAGATACGTTTTGGACGTATCAGTAAGTACTATATGTTTTCAGCCGAGGGACTACAGAATCATGTACATACGCTGGAATTAAGTTGGTCCTCCGGTGCTATCATCTTAGCATCCATCTAAAAATCAATATATGCTACATATAAAAGATTTCCAATTTATAATATAGATGAATTGTTGATTAGAAATTAGAATTAGATAAAGTAATCGGTACCTAGAGATTTAGAGTAACAATATACAACAAATGATTGCTTTCAAATTTATAACATCAAAAAATATACATGTAACCGATTTACGATCTGTCATGTAGATGCTTCAAAAATGTTTTCTCCATGCTCGCTTAGGCCTCCTACACTAAAAGTGGATAACTCAAAATACTATTACATGTGTTGCCTATTAGGTCCCACATTCAAACAAAGTGAACTCATTAAAAAATCTAGCAAAATTACATTGTAATCTCTTTTGCGATGATTCCCAAAGCAACACACATGCATAGTGAAAGATGAGGTCTAGCGACACACAAATACAACAAGGCAAGACACTGCTGAAGTAAAGAACAATGGAACTTATTCCATGCCTAATTGGATCGAGCAAAAAGGACAAACAGTCAAACACATAGAGCGGTGAGAATTCTACAAAAATTATGATGAATATAAACTTTTCCATGATATAAATTTAATCATAATAAATATGAATCTATGAAAGAAACTTGAAGGAATTACATAGTACAAACTATGAAATCGCCATTCAAATGAGCATAGGTAGGAATTTCATTTGGGAGATTTCAAGAGGCATACCCGTACAGAGTAAAATGCTCTGATGACACAACAATCCTGGTGATTTTTTTTTAATGTAATCCTGCAGCAGCAACAACCAATTCTGGCTGACGGTAACACCATCTTCAACTTGTATCGAAGATTGACGTATGCTTCATGAAATAAAACTCAGAGCAGGCAACTCATTGTATGCCGCACTAAAGCATTATCATTAAGACACCCTTCCTGGCTTTTCTAGTTGGTTGATTCTACATAAGAAAACGGAATAGAACATAATTAACACAAATGAAATAGTGTACGGGCGTGAGTGGAAGACAATGAAAAAACATTTTTTTTGCAAAGCTGTATGAATGTGATTGTCCTTTTTACCTTGGAGGAGGGTTTGCCATCAACATCCATAGGAGAGGGGTGTTATGACCTGTAGATAAGTTACCCAAATTCCTTGAAGCTTATGGCACGTTTGTCCTGCTTGCACACCAGTGAGGGGGCCTCCAGAGCCACAAAGCCAGTGGCGGCAGCATATGATCTTCCTTCAGGGCTGGATGGCAACGACGGTTGCGTTCCACCTTAAAGGACGGATCCAAGCGCACATCGTCGTGGTAGGCAAATCAACAGAGAGCGCGCCGCCATTTCGCTATGCGCGCTGCCGCTAGAGATCGAGAAAGAGCGAGGTCGATGCCGTGGTCGAAGGCGCTGCCGGTAAGGAGACGCCCAACCGCCTAGATTGGGAGAAAGAGGAGAGAGGTCGGGGAGAGGAGGAGTCGAGGAGGGGGCTGTGCGAGACTACGTCTCGATCCGGTTCGGGTGGGAAAAGGTGACTCGTACAGCCCAATAGGCCCAATTTAACGCAGAACCTCCAAAAAAGCTAACGGAGCAGCGGCCCATACGATCTGTGATCGGTACTAGCGAAAGAACACGCGATTTACAGCTAATCTGGCGGCTGAAAATGTGTAAAACTGACGATCGGACGGCTCGAGACGCTGATGATCTGAGAAGGCTGGAAAAGTGTGCAGTTTTAATGTATCTAAATTGTGTGTGTGTGTGTGTGTTTGCTTTTGTGTTTTGTTTTTCTTTGTTAGTTGTTCTTATTTTTCTTTGGTGGGTATATGGAATCTTTGGTGAGTATAAATGTATACAGAAAAATACAGTACTGCATACACAAAAATTGTAATTTAGAGCAAAGTTGTGTGCAAGTTTCTTCATACTTTTTTTGTTATATTTCTTCTTAAAAGGTAATACTAATACCACTAATTCATTGTTGTTTATTTTTAATTGTTGTTATTACATTTTCTTTCATCTCCAAGGGTAAAACCAATGCCACTCATTCATTCCTTCTTAGTTTTTTCTAGAAAATTTCACTATTATATATTTTTTAGAAACATGTACTTTATGTAAATTGTGAAAAAATATTTGTTTTAATTATTATTTTTACTTTCTTTCTTCCTAAAGTGTAAAATGTGATGTCACTAATTCATTCTTCCTTAGATCAGATCATTATATTGATATTCTTTAAGTTTTATTTTATTTTATTTCTTCTTAAAAGATAATACAAATGCCACTAATTTGTTTTTTTACTTGGAAAACCTCGTTATTCTGATTTATTTTCTTTCTTTTCTTTCTTCTTAAAGTAATACCAATGTCACTAATTCGTTCTCCTTAGAAAACCTCATTATTGATTTTATTTCATTTAATTTTCTCTTAAATGGTAATACCGAAGCAACTAATGCTTTTTTTTCTTGAAAACTTTGGTATTTTGTTTTTTAAGTTTTATCGTAGTTCTTTTCTTCTTTAGTGCTAATATCAATGCAATAAATTAATTTCTACTCACGAAACCTCCATTTTTTCTGAAATATTTACTATTATATTTTTATTTTTCATATTATAAAAATTTGAAATTTCTACGTATTTTTTTCAACTTTATTTCATTTTATTTCTTCATAAAGGATAAATCAATGACATTAGTTCATTATTTCTTAGAAAACTTTAGTATTTTGATTTATTTTTTAAAGATTTTTCATTCATTTTCTTCTTTAAGGGTAATAGCATTGACACCAATTCATTCCTTCTTAGCAAACTCATTGTTTTGTTTTTTGCAAAAATTCACTATTATATTCTTATTCTTGCATAATATTTAAAAAATATGCGCAAAGTGTTTTCATTATTTGTTTTTTTTCTTAAAGGGTAATACTGATGCCACTAATTCAATTTTCCTTAAAAACTGTATTTTTATTTTATTTATTTATTATTTAATTTCCTTTGTTCTTCAAGGTTGATAATGATGCCACTAATTAATTCATTCTCAGCAAAACTTCTGTTTTTGAGAATTCTACTATTATATGCCTATTCTTTCATATTATAAAAAGAAGCTCAATTTATGCGTAAATTGTGTATAAATTTTGTTATTATTTCCTTTTATCTTAAAGGGTAATTCCAATGCGAGAGATGCCATGGATCAAATATCAATGCCACTAATTCATTCTTTCTTTAGAAAACTTCTTTTTTCCAAAAAAAAGTCACTATTATATGTTTTTTGCATATTATAACAAAATTCAATTCATGTGTAAATTATGTGCAAAATTTGTCATTGATTTTTTTAGTTTCATTTTCTTTCTTCTTTATGGGCAATAACTATGCCACTCATTCAGTCTTCCTTAAAAAACTTCATTTGTTTTAGTTTTTTATTTCTTACTAAAGGGTGGTGCCAATGCCTCTAATTTATTCTTCCTTAGAAATCTTCATTATTTTGATTTATTCTCAATTTCTACTTCTGAAAGTGTATTACCAATGCTGCTAATTCTTTCTTCCTTAAATACTTCATGTTTTGATTTAGTTTTTTAGTTTATTTCATTTTCCTTCTTCTGAAAGGACAATACCAATGCATTCATTGTTTCTTAGAAAAATTCATTACTTTGATTTCGTTTGAGTTTTCATTTCATTTTTTCTTTTGAGAGGGTAATACCAATGCCACTTGTTCATTCTTCCTTACAGACTTCATTATTTTTATATTTTTGTAGCTTTTATTTCACTTCCTGTCTTATTTAAGGGTAATATCAATGCCACTAATTCATTTCTTTACGAAACTTTTTTTTTTGCAAAATTACACTATTGTATTACTTCCATGCATACTAAAAAAGCTTAAGCAACATGAGTCAGAAACTAGGTGGTTTTGTGATTGGGGGACTCGATATCGATCGTCGTTTAAAATTGGAGGTGAAATTAGAGATGCTCAAATTTGCATGGAGCTTAACCAAACACCTAATCTCAGGGAAAGAATGAGCACCTTTTAATTTTTCAGATGTTCTGTTTAGGTGATTGAAAAAATGTACTTCATGATGCCCCATTAGCGACGTCGGTGATGCAAGCAGGAGCACTATAGCGGGCCGAAGTACTTGGTAAGCTATCATAGTACGGCACTGTTGCAGTAGTGTCCGCTTAAAAAAATTGAGAACACATTTTTTTTTGAATGCAAACCAAAAATTAATTCTAATGGAAAACAAATAAATTCCCAAACTGTTTCGAAATTGATAAATATTTCTGGAACAAAGCTAGACTTTTTTTCAACTTGTATATAACCTTTTAAGTGGGAATATCTTTTGAAATTAAAAATAATATTTGAAAACACAAACATTTTGTAAAATCCCGGACATTCTTTTAGTAAGGGAAGGAAATAAAAAATAAATACAAGAAAACCATTAAAAAGAAACATAAAAAAACCAAAAAAAAAACGAGTTGGAACCTATCGGAAGGTTCCCAAAAACAGGAAAGCTGGAAAAGTAAAGGCTGTGGCCCACTCGCTCTATGCAATCCGGCAGTCAAAATCACTAATTAAGGGGTTTCCCCTAGAAAAAACTAATTAAGGGGTTTCCCTTGCAAAGTTCACTCCCATCTTCCCACAACTGGTGTCACTTGTTGCAATAAAATATTTTCATTGTTGGGTTTCTCGCGTTGAGATATTTGAAACTAGATCTCATACTAATAGGTTTCGGAGATTTTTTTTCACAAAAAACCCGAGAAAAATTAGGAAGTAAAAAACCAAAACCAGAAGCACATTTTTTTTTACTTGTTTCCCTTTCCAAAGGCACAATTGTGCCTCTCGTGGAGGCAACTATGTGCCTCCATGAGAAGCAAATCTATGCCTCTCATGGAAGAAACAAAACAGTTTTTTTCCTTTCCAAGAGGCACAGTGCCTTTGGCGGAAGCAAACTTATGCCTCCACGAGAAATAAATATGTGTCTTTTTGTAGAAGAAGAAAACAAACATTTTTTTCTTTCCAAGTGTCATACTCACGGAAGTAAATCGGTGTCTCTATGAGAAGCAAATCTGTGTTTCTCACGAAAGCAAAAACATTTTTTTTTTCTTTTCGAGAAGCACAACTATGCCTCTTGCAGAAGCAAACATGTGCCTTCACGAGAAGCAAATCTGTGCCTCTCACCAAGCAAGAAAAACACATTTTCTTGCATTTTTTTTCTAAAAACAATTGCTCCAAATCTTAGGGAAAACTAGGCAAATCCCAAAAAACCAAAAAATGGGGGAAACCCATTTAAAACCTGAAAACTCATACATAAATATTAATAAAACAAATTCCGAGGGAGTGCCTAACACGCGACACGTGATGGCAACCGAGAGCGCGCCAACTGGTGGCGCGCTTTCAACCCATCGAAAGTGACCCTTGCGGAGCTCCCGCAAGTGGTACCCCTTGATTAGTTGCTCCCTATGGCGGTAGTTTAACAAAGTAAGCGACAAATAGGAAAATTTGCGAGATGGAAGGTGTGCTCGCTCTAGGCGCCCCTAAATGGGCCAGCCTAGCCCGGGAAGAGCGCTGCTCCTCAGCCCACTTTTTTTATTAATTTTCCTTATATGTCAAATGGAAAATACTTTATTTAAATTTTAAAAGGTTTATCGTGCGTAGGAAAAATGTCTATACAATGTAAAAAATATGTAGTTAAAAATATAGATGATGATGGCATAGGTAAAATAATGTAACTGGCTTTCTAAAAATGTTCACATATTTCAAAAAATGTATTGCAATGGACGTGACATTTAAGAAAATGTTCACGCGTTTTTAGAAAAGTCCATGACATTTAAAAACACAATATTAAAAGTTGTCTAATTAAAAAGTGTACAAGATTTTTTGTAGAAACTGTTAACATGTCTTGAAATATTTCATGACATTCTTTATATTTTTTTATAACTGTGAAAAAATATTTTATGTTATTAAGAAAATGATAAACATTTATTTGCAAAATGTTTAACATATATTCAAGAAAATGTTCAAAAACATGTATTTGAAAAAATGCACATTATATATTTGAATATGTTCAACATGCACCGTAAAAAGAGACGCGTTTATGAGAAAATGTACAATGTGTATTGAGAAAAGTAGACGTGTGTTTAAAAAAGTAAGTAGAGAAGATAAAAATCGAAGAAAACCGAAGAAATAAGCAAAAAAAACAAAGAAAAAGAAAAGGAAAAATCAGAGAAAACTGATGGAAACAAAGAAACCCAATTAGAAAAAAAAACATATAAAAAGAAAAGGAGAAAATCAAAAGAAAACTTGAGAAAGAAACATAGAAAAGCGAGAAAAGAAAAACTGCATGGAAGGTTCTAATATCGAACTGGATGGGTCTATAAAAGCTTCCCAAGACAGCTTAGGTGGGCCAGCGCACTAGGGCGAGCATGTGCCCCGTAGAGGCAAGAATGAGTTATGTCTCGGTATGGGCGAGAAATAGATCTCGCGTGCAGTTCAGCCTTAAACTTATCCAAATACACTGAATATTCAAAATGGAACCACACGGCCTGGGAATACCCTCTCAGCTAGGGCTTAGATAAACTCCGGTAGCGATATGATCTTCATCATGAGTTCCACTATTCCTCTACCTCCTTCCCGTCTCTGCGGCCGAGATGAGTTTGCTTAATGTGATCGTGAAGGCAAGGAAGAAGGTTGTGCTCTAGACGGCGGGCACCCCTAGTTCCTCGACGGCAATAGGAGCATGGTTGGGGGACAACCTAGATGAAACATTAGAGCATATGGATTTGAAGGACAAAGAACTGGATGATTGGTGTTGGGAAAGGAAGAGCTTAAGCAACATGAGTCCGAAACCAGGTGGCTTGCAATCAGGGGATTCGGTATCGATGACCCTTCCAAATCGGCGGCCATATTTAAGATGCTCAAATTTGCATGGAGCTTAACCAAACACCTAAGTTCACGGAAATATGGAGCACCTTTTTATTTTTAAGTTGTTTTGTTTAGGAGATTGGAAGAAAGTAGTTCGGTGGCCCATGGTTATTCCAATGTTATGACCTAATTGTCGAAGATTATGATGGGAGAGGAGACCCGAGGTCGATCACCTTTGACGGGTTGTATGTTTGGGGTGCAAATGCATAGGTTTCCGGCCTATATGACAGATCTGAGGTGGTTGATCAGTTGCTCATCGCATTGGAAGGGTGAAGGAAGTCCAATTAGCACAAACTCTATACTATGAAGGAGATCATGTGAGAGTCTATTCGAGGGTGTTGACGGCTAAATCGTTGACTCGTTTCACTCCACTCACGGTTGGAGAAGAGGGTCGCAACATATGCTTCAAGTGAAATATGGAAATATTCCATTTTGGTGTGTATTATGTGCTCTAATGGGTCACGAGTAGGAGAAGTGTGTGGCGGAGTTTGGGAAGCAGCGGACAGACAATATGATCGATGGATGTATGCTCAACGGTGAACGGCTTTATACGATCTCCCACCTGCGAGCCGTGCTCCGAGGGGCGTTTTTGGGAAAGGGGATATGAGAAGGACGCAATCCCGCCCATAGAAAACACAACTCCCAATATGTCGATCTGGGAGAGGAATTGGATGATACGGCCACTAATCCCTTGAAGTCGGATGAAAACTTTGATGTGGAGAGGGATCATGAAGAGAGTATGGCTAGAAAAAAGTTGGATCTTTCGGGTGGTGAAACAGAATATAAGGGGAAAGGCGAAGCCACCGAGAAGACCCCGCCACTACCACTAGCTTACGTCTCACCGCCGGAATTGAAGAAACCAAGGAGGGTCAGGATCACTGAATAGAAAATAGAAATTGGCAACATCATCGGCTTCGCGGGGGGTGACCGCCGGGCCTAATGGGTATCTTATGTTGGAACCGCGAGATAATACGAGGGGCCGTGCGCCGACGATGCCATGTCCGGTGGAGATTCAGGTAGCAAAGCAGTGTGTTGGCAGAAATGATGTTCTTTGATGGTGCTTATGGAGTTGCAAGAAGTGGGAGGAGTGGAGATTTATGTATCTACTAAAGAACCCAATCCAAGTGAGTCTATGAAATTTTTTCAAGTATCATGTCGATGTGTAACAAGGGAAGGAACCGCGGCATCTCATCTATTGGAATAGAGAGCTAACAAGTGCGATTGTGGTCTTTCGATTCGATGGTCAAGAGACCTCAATGTAACTTTATCATGTTTTTGGATGATTTGTGTTTCATGTGAACTTCTATGATATAACCGAGTTACTTTTGCAAAAAAAAAAAATCATCCAATTGAGCAATTATTTTGTCGAGTAAAATTGCATCGACATGGCTGTGACTCAAAAAAAAATAAAAAATAGCTGCGTATCGGAAACGGAAATGGCTTTGCGCCTGGCCGCCTGCCGAAGCTTTCCGGGGTCCGCCGGGCGAAGGCGCCGTCCAGGACCTACACAGGTCGACATTTCGCTGGCGCCGACGTGGACGTGCCTGCTTTGGGCACCGAAAGTTTTCTTGGGCGGCTTGGACGCCAGGCCAGGTCGGAGCCCTTTCAAAACTCCAAATTTTGGCTTTCTCTCGTTCCGGGTACTACCAGCCGAAACCGCGCATCATCATCCATCGTCAAGTGCGACTTGGTGGCTCCATGTCCCATCAGGCTCCACGCAGGACGGCAGGAGCACACGTGCAATGTGCAGCAGCGCAGCGCGTTGTTTTTTTCTCCAAGGAAAAGAAGTCGACGCTCATCCGGCAACCCCTATATATCGGTGCATGGCCGCTCTTTTTCGGCAACGCACCTTAACTTTGCACGTAAATTACTCACACCTGAGGATACTAATTTGCAAGAACAACTCACACTTGAGAAACCACAGGCAGGAGCACATTTTTGTAACCCATGGATGACAGTGAATGTCATCCCACCTCTTTTTATCTTCGTCCTCGTTATCTCGAACGCTTCCGTTACGCTAAATGTGTTGCCACTACTTGAAATAAAATGACGAACATGCCTAACAAAGAGAAGAAAGTCGTCGACGAGGAAAATAAGGCATGCAATACAAGAGGAAGGGACGCAGCGTGTGGTGCAATATAGAAAGTTGGTGCACGTCCGACTCGGATTTCCCCCATGGTATGGAGGCAGGCGCCACACCCCATAACCCGGAACTTTTGATGTAGACCTTGTGATCATTTTTTTTTTGCGAGGTGACCTTGTGACCATTTATACACTAAATGTTTTTCTAGATAATCTGGCATCCACTTGCATTCATCACTAACACTTGAAATAACACCGTATCTAATACAAGTTTGGGTACTCATTTGGTGCGGGAAAAGATAAGAAATCGTGTATTCTTTGTTGAACCAGCTCTGAAACTAACATACTTCAAAAAAAAAAAAGAGTATCCGGAATGTGCATCTCACCGCCGGACAGTAGCATGGTTTCCACACATGTTTTGAACATGGCAATCTACACGAATACTAGGCCGCGAGATTTCTCGCAAAAGGAAGACTCAAAAGAGTATGTAGCACGAGGTCAGACACCCCAGTCGTTCCTAAATGCAATCAAGAAGAAAACCATGTGCCATTCGATATTCTTGGCAAACATTTACCATGCCATTTAATTTCTAGCAAAAACAAAAGGGGAAAGATGCGAAATGTCTGGCACAGCTCCATATGTATTACGCACACTACGAGGGACCCGGCCGCAAAACCCACAGAGGCCCGAAACTCGGCCACGGCACCGGGGCCGTTTCCTGTGGGCGGCGTGCCTTTTCTAGCATGAACGCGTATAAAGCACCACCCCCAGGCAACCAACGCCTTTACGCCATCCGCCCGCCCGCCCCCGCCGTATTCCTTCCTTCGTCTCGCCGCAGTCCACCTCGCTTCATCCGCCGAGCAGACCCCTCCAGACGCGCCATCCACGCCCCCGTGAACAGGTGACGCCCCCCTCCCACCCCCCGCTCCCCCTTTAACCCGTTTGATCTGCAACACAAATCTGTCGAGTTCTGCTCCCCAGGTAGATCGCAGCTTCAGCTTTGATCGGTGAACCTTTTGTGGTTTACTCCTCCGTTCTTTTTCTGTTTCTTGTGCTGTGGGCGAGCGAATTTCGCTGCTCGGTGGGCGGGCGATCCCTTCCGGAGCATGGAAATTTTCCGGGGCGAGCGGATGATCTGAGGATGTGTTTATCGCGCGGGCTCCCTGGTGTTGCTGGAGATAATTGCGAACTGTTCGTTTTGCTTTTGTGGGGGTTTTCCTTTCCCCCTTGCCCCCAAACGCTTTTCGCCTTCTAGACGATGCGCGAATTCTAGTGCCGTGCCGTGACAATATCTTCAGTTAGCAGCAGCGAGACAGCAAGGCGGATTATACTGTTTTTTAGTGCTTCCATACTTAAACTATGTGTGACCCGTGATGTCACGATATTTGCGAGTCACTTTAGAAACTGTGATAGGGAAGGACTCGGAAGCCCAGGAGCATCTCTAGCAGATCTAAGGGTGTGTTTGGTTGCCTGGGTGCATATAGCATGCATTGCATGAAGGAGCTTGGTTGGGGCTGGCCTGGTTGAGCTGATGCAAAAATGAGTTGAGATGTGTGTTTGGTGCATTGCATGAGATGAGTCAGGCTCGGCTCAGATTTTGTTTGGTACCTTGTATGGGAGATGCAACATACAACATATGTTGTTTGGTAGGTTGTATGATGTGGAATTTGACTCTAGGATGCTTGTACATGTATGTAAAACAATTGAAAGATAATTTTGATGACGTGCACTGCAACTTAGATATCTTTGCTGATTGAAGTAATAAAAAAAAATTCACATGTCTTCAAAATGGCAGAGATGACTTAAGCATGAAAAACAAAATTTCAGCAGCATCCTGGTTGTTTTTATAAGTATATCAACAGTTTATATACACATAAGCAGTTTATGGTACAAAATAGCTAGAGAAATGCATCAGGATAATAGTAGCACTCCATCCTTGGCACTCCACCATTGATAGCAGTAGCAACTTCACGGACCACGTCAGAAATGTTGCTCATGACGAAAACTTCTTTACTCATCCGTGCTAGCCCTCTTCCTTTTGCTAGTGGAGCCATCAACCTTCACACTCCCATCAACAACAAATTCAGAGCCGTAGGCTTCGGTGTATCTCAGGTCATCCATCTATATAAATTCAGCACAAATTTATATATTAATAAAGCCATGAGCGCTGATAATACTGACATCATTTGCATTATCAAAACATAATGAAATATATGCACAAATTAGCAAGCTCTTGGGAACAGATCGGGGTTCAGGACAGAGCATGTGCATGGCGGCATCGGATGAAGCAGCAGCGCAAGGGGGAGAGAGAGATGAGAGGAGTCCGAGGGGGATGGGGAGCAGCTCCAATGGCCACGGCGGCCATGGCCGGGAGCTCGGCTCCGGCCGCCGGCTCACATCCGCATCGGATGAGCAGCAGCGCAAGGGCAGAGAGAGATGAGAGGGGTCCGAGTGGGATGAGGAGAGATGGAAGAGGGGTGGGAGGAGGAGAGTTCAACCTCTGCGCGGTGAGGATGCGCGTCGGCGACGTGCTCGCGAGGCGACGGGGCGGCAAGATCTGTTCGCAGGAGAGATGAGAGAGGTGAGGAGAGCGGGGCGACTGCGGGTGTGAATCGACCGGGAGCGTAACCCTATCCGCTTCGCTCGCGTGGGTGCAGGCGTGGGTGCACGAGCGGCTGCAGGCTCGCGGCTACGGCCGAAACTTGCGTGCGAGCTCAGCCTGGCTGGGGGGCCTATTTTGCATCAGTTGGGTCTGGCCCGTAGAGACGTGCAGCCTACCAAACATTGCAAAAATTGCATGACGGATGCAATGCAGATGCGGGACAATGAACCAAACACGCCCTTAAAAGCTCGCCGGTCCGTTAAATTCCGGCGGATTTACATTTCGCGTAAAAAAAACGGTTTGCCTAGATACCGTATAAATGGCTGGGCCCGTAATTTTTTTAGGGCGGCCCGTAAACCGCCCCTCGGTTACCATATATATACCGGAGCGACCGCGTTTTAGGGTTCACATCCGGCATTTCCCATACCCCCCTCCGCCGCAAATCGCCTTCTTCGGCGAAAAACCCTCCTTCCTCCGGCCGCTGTTTGCCGCGCGCGTAGGCACCCAAAGCTCGCCCCGATGTTGAGCGCTGGTCGCGGGAGGGGTGGCCGAGGGGGCCGCGGCGCCTCGCCGCCGCGCAAGCGCCGCCATGACGATGAGGCGGGGAGCTCCTCCCTCCGCCCGCCGGTGGAGAAGTGGAGCAAGGTGCAGGCGCGGGAGCGCGGCGCGCACTCCTACAGCGGTTGCCGGCGGGCGTGGAGCAACTTCTACCGGCTCGACCAGATCTTTCGGCCCGCGCTCATGCGACTCCAGGAGGCGGAGCATGCATTCTACTATGCGAAGAAGGCGGCCGCCGCCGGAGAAGAAGGTGCCGAGGCGCGGCTGGCGGCGGCGTCGAAGGAATACGACCTGGCGTTCGTCCTCTCCAACTCGCTGATGGAGTACCACCTCTGCGTCAAGAAGCCTGGTGATGATGATGAGTAGATTTAGGTTTTTACGAACTCTGTTTGTTGTATGAACTCTGTTAAATTCCGGCGATGTATGTGGCATGAACTAGTAGTTTAAATTATGCGTTATGTGTTTACCGGATCTGATCTTTCGTGCTGTCCGCGGTACCGCAAATTCAGTTTACAGTATCTCGTAAATGAAATTTGTGGTACCGCAGTTTGCGGGATCTGTTAGAGATGCTCTTACTCTGCAACATGGACTGATAATTTAGCCACGGCACGCCAACTTGGATTAGCTACACGTTTGGTGTTTTGCTTGTCTATCCGCCTCCTTAGGAATTAGGCCAGCTAGTGTTGTTATAAATTCTTAAGAAAAAGGTGTATCAAAGAAAAAATTTCAACCAACCAAAATACTGAATTATTTAACTCATTATGCTTATAAAAATAATTTCATATTTCTAAATTGATGCTTGGATTGTTGAAAATGTAGTTGCATATAATCAGATGGTGTTCCTTAATTGCTCTATCCCACCAGATGACAGATATGTGTGCCTTTGTCACTTTCAGGCACTCTGAATCGCTGATATTATGGGTCACTCCACTATACTCTATCCCTAGGTCTACGTCTCATTCGATGCCCACATGTGTATCCGCCCAAAGAAGTGCTCCAAATCAGACCTTAGGAGGCCCGCCATCTTCCAAGCTCTACCCTCGCTAAAAACCTTGCCTAGTAGTCTTGTGAGGGATGGTGACTCACCATCAAACACAATCCTGTTACGATGCTTCCACAATTCCCATAGCACAAGTATGGTGATTGCTCGTGAGTCCTTCTCATGCATGCCCTGTATGCTCTTATTCAAGATCCATTATGAGTTTACTTGCTTTTATATGGAAGCATTTCTGACAGTTTAGGTGTTTACACAGAAACTTGCTCTTATACCAATGTACCATTGCAGATTTCTGTTACAGGGTGCTTGACAAATGGCTGATGAGGATGTTCAACCTATCGTGTGCGACAACGGCACTGGAATGGTCAAGGTTGTTATTCAGCACAAAATCCTTTGAACATTAAAAAAAACATGCTCTCCCAAACTAACTGATCACAATCCTAATTTTTGGCAGGCTGGTTTTGCCGGTGATGATGCACCCAGGGCTGTCTTTCCTAGCATTGTAGGAAGGCCACGCCATACCGGTGTCATGGTTGGTATGGGCCAAAAGGATGCCTATGTGGGCGATGAAGCTCAAGCAAAGAGAGGTATCCTGACTTTGAAATACCCCATTGAACATGGCATTGTCAACAACTGGGATGACATGGAGAAAATATGGCATCACACGTTCTACAACGAGCTCCGTGTCGCACCAGAGGATCATCCTGTGTTGCTGACTGAGGCCCCTCTCAACCCCAAGGCCAATAGAGAGAAAATGACCCAGATCATGTTCGAAACCTTCAGTTGCCCAGCAATGTATGTCGCAATCCAGGCTGTTCTGTCCTTGTATGCCAGCGGTCGAACAACTGGTATGTCTGTCGCCTCGTTTGCAACAGTTTTCACTGAAGTTCATTGGATAGGGGCAGTGACAGTTTTTTTCCTGCAGGTATTGTGCTTGACTCCGGTGATGGTGTGAGCCACACTGTTCCAATCTACGAGGGATACACGCTTCCTCATGCTATCCTTCGTTTGGACCTTGCTGGCCGGGACCTCACGGATAATCTAATGAAGATCCTGACAGAAAGAGGGTACTCCCTCACAACAACTGCTGAGCGGGAAATTGTCAGAGACATAAAGGAGAAGCTCGCTTACGTGGCCCTTGATTATGAGCAGGAGCTGGAAACGGCTAGAAGCAGCTCCTCTGTGGAGAAGAGCTATGAGATGCCTGATGGTCAGGTTATTACAATTGGTTCAGAAAGGTTCAGGTGCCCCGAGGTGCTATTCCAGCCATCTCATGTTGGTATGGAAGTTCCTGGTATACACGAAGCGACATACAATTCCATCATGAAGTGTGATGTTGATATCAGAAAGGATCTGTATGGTAATGTTGTTCTCAGTGGAGGTTCTACCATGTTTCCTGGAATTGCTGATCGCATGAGCAAGGAGATCACGGCCCTTGCTCCTAGCAGTATGAAGGTTAAAGTTATTGCACCACCTGAAAGGAAATACAGTGTCTGGATCGGTGGCTCTATTTTGGCCTCTCTTAGCACTTTCCAGCAGGTTGGTATATTTCCCCCTCTCTACTGTGAAAGTTGCATATACATTACTCCTATCTTTGCTCAACAATTTTTTATAGCGCTCTTCGGGGTAATTTTTTCTCAGCATGTTTTTCTGAAGATTGACTTAGAATCCTTATTCATGATCCACTTTCAGTTTGGGTTAGCAGGGTATGCATTAACTATTTTAGAGAATTCAATCTGAATATACATTTAATTCATATTTTAGGAAATTGGCCTATAATATTCTAATTACCATAGATGGTCATATCCTCTGCTTGAACTTTTAGATATTTCTAGTAATGCCGTTTTACCAGAATATGAAAAAAAATAGTACTCCCTCTGTTCACAAATATAGTAAGTATGTTCTAACTTTTCTCTGAATCTGATTTACATTACACATTTTAGTGTGTTTGTTCACTCATTTTAGTCCGTATATACTCCATATTGAAATATCCAAAACATTTCATTTTCTTCGCCTATGTATAGCGTTGGTCTTATATGACTATTTGTCGTGTCTTTTGTGTGTGTGTGTTGGGGGGTGATGTGTGCATCCTAGCTATGAACAGGCCGGGTGTGCATGCTCAATCTGTTTGTATCGTCTTGATGCTCCATTTTAAGCAAATAAAATTCACCCTTTGTCGAAAAATCTTATATTTGTGAACGAAGGGGGTATCTTCCAAGAGGTTATGAAATCTGTAATTTGCTACCAAAGAATAGGCCAGTAGCTTGGTGGAGGGGAGGCTGTTTAAGAAGTTGCTTAACATCAATTTGTTTCTAATGGCAGATGTGGATCTCCAAGGCAGAGTACGATGAATCAGGTCCCGGCATTGTGCACATGAAATGCTTCTGAAGAGTCGGGGAAGGCTGTTTACAAAGGGGACTTGCTGCCAAAGAACATATAGTACATGGAGTACATGGTTAGTGTTTTGTAGAAGATGTGTACCCTCAGAGGAATAAGGGGTGCAGGAAAAAAATCAGTATCGCTTTATCTTTTCCTTTTGGCACAATGGCATGAACTTGCATGGTGTTTGCCTGATGTATGAAATAATGAAATGGAACATATGTGTATGCCTAAGCGACATTTGTGTGGTACGCCGTACGCCATACTCGTGCCTCCTCGAAGGAGGGGAGTCAAACCCAGACGCCCTGGCCGAAATCGTGGTGACACCGAAACTCTGCTGCCAGAGAAGACCTGCTGCCCCCTCGCAGCCAGACGACCCTCGCCGCCGAGTGCCACAGGGCTACTGGCGCTTGAAGATCGGGCGCGGAAAACGGGGTTCGGCTTCTAGCGTTATGTCCTTCCTCACTCCCAATTGGGCATAGATTCCGGATTTTTAGCTCGTATCAATCAAGATCAAGAACAAAAGTGAGGGTAGAGAGGGCTTGTGTGCTACTATAAAACTTGATATGCACAAAGCCTACGATAGAGTTGAGTGGACTTTTTTGAAGGAGATTTTGTTGAAATTTGGGTTCCGTCATGAGTGGGTTAACTTGATTATGCAATGCGCCTCAACAGTAGAATACAAAGTTAGGATCAATGAAGAGGAAAGTGAGAGTTTTAAGCCTACGAGAGGATTGAGACAGGGGAACCCGCTATCACCATACATTTTTTTGCTGTGCACAGAAGGATTGAATGCCTTGCTTATGCATGCCGAGGAGAATGGAAACATATCAGGTGTTAAAGTCTGTAGAGACGCCCCGCCAGTCATAAATCTTCTCTTTGCGGATGACTCATTGATCTTAATGAAAGCCAACCAACATAATGCGGAAAATCTGAAATCGGCACTAGATTTATATTGTGCGGCGGCGGGACAGCTGGTAAGCGTTGAAAAATCTAGTATTTTCTTCAGCCCAAATACAAAGGTAGAGATCAGAGAACAATTGTGTACAACGCTAAATATAATGACGAAGGCTCTCACTGATAAATATTTGGGCCTACCAGCAAATGTGGGTGTTGATAAAACAGACTGCTTTAGTTTTCTGATTGAACGTATTGTTAAGAGAATTAGTGGTTGGAAGGAAAAATTACTATCTGCCGGGGGGAAAGAGATCCTATTATAGGCGGTGATCCAAGCCATACCTACCTATGCAATGTCGGTCTTTAAAATTCCTAAAAAAAATTGTAAAGGAATCATTGACGCGATGGCGCATTTCTGGTGGGGAGACGAGGAGAACCAGAAGAGGATGCATTGGATGGCCTGGTGGAAGATGTGTGTTCCAAAAACCCAAGGAGGAATGGGATTCCGTGACATCCACTGTTTCAACCTGGCTCTGCTTGCTAAACAGGCATGGCGTCTACTTGATAATTCTGACTCCTTGTGTGCTACTATTCTAAGGACCAAGTATTATCCTAATGGTGATTTGCTGAACTCCAAGCCAAAGCATGGTGCCTCCTTCACCTGGCAAAGCATTATGGCAGGCATCACTACTCTCAAGCGATGTAATATTTGGCGAGTGGGGGATGGACGTAACATCAATATTTGGGAAGATGCCTGGATTCCAAATTGTGCCACTAGGAAGATTGTGACCCCTAAGGGGAGGCTTCTGTTATCAAAAGTAGCAGATTTGATTGACCCGGTCTCCAATAATTGGGATGAGGACTTGATTATACAAACTATGTGGATCATTGATGCACAACGGATTCTTTCAATCCCAATTTCGCAACATAATATGACAGATTTTATTGCCTGGAGTTATACGAAAAAGGTATGTTTTCGGTACGGTCTGCTTACTTTGTGGAGTGGAACTATTATTATGGAAGCAAACTAAAATATTCCAATGGAATGGGACGGAGCACACCTAACCCTATATGGTGTCAGATATGGAAGTTATCTTGCCCAGCTAAAGTCAAAAAAAATTACGGCGGACACTACATGGCACTCTCCCATGTCGGGCAACACTCACTAATAGACATATGAAGGTCTCGCCCTCTTGTCCTACCTGCTCTCAGGGTGTAGAAGATACCAAGCACTTGCTTTTCCTATGTAGAAAAGTGAAAGAGGTTTGGAAAAGGCTAGGGATGGATATGATTATTGAGAGAGCTTGTGAGATTGATCGTACTGGAGAGGCAATTTTGGAATACCTATTACTCCTTCCAGATCAAGATCTACGCATTATGGGGTACGAAAATGTTCGAGAAATGATAGCTATCTCAGCTTGGTATCTATGGTGGGAAAGACAAAAATTAGTGCACAAGGAATTAACTCAAAACGCGATTCAGATTTCAATGGGGATCATAGCTCTTACATATAATTTTGTAAATGCATCATCTTCAAAGGCGTCCATGAAAAAGAGGGGTTGGCAATGCCCTTCTAGGGGCTTTGTGAAACTCAATGTTGACGCCTCTTTTGACCATGACTTGCTGGAGGGTACGATGGGGGCAGTCTTGAGAGATGACAAAGGTAGATTTATTGCAGGAGGAAATGGAAAGATAGAGTACCGCGCGGATGTCCTCATGGCGGAGGCCTTAGCTATCAAATTTGGCCTAAATTTAGCGCAAAGAGCGGGATGTAATCGCCTAGTCATCAACTCTGACAATCTGGTGGTGATTGAGACCATGCAGGACGGAGGACAGTCAGCGGGAGCGGCGGAGGCAATCTTCGATGACTGATATCACTATACTTGTGATTTTATTATGACTAAATTCGAACATTTAATAGGGAGACTAATAAAGTAGCACATGAACTTGCTAGATTAGCTAGATTTATTCCGACTTCGGATTGGTTTGAGGAGCCTATTAGTGAAATTGTAACTTTTCTCGCAAACGATGTATTGGTTGTTGCTAATGAATAAAATTTCGTTTTAATTCAAAAAAAACTGGAAGATTCAGGCTCTGGTTCCATCCTGTGTCGAGCCGCCCTGTTCTATTAAGGCATCCGGAACACGTTCGCCCTCAAACCTTCCACAACTGTCCGGATAAAAGTTATCTAACATGGTCTTATATCGGTACCTTCCGCAACTGTCCGGATAGGGCAAATTTTCGTGTTTTGACCCTTTTCTGAAAGTAAATCGAGATCTGACCCTAGTTTGAAAAAATTTCGGGATCTGACCCTTTCTTACCGCCAAGGCCCCTGGCGGTAGGGTATAACAGCCTACCGCCAAGGGCCTTGGTGGTAGGAAACACCCCTACCGCCAAACAGGCTGGCGGTAGCCTGTACAACCCTACCGCCAAGGGCCTTGGCGGTAGGTGCGAGCATGCGATGTTTTTCGTACTTAGGAAAAAAAACAACCCTACCGCCAGAGACCTTAGAGGTAGGTTGTTATACCTTACCGCCAGGGGCCTTGGCGGTCGGCTGTTATACCTTACCGCTAGAGGTCTTGGCGGTAAGAAAAGGGTTAGATCCCGAAATTTTGGCAAAGTAGGGTCAGATCACGAATAAGTTTCGAAAAGGGGTCAAAACACGAAAATTTGCCTCCGGATAGAAGTCATTTAACATGGTCCTATATCGGTACCTTCCGCAACTGTCCGGATAGAAGTCATCTAACATGGTCATATATCGGTTCACAGGGGAGTCCGGATCACTCCCAATCCCACCTCTGACCGTCCTGCCCCACCAAACTCCCCCCTCCCCGCGCACTTTCCGTCTGAAACGGCCAGAGTCGTTCCTGAGCGTCAGCGTCCGCATTCATGTCCGACCAGAGTGGACATGACCGTTCACTTGCGCCGCCATTGAAGCGGCGCGCCGGGCGAGAGAACCCCGCCCACGTCGCTTCTAGGTGCAGGAGACTGTTGCACGTTCAAACGACACGACGGCCGTCCGTCCGTCCGTCTATCGCCCACATTGATGGCACGCAGTTGCCAAGGGGTCTTCCGCAGGCGCCGCCGGCAACAAGGAAGAGCGGTGCACGGTAGGTCGTCGCAGCCCTGGCCCCAGGAAGGCCATCGCTCCTCCCCTCCCGTCAACGCCAACCTTGGTGGGCTCAACATCGTAGGTCGATTAGTCGCTTGGCGGCAACGTGGAGGCGGACAACAACACTCTGTGGCTTCGGAGGTGGAGGTTATGGAGGCGGAGCTGGAGAGTGCAGAGGTGGAACTGGAGACGGTGAAGCTTCAATTCTTGGGGCTAATGGCCGGAGACGAGGACCAGACGCCGATGATCATTTAAATTAGGTATTAATTTGTTGGGGAACATAGCAGAATTCAAAAAAATTCTACGCTTCACCAAGATCAATCTAAGGAGTCATCTAGCAACGAGGGATAAATGAGTGCATCTACATACCCTTGTAGATCACGAGCGGAAGCGTTCAAGGGAACATGGATGATGGAGTCGTACACGTCGTGATCCAAATCACCGATGATCCCAGCGCCGAACGGACGGCATCTCCGCGTTCAACACACGTACGGTGCAGCGACGTCTCCTCCTTCTTGTTCCAGCAAGGGGGGAGGAGAGGTTGAAGGAGATCCAGCAGCACGACGGCGTGGTGGTGGATGCAACAGAAATTCTGCAGGGCTTCGCCAAGCACCGCGGGAGGAGGGAGAGGGAGGCGCCAGGAGCAAGGGTGCGGCTGCCCTCCCTCCCCCCCACTATATATAGGGGCCAGGGGGGCGCCGGCCCTAGGAGATGCAATCTCCTAGGGGGGGCGGCGGCCAAGGGGGGAGGCTTGCCCCCCAAGGCATGTGGGGCACCCCCCCCACCCCTAGGGTTTCCAACCTTAGGCGCAGGGGGGAGGCCCAAGGGGTGCACCAGCCCACTATGGGCTGGTTCCCCTCCCCCCACGGCCCATGGGGCCCTCCGGGATAGGTGGCCCCACCCGGTGGACCCCCGGGACCCTTCCGGTGGTCCCGGTACACTACCGGTGACCCCCGAAATTCTCCCGATGGCCGAAACTGGACTTCCTATATATAATTCTTTACCTCCAGACCATTCCGAAACTCCTCGTGACGTTCGGGATCTCATCCGGGACTTCAAACAACATTCGGGTTACCGTGTGCATATATCTCTACAACCCTAGCGTCACTGAACCTTAAGTGTGTGGACCCTACGGGTTCGGGAGACACGTAGACATGCCTGAGACGACTCTCCAGTCAATAATCAATAGCGGGACCTGGATACCCATGTCGGTTCCTACATGCTCCTCGATGATCTCATCGGATGAACCACGATGTCAAGGATTCAATCAATCCCGTATACAATTCCCTTTGTCTATCAGTATAGTACTTGCCCGAGATTCGATCGTCGGTATACCGATACCTTGTTCAATCTCGTCATGGAAAGTCTCTTTACTCGTTCCGTAATACATCATCCCGTGACCAACACCTTAGTCACATTGAGCTCATTATGATGATGTCTTACCGAGTGGGCCCAGAGATACCTCTCCGTCATACGGAGTGACAAATCCCAGTATCGGTTCGTGCCAACTCAATAGATACTTTCGGAGATACCCGTTGCGTACCTTTATAGCCACCCAGTTACGTTGTGACGTTTGGCACACCCAAAGTATTCCTACGGTATCCGGGAGTTGCACAACCTCATGGTCTAAGGAAAAGATACGTGACATTGGAAAAGCTTTAGCATTACGAACTACACGATCTTGTGCTAGGCTTAGGATTGGGTCTTGTCCATCACATCATTCTCCTAATGATGTGATCTCGTTATCAATGACATCCAATGTCCATGGTCAAGAAACCGTAACCATCTGTTGATCAACGAGCTAGTAACTAGAGGTTTACCTGGGACACGTTGTGGTCTATGTATTCACACATGTATCACTGTTTCCGGATAATACAATTCAAGCATGAATAACAGACAATTATCATGAACAAGGAAATATAATAATAACCATTTTATTATTGCCTCTAGGGCATATTTCCAACAGTCTCCCACTTGCACTAGAGTCAATAATCTAGTTACATTGTGATGAATCGAACACCCATAGAGTTCTGGTGTTGATCATGTTTTGCTCGTGGAAGAGGTTTAGTCAATCGGTCTGCTACATTCAGATCCGTATGCACCTTACAAATATCTATGTCTCCATCTTGAACATAATTCCGGATGGAATTGAAACGACGCTTGATGTGCTTGGTCTTCTTGTGAAACCTGGGCTCCTTGGCAATGGCAATAGCTCCAGTGTTGTCACGGAAGAGAGTCATCGGTCCCGACGCGCTTGGAATGACTCCTAGGTCGGTGATGAACTCCTTCATCCAGACTCATTCCTGCGCTGCTTCGCAAGCAGCTATGTACTCCGCTTCACATGTAGAATGCGCCACGACGCTTTGCTTGCAACTGCACCAACTCATTGCCCCACCATTCAAAATATACACGTATCCGGTTTGTGACTTGGAGTCATCCAGATCTGTGTCGAAGCTAGCATCGACGTAACCCTTTACGACGAGCTCTTCGTCACCTCCATAAACGAGAAACATATCCTTAGTCCTTTTCAGGTACTTCAGGATGTTCTTGACCGATGTACAGTGTTCCATACCGGGATCACTTTGGTACCTCCCTACCAAACTTATGGCAAGGTTCACATCAGGTCTGGTACACAGCATGGCATACATAATAGAACCTATGGCTAAGGCTTAGGGTATGACACTCATCTTTTCTCTATCTTCTGCCATGGTCGGGGATTGAGTCGTGCTCAATCTCATACCTTGTAATACAGGTAAGAACCCTTTCTTGGACTGATCCATATTGAACTTCTAGAATGTATTGTCAAGGTATGTACTTTGTGAAAGACCAATGAGGCATCTTGATCTATCTCTATAGATCTTGATGCCTAATATGTAAGCAGCTTCTCCAAGGTCCTTCATTGAAAAACTCTTATTCAATTAGGCCTTTATGCTTTCCAAGAATTCTACATCATTTCCCATCAGCAATATATCATCCACATATAATATGAGAAATGCTATAGAGCTCCCACTCACTTTCTTGTAAATACAGGCTTCTCCCCAAGTCTGTATAAACCCAAATGCTTTGATCACATCATTAAAGCGAATATTCCAACTCCGAGATGCTTGCACCAGCCCATAGATTGAGCGCTGGAGCTTGCCTACCTTGTTAGCATTCTCAGGATCGACAAAACCTTCCGGTTGCATCATATACAGTTCTTCCTTGAGGAAGCCATTAAGGAATGCCGTCTTGACGTCCATTTGCCATATCTCATAATCATAGAATGTGGCAATTGCTAACATGATTCGGACGGACTTCAGCATCGCTACGGGAGAGAAAGTCTCGTCGTAGTCAATCCCTTAAACTTGTCGATAACCTTTAGCGACAAGCCGAGCCTTATAGATGGTCACATTACCATCCACGTCAGTCTTCTTCTTAAATATTCATTTATTTTCTATGGCGTGTCGATCATCGGGCAAGTCCACCAAAGTCCATACTTTGTTTTCATACATGGATCCTATCTTGGATTTCATGGCTTCAAGCCATTTGTTGGAATCCGGGCCCGCCATCGCTTCTTCATAGTTCAAAGTTTCACCGTTGTCTAACAACATGATTTCCATGACAGGGTTGCCGTACCACTCTGGTGCGGAACATGTCCTTGTGGACCTTTGAAGTTCAGTAGTAACTTGATCTGAAGCTTCATGATCATCATCATCAACTTCCTTCCTAGTCGGTGCAGGCACCTCAGGAACAACTTCCTGCGCTGCGCTACTTTCCGGTTCGGAAGGGGTGACTGTCACTCATCAAGTTCCACTTTCCTCCCACTCACTTCTTTCGAGAGAAACTCTTTATCTAGAAATGATCCATTCTTGGCAACGAAGACCTTGCCTTCGGATCTGAGGTAGAAGGTGTACCCAATCATTTCCTTTGGTATCCTATGAAGAAGCATTTTTCCGACTTGGGTTCGAGCTTTTCAGGTTGAAGTTTCTTGACATAAGCATCGCAGCCCCAAACTTTCAGAAACGACAACTTAGGTTTCTTGCCAAACCAAAGTTCATACGGCGTCGTCTCAACGGATTTAGATGGAGCCCTATTTAAAGTGAATGCGGCAGTCTCTAAAGCATAACCCCAAAAAGATAGCGGTAAGTCGGTAAGAGACATCATAGATCGCACCATGTCCAACAGAGTACGATTATGACATTCGGACACACCATTACGCTGAGGTGTTCCGGGCGGTGTCAATTGTGAAACAATTCCACAGTTCCTTAGGTGTGTGTCAAATTCGTGACTTAAATATTCACCCCCACGATCCGATCGTAAGAACTTTATTTTTCTGTCACGTTGATTCTCAACCTCATTCTGAAATTCCTTGAACTTTTCAAATGTCTCAGACTTGTGTTCCATCAAGTAGACATACCCATATCTACTCAAGTCATCTGTGAGGGTGAGAACATAACAATAGCCTCCGCGAGCTTCAACACTCATTGGACCGCACACATCGGTATGTATGATTTCCAATAAGTTGGTCGCTTGCTCCATTGTTCCGGAGAACGGAGTCTTGGTCATCTTGCCCAAGAGGCTTGGTTCGCATGTGTTAAATGATTCATAATCAAGAGACTCTAGAAGTCCATCTGCATGGAGCTTCTTCATACGTTTGACGCCAATATGACCAAGGCGGCAATGCCACAAGTATGTGGGACTATCATTATCAACTTTACATCTTTGGCATTCACACTATGAATGTGTGTAACATCACGTTCGAGATTCATCAAGAATAAACCATCGACCAGCGGGGCATGACCATAAAACATATCTCTCATATAAATAGAACAACCATTATTCTCGGATTTAAATGAGTAGCCATCTCGCATTAAACAAGATCCAGATACAATGTTCATGCTCAAAGCTGGCACTAAATAACACTTATTAAGGTTTAAAACTAATCCGGGGGTAGATGTAGAGGTAGCGTGCCGACAGCGATCACATCGACCTTGGAACCATTCCCGACGCGCATCGTCACCTCATCCTTCTCCAGTCTCTGCTTATTCCGCAGCTCCTGCTTTGAGTTACAAATGTGAGCAAATGCACCGGTATCAAATACCCAGGAGCTACTACGAGCGCTGGTAAGGTACACATCCATAACATGTATATCATATATACCTTTGATGTTGCCGGCCTTCTTATCTGCTAAGTATTTGGGGCAGTTCCGCTTCTAGTGACCGGTTCCCTTGCAATGAAAGCACTCAGTTTCAGGCTTGGGTCCATTCTTTGGCTTCTTCCCGGCAACTGGCATACCGGGCGCGGCAACTCTTTTGCCGTCCTTCTTGAAGTTCTTCTTACCCTTGCCTTTCTTGAACTTAGTGGTTTTATTGACCATCAACACTTGATGTTCTTTCTTGATATCCACCTCTGCTGATTTCAGCATTGAATACACCTCGGGAATGGACTTCTCCATCCCTTGCATATTGAAGTTCATCACGAAGCTCTTGTAGCTAGGCGGGAGCGACTGAAGGATTCCGTCAATGACCGCTTCGTCTGGGAGATTAATTCCCAACTGAGACAAGCGATTGTGCAACCCAGACAATTTGAGTATGTGCTCGCTGACAGAACTATTCTCCTCCATCTTACAACTGTAGAATGCGTCAGAGACGTCATATCTCTCGACTCGGGCATGAGCTTGGAAAACCATTTTCAGCTCTTGGAACATCTCATATGCTCCGTGGTGCTCAAAACGCTTTTTGAGCCCCGATTCTAAGCTGTAAAGCATACCGCACTGAACCAGGGAGTAATCATCACAACGTGACTGCGAGGCGTTCATAACGTCTTGGGCTGTCGGGAAAACGGGTGCATCACCTAGCGGTGCTTTAAGGATATATGATTTCTTGGCAGCTATGAGGATAATCCTCAGGTTACGGACCCAATCCGTATAGTTGCTACCATCGTCTTTCAGCTTGGTTTTCTCTAGGAACGCGTTGAAGTTGAGGGCAACATGAGCGTGGGCCATTTGATCTACAAGACATATTGTAAAGAATTTAGACTAAGTTCATGACAATTAAGTTCATCTAATCAAAATTAATGAACTCCCACTAAGATAGACATCTCTCTAGTCATCTAAGTGAAACATGATCCGAATCGACTAAGCCGTGTCCGATCATCACGTGAGACGGACTAGTCATCAATTGTGAACATCTTTATGTTGATCGTATCTTCTATACGACTCATGTTCGACCTTTCGGTCTTCCGTGTTCCGAGGCCATGTCTGTACATGCTAGGCTCGTCAAGTGAACCCTAAGTGTATTGCGTGTGTAAATCTGTCTTACACCCGTTGTATGCGAACGCTAGAGACAATCACACCCGATCATCACGTGGTGCTTCAGAACAACGATCCTTAGCAACGGTGCACAGTTAGGGGGGAACACAATTCTTAAAATTTTAGTGAGAGATCATCTTATTTACTACCGTCGTTCTAAGAAGTGATATGGCCAATATCATTTTGCTCCTTTGATCTTCATCTTCGGGGCTCCATGATCATCTTTGTCACTGGCATGACACCATGATCTCCATCATCATGATCTCCATCATCATGTCTTCATGAAGTCATCTCGCCAAATATTACTTCTACTACTATGGCTAACGTTTAGCAATAAAGTAAAGTAATTACATGGCGTTATTCAGTGACACGCAGGTCATACAATAAAAAAGACAACTCCTATGGCTCCTGCCGGTTGTCATTCTCATCGACATGCAAGTCGTGATTCCTATTACAAGAACATGATCAATCTCATACATCACATATATCATACATCACATATATCATTCATCACATCTTTTGGCCATATCACATCACATAGCACATGCTGCAAGAACAAGTTAGACGTCCTCCAATTGTTGTTGCAAGTTTTTATGTGGCTGCTATAGGTTTCTAGCAAGAACGTTTCTTACCTACGCCAAAACCACAACATGATATGTCAATTTCTATTTACCCTTCATAAGGACCCTTTTCATCGAATCCGATCCGACTAAAGTGGGAGAAACTGTCACCTGCTAGCCACCTTATGCAACTAGTGCATGTCAGTTGGTGGAACCTGTCTCACATAAGCGTACGTGTAAGATCGGTCCGGGCCGCTTCATCCCACGATGCCGCCGAATCAAGATTGGACTAGTAGCGGCAAGACAATTGAACAAATCTACGCCCACAACTGCTTTGTGTTCTACTCGTGCAAGATGCTACGCAAAGACCTAGCTCAGATGCCACTATTGGGGAACGTAGCAGAATTCAAAAAAAATCTACGCTTCACCAAGATCAATCTAAGGAGTCATCTAGCAACGAGGGATAAATGAGTGCATCTACATACCCTTGTAGATCGCGAGCGGAAGCGTTCAAGAGAACGTGGATGATGGAGTCGTACTCGTCGTGATCCAAATCACCGATGATCCCAGCGCCGAACGGACGGCACCTCCGCGTTCAACACACGTACGATGCAGCGACGTCTCCTCCTTCTTGATCCAGCAAGGGGGGAGGAGAGGTTGAAGGAGATCCAGCAGCACGACGGCGTGGTGGTGAATGCAATGGAAATTCTGCAGGGCTTCGCCAAGCACCGCGGGATGAGGGAGAGGTGTAACGGGAGGGAGAGGGAGGTGCCAGGAGCAAGGGTGCGGCTGCCCTCCCTCCCCCCACTATATATAGGGGCCAAGGGGGGAGGCTTGCCCCCCAAGGCATGTGGGGCGCCCCCCACCCCTAGGGTTTCCAACCCTAGGCGCATGAGGGAGGCCCAAGGGGGTGCGCCAGCCCACTATGGGCTGGTTCCCCTCCCCCTACGGCCCATGGGGCCCTCCGGGATAGGTGGCCCCACCCGATGGACCCCCGGGACCCTTCTGGTGGTCCCGGTACACTACCGGTGACCCCCGAAACTCTCCCGATGGCCGAAACTGGACTTCCTATATATAATTCTTTACCTTTGGACCATTCTGAAACTCCTCGTGACGTCCGGGATCTCATCCGGCACTCCGAACAACATTCGGGTTACCGTGTGCATATATCTCTACAACCCTAGCATCACCGAACCTTAAGTGTGTGGACCCTACGGGTTTGGGAGACACGTAGACATGACCGAGACGACTCTCCGGTCAATAACCAACAGCGGGACCTGGATACCCATGTCGGTTCCTACATGTTCCTCGATGATCTCATCGGATGAACCACGATGTAAAGGATTCAATCAATGCCGTATACAATTCCCTTTGTCTATCGGTATAGTACTTGTCCGAGATTCAATCGTCGGTATACCGATACCTTGTTCAATCTCGTCATGGCAAGTCTCTTTACTCGTTTCGTAATACATCATCCCGTGACCAACACCTTAGTCACATTGAGCTCATTATGATGATGTCTTACCGGTTGGGCCCAGAGATACCTCTCCGTCATACGGAGTGACAAATCCCAGTCTCGGTTCGTGCCAACTCAACAGATACTTTCGGAGATACCCCTTGCGTACCTTTATAGCCACCCAGTTACGTTGTGACGTTTGGCACACCCAAAGTATTCCTCCGGTATCCGGGAGTTGCACAACCTCATGGTCTAAGGAAAAGATACTTGACATTGGAAAAGCTTTAGCATTACGTGTTGGAAATATGCCCTAGAGGCAATAATAAAAGTATTATTATTATATTTCCTTGTTCATGATAATTGTCTATTATTCATGCTTGAATTGTATTGTACGGAAACAGCGCTACATGTGTGAATATATAGACCACAATGAGTCCCTGGTAGGCCTCTAGTTACTAGCTCGTCGATCAACAGATGGTCACGGTTTCCTGATCATGGACATGGGATGTCAGTGATAACGGGATCACATCATTAGGAGAATGATGTGATGGACAAGACCCAATCCTGAGCATAGCACGAGATCGTATAGTTCGTAATGCATAAGCTTTTCGGTGTCAAGTATTTATTCCTTAGACCATGAGGTTGTACAACTCCCGGATGCCGTAGGAATACTTTGGGTGTGCCAAACGTCACAACGTAACTGGGTGGCTATAAAGGCACGCATCGGGTATCTTCGAAAGTGTCTGTTGAGTTGGTACGAACCGAGACTGGGATATTGTCACTCCGTATGACGGAGAGGTTCCTCTGGGCCCACTCGGTAAGACATCATCATAATGAGCTCAAAGTGACTAAGGAGTTAGTCACGGGATGATGGATTACGGAACGAGTAAAGAGACTTGCCATGACAAGATTGAACAAGGTATCAGGCATACCGACGATCGAATCTCGGGCAAGTACCGTACCGATGGACAAAGGGAATAACATACGGGATTAAGTGAATCCTTGACACAGTGGTTCATCCGATGAGGATCATCGAGGAACATGCGGGAACCAACATGGGTATCCAGATCCCGCTGTTGGTTATTGACCGGAGAGTCGTCTCAGTCATGTCCACGTGTCTCCCGAACCCGTAGGGTCTACACACTTAAGGTTCGGTAACGCTAGGGACGTAGAGATACATGCACGTGGAACCCCGAAAGTTGTTCGGAGTCCTGGATGAGATCTCGGACGTCACGAGGAGTTCCAGAATGGTCCGGAGGTAAAGAATGATATATAGGAAGTCCAGTTTCGGCCATCGGGTGAACTCCGGGGGTCACCGGGAGCGTCCCGGGACCACCGGAGGGGTCCCGGGGGTCCACCGGGTGGGGCCACCCATCCCGGTGGGGCCCCTAGGCCGCAAGGGGAAGGGGGCCAGCCCCTGGTGGGCTGGCGCACCTTATTGGGCCCTCCCTCATGCGCCTAGGGTTGAAACCCTAGGGGAGGGAGGCGCCCCCTATGCCTTGGGGGGCAAGTCTCCCCCCCCCAGGCCGCCGCCCCCCCTTGCAGATCCCATCTGCAGGGCTTGGCGCACCCCCCTGGCCCCCTATATATATGTGGGGGGGAGAGGGCAGCCGCACCCAAGTCTCTGGCACCTCTCCCCCTCCCGTCACACCTTCCTCCTCCTTACGCAGGGCGCCGGCGAAGCCCTGCAGGATTTCCCGCTGCATCCACCACCACGCCGTCGTGCTGCTGGATCTCCGACGACCTCTCCTCCCCCCTTGCTGGATCAAGAAGGAGGTGACGTTGCTATACCAGACGTGTGTTGAACGCAGAGGTGCCGTCCGTTCGGCGCTAGATCATCGGTGACGAAGAACGAGAAGAGTACGACTACTTCATCCACGCTTCTCCGAAAGCTTCCGCTCGCGATCTACAAAACGGTACGTAGATGCACTCTAATTTGCTCGTTGCTAGATGACTCCTTAGATTGATCTTGGTGAAAGCGTAGAAATTTTTTGAATTCTGCTACGTTCCCCAATAGTGGCATCTGAGCTAGGTCTTTTGCGTATCATCTTGCACGAGTAGAACACAAAGCAGTTGTGGGCGTTTGAGTTTGCTCAATTTTCTTACCGTTACTAGTCTAATCTTGATTCGGCGGTATTGTGGGATGAAGCGGCCCAGACCGACCTTACACGTACGCTTACGTGAGACTGGTTCCACCGACAGACATGCACTAGATGCATAAGGTGGTTGGCGGGTGTCCGTCTCTCCCACTTTAGTCGGATCGGATTCGATGAACAAGGTCCTTATGAAGGGTAAGTAGAAATTGACAAATCACGTTGTGGTTTTGGCGTAGGTAAGAAACGTTCTTGCTAGAAACCCTATAGAAGCCAAGTAAAACTTGCAACAACAATTAGAGGTCGTCTAACTTGTTTTTGCAGCATGTGCTATGTGATGTGGTATGGCCAAGAAGATGTGATGAATGATATATGTGATGAATGATATATGTGATGTATGAGATTGATCATGTTCTTGTAATAGGGAATCACGACTTGCATGTCGATGAATTTGACAACCGGCAGGAGCCATAGGAGTTGTCTTTATTATTGTATGACCTGCGTGTCACTGAATAACGCCATGTAATTACTTTACTTTATTGCTAAACGTTAGCCATAGTAGTAGAAGTAATAGTTGGCGTGACGACTTCATGAAGACACGATGATGGAGATCATGATGATGGAGATCATGGTGTCGAGCCGGTGACAAAGATGATCATGGTGCCCCGAAGATGGAGATCCAAGGAGCAAGATGATATTGGCCATATCATGTCACTTTAATTGATTGCATGTGATGTTTATCATGTTTTTGCATCTTGTTTACTTAGAACGACGGTAGTAAATAAGATGATCTCTCACTAAAATTTCAAGAATTGTCTTCCCCTAACTGTGCACCGTTGCTAAGGATCGTTGTTCCGAAGCACCACGTGATGATCGGGTGTGATAGGTTCTAACGTTCGCATACAACGGGTGTAAGCCAGATTCACACAAGCAATACACTTAGGGTTCACTTGACGAGCCTAGCATGTACAGACATGGCCTCGGAACACGGAAGACCGAAAGGTCGAACATGAGTCGTATAGGAGATACGATCAACATGAAGATGTTCACCGTTGATGACTAGTCCGTCTCACGTGATGATCGGACACGGGCTAGTCGATTCGGATCGTGTATCACTTAGATGACTAGAGAGATGTCAATCTAAGTGGGAGTTCATTAAAATTTGATTAAGATGAACTTAATTATCATGAACTTAGTCTAAAATCTTTACAATATGTCTTGTAGATCAAATGGCCCATGCTCAAGTTTCCCTCAACTTCAACGCGTTCCTAGAGAAAACCAAGCTGAAAGACGATGGTAGCAACTATACGGATTGGGTCCGTAACCTGAGGATTATCCTCATAGCTGCCAAGAGATCATATGTCCTTGAAGCACCGCTAGGTGATGCACCCGTTCTCCCAGCGACCCAAGACGTTATGAACGTCTGGCAGTCGCGTTGTGATGATTACTCCCTGGTTCAGTGCGGCATGCTTTACAACTTAGAGTCAGGGCTCCAAAAGCGTTTTGAGAACCACGGAGCATATGAGATGTTCCAAGAGCTAAAAATGGTTTTCCAAGCTCATGCCCGAGTCGAGAGATATGATGTCTTCGACGCATTCTACAGCTGTAAGATGGAGGAAAACAGTTCTATCAGTGAGCACATCCTCAAGATTTCTGGATTGCACAACCGCTTGTCTCAGTTGGGAATGAATCTCCCAGATGAAGCGGTCGTTGACAGAATCCTCCAGTCGCTCCCACCTAGCTTCAAGAGCTTCGTGTTAAACTTCAATATGCAGGGGATGGAGAGGTCCATTCCCGAGATGTATTCAATGTTGAAATCAGCGGAGGTGGATATCAAGAAAGAACATCAAGTGTTGATGGTCAATAAAACCACTAAGTTCAGGAAAGGCAAGGGTAAGAAGAACTTCAAGAAGGACGACAAAGGAGTTGTCACGCCCGGTAAGCCAGTTGCCGGGAAGAAGCCAAAGAATGGACCCAAGCCTGAAACTGAGTGTTTTCATTGCAAGGGAACGGGGCACTGGAAGCGGAACTGCCCCAAATACTTAGCAGACAAGAAGGCCGGCAACGTCAAAGGTATATGTGATATACATGTTATTGATGTGTACCTTACCAGCGCTCGTAGCAGCTCCTGGGTATTTGATACCGGTGCAGTTGCTCATATTTGTAACTCTAAGCAGGAGCTGCGGAATAAGCGGAGACTGGCGAAGGATGAGGTGACGATGCGCGTCGGGAATGGTTCCAAGGTCGATGTGATCGCCGTCGGCACGCTACCTCTACATCTACCCTCGGGATTAGTTTTAAACCTTAATAATTGTTATTTAGTACCAGCTTTGAGCATGAACATTGTATCTGGATCTCGTCTTATGCGAGATGGCTACTCATTTAAATCGGAGAATAATGGTTGTTCTATTTATTTGAGAGATATGTTTTATGGTCATGCCCCGCTGGTCAATGGTTTATTTTTGATGAATCTCGAACGTGATGATACACATATTCATAGTGTAAATGCCAAAAGATGTAAAGTTGATAATGATAGTCCCACATACTTGTGGCATTGCCGCCTTGGTCATATTGGTGTCAAACGTATGAAGAAGCTCCATTCAGATGGACTTCTAGAGTCTCTTGATTATGAATCATTTGACACGTGCGAACCATGCCTCTTGGGCAAGATGACCAAGACTCCGTTCTCCGGAACAATGGAGCGAGCAACCAACTTGTTGGAAATCATACATACCGATGTGTGCGGTCCAATGAGTGTTGAGGCTCGCGGAGGCTATCGTTATGTTCTCACCCTCACAGATGACTTGAGTAGATATGGGTATATTTATTTGATGAAACACAAGTCTGAGACCTTTGAAAAGTTCAAGGAATTTCAGAATGAGGTTGAGAATCAACGTGACAGAAAAATAAAATTCTTACGATCGGATCGTGGGGGTGAATATTTAAGTCAAGAATTTGGCACGCACCTTAGGAACTGTGGAATTGTTTCACAATTGACACCGCCCGGAACACCTCAACGTAACGGTGTGTCCGAACGTCGAAATCGTACTCTGTTGGACATGGTGCGATCTATGATGTCCCTTACCGATTTACCGCTATCTTTTCGGGGTTATGCTTTAGAGACTGCCGCATTCACTTTAAATAGGGCTCCGTCGAAATCCGTTGAGACGACACCGTATGAACTTTGGTTTGGCAAGAAACCGAAGTTGTCGTTTCTGAAAGTTTGGGGTTGCGATGCTTATGTCAAGAAACTTCAACCTGAAAAGCTCGAACCCAAATCGGAAAAATGCGTCTTCATAGGATACCCAAAGGAAACGATTGGGTACACCTTCAACCACAGATCCGAAGGCAAAGTCTTTGTTGCCAAGAATGGATCCTTTCTGGAGAAAGAGTTTCTCTCGAAAGAAGTGAGTGGGAGGAAAGTAGAACTTGATGCGGTGACAGTCACCCCTCCTGAACCGGAAAGTAGCGCAGCGCAGGAAATTGTTCCTGAGGTGCCTGCACCGACAAGGGAGGAAGTTGATGATAATGATCATGAAGAAACGGATCAAGTTACTACTGAACTTCGAAGGTCCACAAGGGCACGTTCCGCAACAGAGTAGTACGGCAACCCTGTCATGGGAATCATGTTGTTAGACAACGGTGAACCTTCGAACTATGAAGAAGCGATGGCGGGCCCGGATTCCAATAAATGGCTTGGAGCCATGAAATCCGACATAGAATCCATGTATGAAAACAAAGTATGGACTTTGGTGGACTTGCCTGATGATAGGCACACCATAGAAAATAAATGGATATTTAAGAAGACAGATGCGGATGGTAATGTGACCATCTATAAGGCTCGGCTTGTCGCTAAGGGTTATCGACAAGTTCAAGGGATTGACTACGATGAGACTTTCTCTCCCGTAGCGATGCTGAAGTCAGTCAGAATCATGTTAGCTATTGCCGCATTCTATGATTATAAGATATGGCAAATGGACGTCAAAACGGCGTTCCTTAATGGCTTCCTCAAGGAAGAGTTGTATATGATGCAACCGGAAGGTTTTGTTGATCCAGAGAATACTAACAAGGTATGCAAGCTCCAGCGCTCGATTTACGGGCTGGTGCAAGCATCTCGGAGTTGGAATATTCGCTTTGATGATGTGATCAAAGCGTTTGGCTTTATACAGACTTATGGAGAAGCCTGTATCTACAAGAAAGTGAGTGGGAGCTCTATGGCATTTCTCATATTATATGTGGATGACATATTGTTGATGGGAAATGATATAGAATTCTTGGAAAATGTAAAGGCCTACTTGAATAAGAGTTTTTCAATGAAGGACCTTGGAGAAGCTGCTTACATATTAGGCATCAAAATCTATAGAGATAGATCAAGATGCCTCATTGGTCTTTCACAAAGCACATACCTTGACAAGATATTGAAAAAGTTCAATATGGATCAGTCCAAGAAGGGGTTCTTGCCTGTTTTGCAAGGTATGAGATTGAGCAAGGCTCAGTCGCCGACCACGGCAGAAGATAGAGAAAAGATGAGTGTCATTCCCTATGCCTCGGCCATAGGTTCTATCATGTATGCCATGCTGTGTACCAGACCTGATGTGAACCTTGCCATAAGTTTGGTAGGGAGGTACCAAAGTGATCCCGGTATGGAACACTGGACAGCGGTCAAGAACATCCTGAATTACCTGAAAAGGACTAAGGATATGTTTCTCGTTTATGGACGTGACGAAGAGCTCGTCGTAAAGGGTTACGTCGATGCTAGCTTCGACACAGATCTGGATGACTCGAAGTCTCAAACCGGATACATGTATATTTTGATTGGAGGGGCAGTCAGCTGGTGCAGTTGCAAGCAAAGTGTCGTGGCGGCATCTACATGTGAAGCGGAGTACATTGCTGCTTCCGAAGCAGCGCAGGAAGGAGTCTGGATGAAGGAGTTCATCACCGACCTAGGAGTCATTCCAAGCGCGTCAAGCCCGATGACTCTCTTCTGTGACAACACTGGTGCTATTGCAATTACCAAGGAGCCCAGGTTTCACAAGAAGACCAACCACATCAAGCGCCGTTTCAACTCCATCTGGAATTATGTTCAAGATGGAGACATAGATATTTGTAAAGTGCATACGGATCTGAATGTTGCAGACCCGTTGACTAAACCTCTTCCACGGGCAAAACATGATCAACACCAGGACTCTATGGGTGTTCGATTCATCACAATGCAACTAGATTATTGACTCTAGTGCAAGTGGGAGATTGTTGGAAATATGCCCTAGAGGCAATAATAAAAGTATTATTATTATATTTCCTTGTTCATGATAATTGTCTGTTATTCATGCTTGAATTGTATTGTACGGAAACAACGCTACATGTGTGAATATATAGACCACAATGAGTCCCTGGTAGGCCTCTAGTTACTAGCTCGTTGATCAACAGATGGTCACGATTTCCTGATCATGGACATGGGATGTCAGTGATAACGGGATCACATCATTAGGAGAATGATGTGATGGACAAGACCCAATCCTGAGCATAGCACGAGATCGTATAGTTCATAATGCAAAAGCTTTTCGGTGTCAAGTATTTATTCCTTAGACCATGAGGTTGTAAAACTCCCGGATGTCGTAGGAATACTTTGGGTGTGCCAAACGTCACAACGTAACTGGGTGGCTATAAAGGCACGCATCGGGTATCTCCGAAAGTGTCTGTTGAGTTGGTACGAACCGAGACTGGGATATTGTCACTCCGTATGACGGAGAGGTTCCTCTGGGCCCACTCGGTAAGACATCATCATAATGAGCTCAAAGTGACTAAGGAGTTAGTCATAGGATGGATTACGGAACGAGTAAAGAGACTTGCCATGACGAGATTGAACAAGGTATCGGGCATACCGACGATCGAATATCGGGCAAGTACCGTACCGATGGACAAAGGGAAACATACGGGATTAAGTGAATCCTTGACACAGTGGCTCATCCGATGAGGATCATCGAGGAACACGTGGGAACCAACATGGGTATCCAGATCCCGCTGTTGGTTATTGACCGGAGAGTCGTCTCGGTCATGTCCACGTGTCTCCCGAACCCGTAGGGTCTACACACTTAAGGTTCGGTAACGCTAGGGACGTAGAGATACATGCACGTGGAAACCCGAAAGTTTTTCGGAGTCCCGGATGAGATCCCGGATGTCACGAGGAGTTCCGGAATGGTCCGGAGGTAAAGAATGATATATAGGAAGTCCAGTTTCGGCCATCGGGTGAACTCCGGGGGTCACCGGGAGCGTCCCGGGACCACCGGAGGGGTCCCGGTGGTCCACCGAGTGGGGCCACCCATCCCGGTGCGGCCCCTAGGCCGCAAGGGGAAGGGGCCAGCCCCTGGTGGGCTGGCGCACCCTACTGGGCCCTCCCTCATGCGCCTAGGGTTGAAACCCTAGGGGAGGGAGGCGCCCCCTATGCCTTGGGGGGCATGTCTCCCCCCCCCCCAGGCCGCCCCCCCCCTTGCAGATCCCATCTGCAGGGCTTGGCGCACCCCCTGGCCCCCTATATATATGTGGGGGGAGGGCAGCCGCACCCAAGTCTCTGGCGCCTCTCCCCCTCCCATCACACCTTCCTCCTCCTTACGCAGGGCGCCGGCGAAGCCCTGCAGGATTTCCCGCTGCATCCACCACCACGCCGTCGTGCTGCTGGATCTCCGACGACCTCTCCTCCCCCCTTGCTGGATCAAGAAGGAGGTGACGTTGTTGTACCGGACATGTGTTGAACGCGGAGGTGCCGTCCGTTCGGCGCTAGATCATCGGTGACGAAGAACGAGAAGAGTACGACTACTTCATCCACGCTTCTTCGAAAGCTTCCGCTCGCGATCTACAAAACGGTATGTAGATGCACTCTAATATGCTCGTTGCTAGATGACTCCTTAGATTGATCTTGGTGAAAGCATAGAAATTTTTTGAATTCTGCTACGTTCCCCAACATTACGAACTACACGATCTTGTGCTAGGCTTAGGATTGGGTCTTGTCCATCACATCATTCTCCTAATGATGTGATCTCGTTATCAATGACATCCAATGTCCATGGTCAGGAAACAGTAACCATCTGTTGATCAACGAGCTAGTAATTAGAGGTTTACCAGGGACACGTTGTGGTCTATGTATTCACACATGTATCACTGTTTCCGGATAATACAATTCAAGCATGAATAACAGACAATTATCATGAACAAGGAAATATAATAATAACCATTTTATTATTGCCTCTAGGGCATATTTCCAACAGTCTCCCACTTGCACTAGAGTCAATAATCTAGTTACATTGTGATGAATCGAACACCCATAGAGTTCTGGTGTTGATCATGTTTTGCTCATGGAAGAGGTTTAGTCAACGGGTCTGCTACATTCAGATCTATATGCACCTTACAAATATCTATGCCTCCATCTTGAACATAATTCCGGATGGAATTGAAACGGCGCTTGATGTGCTTGGTCTTCTTGTGAAACCTGGGCTCCTTGGCAATGGCAATAGCTCCAGTGTTGTCACGGAAGAGAGTCATCGGTCCCGACGCGCTTGGAATGACTCCTAGGTCGGTGATGAACTCATTCATCCAGACTCATTCCCGCGCTGCTTCGCAAGCAGCTATGTACTCCGCTTCACATGTAGAATGCGCCACGACGCTTTGCTTGCAACTGCACCAGCTGATTGCCCCACCATTCAAAATATACACGTATTCGGTTTGTGACTTGGAGTCATCCAGATCTGTGTCGAAGCTAGCATCGACGTAACCCTTTACGACGAGCTCTTCGTCACCTCCATAAACGAGAAACATATCCTTAGTCCTTTTCAGGTACTTCAGGATGTTCTTGACCATTGTACAGTGTTCCATACCGGGATCAGTTTGGCACCTCCCTACCAAACTTATGGCAAGGTTCACATCAGGTCTGGTACACAGCATGGCATACATAATAGAACCTATGGCTGAGGCATAGGGGATGACACTCATCTTTTCTCTATCTTCTGCCGTGGTCGGGGATTGAGTCGTGCTCAATCTCATAACTTGTAATACAGGTAAAAAGCCTTTCTTGGACTGATCCATATTGAACTTCTTCAATATCTTGTCAAGGTATGTACTTTGTGAAAGACCAATGAGGCATCTTGATCTATCTCTATAGATCTTGATGCCTAATATGTAAGCAGCTTCTCCAAGGACCTTCATTGAAAAACTCTTATTCAAGTAGGCCTTTATGCTTTCCAAGAGTTCTACATCATTTCCCATCAGCAATATATCATCCACATGTAATATGAGAAATGCTACAGAGCTCCCACTCACTGTCTTGTAAATACAAGCTTCTCCCCAAGTCTGTATAAACCCAAATGCTTTGATCACATCATTAAAGCGAATATTCCAACTCCGAGATGCTTGCACCAGCCCATAGATTGAGCGCTGGAGCTTGCCTACCTTGTTAGCATTCTCAGGATCGGCAAAACCTTCCGGCTGCATCATATACAGTTCTTCCTTGAGGAAGCCATTAAGGAATGCCGTTTTGACGTCCATTTGCCATATCTCATAATCATAGAATGCGGCAATTGCTAACATGATTCGGACGGACTTCAGCATCGCTACGGGAGAGAAAGTCTCGTCGTAGTCAATCCCTTGAACTTGTCGATAACCTTTAGCGACAAGCCGAGCCTTATAGATGGTCACATTACCATCTGCGTCAGTCTTCTTCTTAAATATCCATTTATTTTCTATGGCGTGCCGATCATCGGGCAAGTCAACCAAAGTCCATACTTTGTTTTCATACATGGATCCTATCTCTAATTTCATGGCTTCAAGCCATTTGTTGGAATCTGGGCCCGCCATCGCTTCTTCATAGTTCGAAGGTTCACCGTTGTCTAACAACATGATTTCCATGACACGGTTGCCGTACCACTCTGGTGCGGAACATGTCCTTGTGGACCTTCGAAGTTCAGTAGTAACTTGATCTGAAGCTTCATGATCATCATCATCAACTTCCTTCCTAGTCGGTGCAGGCACCTCAGGAACAACTTCCTGTGCTGCGCTACTTTCCGGTTCGGAAGGGGTGACTGTCACCTCATCAAGTTCCACTTTCCTTCCACTCACTTCTTTCGAGAGAAACTCTTTCTCTAGAAAGGATCCATTCTTGGCAACGAATACCTTGCCTTCGGATCTGAGGTAGAAGGTGTACCCAATCGTTTCCTTTGGTATCCTATGAAGACGCATTTTTCTGATTTGGGTTCGAGCTTTTCAGGTTGAAGTTTCTTGACATAAGCATCGCAACCCCAAACTGTCAGAAACGACAACTTAGGTTTCTTGCCAAACCAAAGTTCATACGGTGTCGTCTCAACGGATTTAGACGGAGCCCTATTTAAAGTGAATGCGGCAGTCTCTAAAGCATAACCCCAAAAAGATAGCGGTAAGTCGGTAAGAGACATCATAGATCGCACCATGTCCAACAGAGTACGATTATGACGTTCGGACACACCATTACACTGAGGTGTTCCGGGCGGTGTCAATTGTGAAACAATTCCACAGTTCCTTAGGTGTGTGTCAAATTCGTGACTTAAATATTCACCGCCACGATCCGATCGTAAGAACTTTATTTTTCTGTCACGTTGATTCTCAACCTCATTCTGAAATTCTTTGAACTTTTCAAAGGTCTCAGACTTGTGTTTCATCAAGTAGACATACCCATATCTACTCAAGTCATCTGTGAGGGTGAGAACATAACGATAGCCTCCACGAGCTTCAACACTCATTGAACCGCACACATCGGTATGTATGATTTCCAATAAGTTGGTCGCTCGCTCCATTGTTCCGGAGAACGGAGTCTTGGTCATCTTGTGTAACATCCCAAATTTCGCATTTGGAATGTTATGCATAGATCATAATTGCATTTGCATATTTTTGCATTTTTGTTCGTGGAGTTCCTCGAAATTCTAAGCAACTCAAGGACCTACGGAGAGAGTTGGGGATTTTACCGTTTTCGTATTTGAGTTCGCTCGAATACCAGTACGAGGACAGTGTGATTCTAATTAATTTTCTCTCCTACAAATATTTCTAAATAAAATAAATGAGCGGAGATAATATGACTTCTCCAAAATAACAGAAATATTGGAGGAAAAATATTAAAATCACTTTTGGTTTTTTTCTGGATTTATTTGCATAGGAAAAATACGTGTTTTTCAAAATTGCATTTAGGTCCGGGAAAAATGTTCATCTTGTCCTAAATATTATTAGAGGACGGTGAAATTTATTTCGGGATTTTTGGAGTCCGTTTGATATTTATTTCGTTAGTTTTATTGCACCAGGAATCTATTTAAAAAAACGGAAACCGACTTAGCATCGTACCGGACCGGGACTCTGGGCTTTATATAGCGCCAGGCCGGCCCGACACCGCAGCCCGCCCCGCGCCGGAAACCCTAGCCGCCGCCCCGATCTAGCCGCCGCCGCCGCCGCTGCTGCCGCGCCCGCCGTCGCCGTCCGCCGCCGCCGCCCTCGCTGGACCCCGCCGACGCCGCCGCCTCCGCCCTCGCCGGAATCGCCGCCGCCGGACTCGAGGTAGCCGCCTCGTTTTTTTTTTCTCTTTTTCTTCAAAGGATCAGATCAGTTTTATAAAAAAAAAAGAAACCCTAGATCTGGTTTTTTTTCGGTTTAGATCGGTTTTTCGTCGGTTTAGTTAAACAGCGGACGTCGTACATTCGTTTTAACGAACGGTTTTTGTTAGTTAATCGCAGACAGCAAATGTTCGTTCGTTAGCCTGTTCATCGTTTTTCTTTTTCGGGGTATTTTATCCGCGATTTTTCTGATCGCGATTTCTGCCCTGATCTTGTTTTTCGTTTTTCTTTTCGCTCGAGAGTCGGAATCAGGTGATTCAAAATCCCAGATCTTCGTCTCGAAGCCCTCTTTACGTTTAACCAACTTGAACAAAGTTTTGGCTACTGTAAAATTTTACTTTAGGCCAACTAGTAATTCGGAGCTCGTTTCTTTTGCAGTTTGAGTTTCGTTGCTTCTTTCGAGTTGATTCTTTTTGCAAACCGAAGTTCTTAAGTTGAACTTTCTGGTCAGATCTCTTATTTGAGTTTTACCCGTGCATTAGTTAAGTACTTATTGTATGCTTGTTGTTTGATTGCGATAGAGTACCCGGAGTGCGCCGCTTGCTACTTTGAGTCTCTAGGTTTTGCGGATCATCAGCAAGGCAAGTAACACTTTGATCATGCTTTCCAATTACCCAGTTTTCATTGCATTAGATAAACCCCTCACACATTGCATGAATAGGATCAATTAACTTGTGGGATTGGGAAGTAGATTGAGGTAGTACCTATTACCTGCATTACATTCAAACCCCTGGGAGTTACTTCTACGTTTGCTGATAGGACATGCTATGCTCGTAGACGTGGATTGGGTGAGTGAAATCCATGACAGGTGTGAGATTGTTTAATTAATGGTTCAACTTAAGGTGGCAACATTAATACACATCTGGGTGGATTGAGGCATATGGGTATTCCAGAATTGCTTGTTTTTCTTTTGGACCGCCACCCAGGCTCAAAGGGATCATGAGATTATTCATACTAGAAACTTTCGTGTGCAACCACAATGCTATTATGGGCTCTAGCATAGTATGAGTAAGTTGTGCGAACTCTTACAGTGGTGGACTAGCAGATGTAGGGGATGTAGGTTGGTACGGTCCGCCCGATCGTAAGGTGCTAGCGCTTCTGAAAGACTATGTCTCGGTCATCCGTTTCTCAAACACCATGCAGTGCGAGAAACCAAACGGAGGCGATCGAGTCTTGTGGGAAAAGTGCACAAACCTCTGCAGAGTGTACAAACTGATCATGATTAGCCATGTCCCCGGTTATGGACATCTTGAGTATCTGGTACTTGGATTTTCATGTGCATCTCAACATGTTACTTTAATTTAATTTTGTTGGGTTTAATGATTACTTTAATTGGGGTTGAGAGGATGTCTATCTTCTCAACGATGTTTCAACTACCATGATAGTTAATTAAAATACATTCCTTTGAAGTAGGGAAAAATTGGCTTTACGCAAAAACTTAACCATAGAGCTTTCCACCAGCCATATTGCATGTAGTATAGCCTTACTTTCATTGCATCTCTTGTGTTACCTTGCCAGCATATTCCATGTGCTGACCCGTTTTCGGGCTGCAACGTTTCATGTTGCTGACTTTTCAGACGACGAGTAAGATGCCCTTTTAGGTCGTGGTTCTATACTCAGTGATGCCGCTGGAGTTGATGGACTCACTTATCTTCCAAGCCTTCCGCTGTTATCGTGTTAGATGGCCTTCAGCCATGATTTTTGTAATAAATTCATCGTTGAACTATCGATGTAATAAGTGTGTGATTGCCACTCTGTTATAAATCCTTCGAGTACCATGCGTGTCAGCATTACTGATCCAGGGATGACACTGATGCATGGAGATCAGACTGTTTGAGGTCTGGTCGCTACATCTTGCCCAAGAGGCATGGTTCGCACGTGTCAAATGATTCATAATCAAGAGACTCTAGAAGTCCATCTGCATGGAGCTTCTTCATACGTTTGAGGCCAATATGACCAAGGCGGCAATGCCACAAGTATGTGGGACTATAATTATCAACTTTACATCTTTTGGCATTCACACTATGAATATGTGTAACATCATGTTTGAGATTCATCAAGAATAAACCATTGACCAGCGGGGCATGACCATAAAACATATCTCTCATATAAATAGAACAACCATTATTCTCGGATTTAAATGAGTAGCCATCTCGCATTAAACGAGATCCAGATACAATGTTCATGCTCAAAGCTGGTACTAAACAACAATTATTAAGGTTTAAAACTAATCCCGAGGGTAGATGTAGAGGTAGCGTGCCGACGGCGATCACATCGACCTTGGAACCATTCCCGACGCGCATCGTCACCTCATCCTTCACCAGTCTCCGCTTATTTCGCAGCTCCTGCTTTGATTTACAAATGTGAGCAACTGCACCGGTATCAAATACCCAGGAGCTACTACGAGCGCTGGTAAGGTACACATCAATAACATGTATATCATATATACCTTTGACGTTGCCGGCCTTCTTATCTGCTAAGTATTTGGGGCAGTTCTGATTCCAGTGACCCGTTCCCTTGCAATGAAAGCACTCAGTTTCAGGCTTGGGTCCATTCTTTGGCTTCTTCCCGGCAACTGGCTTACCGGGCGCGGCAACTCCTTTGCCGTCCTTCTTGAAGTTCTTCTTACCCTTGCCTTTCTTGAACTTAGTGGTTTTATTGACCATCAACACTTGATATTCTTTCTTGATATCCACCTCTGCTGATTTCAGCATTGAATACACCTCGGGAATGGACTTCTCCATCCCTTGCATATTGAAGTTCATCACGAAGCTCTTGTAGCTAGGTGGGGGCGACTGAAGGATTCCGTCAACGACCGCTTCGTCTGGGAGATTAATTCCCAACTGAGACAAGCGCTTGTGCAACCCAGACAATTTGAGTATGTGCTCACTGACAGAACTATTCTCCTCCATCTTACAACTGTAGAATGCATCGGAGACGTCATATCTCTCGACTCGGGCATGAGCTTGGAAAACCATTTTCATCTCTTGGAACATCTCATATGCTCCGTGGTGCTCAAAACGCTTTTGGAGCCCCGATTCTAAGCTGTAAAGCATACCGCACTGAACCAGGGAGTAATCATCACAACGTGACTGCGAGGCGTTCATAACGTCTTGGGCTGTCGGGAAAACGGGTGCATCACCTAGCGGTGCTTTAAGGATATATGATTTCTTGGCAGCTATGAGGATAATCCTCAGGTTACGGACCCAATCCGTATAGTTGCTACCATCGTCTTTCAGCTTGGTTTTCTCTAGGAACGCGTTGAAGTTGAGGGCAACATGAGCGTGGGCCATTTGATCTACAAGACATATTGTAAAGAATTTAGACTAAGTTCATGACAATTAAGTTCATCTAATCAAAATTAATGAACTCCCACTAAGATAGACATGTCTCTAGTCATCTAAGTGAAACATGATCCGAATCGACTAAGCCGTGTCTGATCATCACGTGAGACGGACTAGTCATTAATGGTAAACATCTTTATGTTGATCGTATCTTCTATACGACTCATGTTCGACCTTTCGGTCTTCCGTGTTCCGAGGCCATGTCTGTACATGCTAGGCTCGTCAAGTGAACCCTAAGTGTATTGCGTGTGTAAATCTGGCTTACACCCGTTGTATGCGAACGTTAGAGCCTATCACACCCGATCATCACGTGGTGCTTCGGAACAACGATCCTTAGCAACGGTGCATAGTTAGGGGGAACACAATTCTTAAAATTTTAGTGAGAGATCATCTTATTTACTACCGTCGTTCTAAGCAAATAAGATGTAATAAACATGATAAACATCACATGCAATCAAATAAAGTGACATGATATGGCCAATATCATTTTGCTCCTTTGATCTTCATCTTCGGGGCTCCATGATCATCTTTGTCACTGGCATGACACCATGATCTCCATCATCATGATCTCCATCATCGTGTCTTCATGAAGTCGTCTCGCCAAATATTACTTCTACTACTATGGCTAACGTTTAGCAATAAAGTAAAGTAATTACATGGCGTTATTCAGTGACACGCAGGTCATACAATAAATAAGACAACTCCTATGGCTCCTGCCGGTTGTCATTCTCATCGACATGCAAGTCGTGATTCCTATTACAAGAACGTGATCAATCTCATACATCACATATATCATTCATCACATCTTTTGGCCATATCACATCACATAGCACATGCTGCAAGAACAAGTTAGACGTCCTCTAATTGTTGTTGCAAGTTTTTACGTGGCTGCTATAGGTTTCTAGCAAGAACGTTTCTTACCTACGCCAAAACCACAACGTGATATGTCAATTTCTATTTACCCTTCATAAGGACCCTTTTCATCGAATCCAATCCGACTAAAGTGGGAGAGACTGTCACCCGCTAGCCACCTTATGCAACTAGTGCATGTCAGTCGGTGGAACATGTCTCACGTAAGCGTACGTGTAAGATCGGTCCGGGCCGCTTCATCCCATGATGCCGCCAAATCAAGATTGGACTAGTAGCGGCAAGACAATTGAACAAATCTACGCCCACAACTGCTTTGTGTTCTACTCGTGCAAGATGCTACGCAAAGACCTAGCTCAGATGCCACTGTTGGGGAACGTAGCAGAATTCAAAAAAATTCTACGCTTCACCAAGATCAATCTAAGGAGTCATCTAGCAATGAGGGATAAATGAGTGCATCTACATACCCTTGTAGATCGCGAGCGGAAGCGTTCAAGAGAACGTGGATGATGGAGTTGTACTCGTCGTGATCCAAATCACCGATGATCCCAGCGCCAAACGGACGGCACCTCCGCGTTCAACACACGTACGATGCAGCGACGTCTCCTCCTTCTTGATCTAGCAAGGGGGGAGGAGAGGTTGAAGGAGATCCAGCAGCACGACGGCGTGGTGGTGGATGCAACGGAAATTCTGCAGGGCTTCGCCAAGCACCGCGGGAGGAGGGAGAGGTGTAACGGGAGGGAGAGGGAGGCGCCAGGAGCAAGGGTGCGGCTGCCCTCCCTCCCCCCCCCCACTATATATAGGGGCCAGGGGGCGCCGGCCCTAGGAGATGCAATCTCCTAGGGGAGGTCGGCGGCCAAGGGGGGAGGCTTGCCCCCCAAGGCATGTGGGGCGCCCCCACCCCTAGGGTTTCCAACCCTAGGCGCAGGGGGGAGGCCCAAGGGGGTGCGCCTGCCCACTATGGGCTGGTTCCCCTCCCCCTACGGCCCATGGGGCCCTCCGGGATAGGTGGCCCCACCCGGTGGACCCCCGGGACCCTTCGGTGGTCCCGGTACACTACCGGTGACCCTCGAAACTCTCCCGATGGCCGAAACTGGACTTCCTATATATAATTCTTTACCTTTGGACCATTCCGAAACTCCTCGTGACGTCCAGGATCTCATCCGGGACTCCAAACAACATTCGGGTTACCATGTGCATATATCTCTAGAACCCTAGCGTCACCGAACCTTAAGTGTGTGGACCCTACGGGTTCGGGAGACACGTAGACATGACCGAGACGACTCTCCGGTCAATAACCAACAGCGGGACCCGGATACCCATGTCGGTTCCTACATGTTCCTCGATGATCTCATCGGATGAACCACGATGTCAAGGATTCAATCAATCCCGTATACAATTCCCTTTGTCTATCGGTATAGTACTTGCCCGAGATTCAATCGTCGGTATACCGATACCTTGTTCAATCTCGTCATGGCAAGTCTCTTTACTCGTTTCGTAATACATCATCCCGTGACCAACACCTTAGTCACATTGAGCTCATTATGATGATGTCTTACCGAGTGGGCCCAGAAATACCTCTCCGTCATACGGAGTGACAAATCCCAGTCTCGATTCGTGCCAACTCAACAGATACTTTCGGAGATACCCGTTGTGTAACTTTATAGCCACCCAGTTACGTTGTGATGTTTGGCACACCCAAAGTATTCCTACGGTATTCGGGAGTTGCACAACCTCATGGTCTAAGGAAAAGATACTTGACATTGGAAAAGCTTTAGCATTACGAACTACATGATCTTGTGTTAGGCTTAGGATTGGGTCTTGTCCATCACATCATTCTCCTAATGATGTGATCTCGTTATCAATGACATCCAATGTCCATGGTCAGGAAACCGTAACAATCTGTTGATCAACGAGCTAGTAACTAGAGGTTTACCAGGGACACGTTGTGGTCTATGTATTCACACATGTATCACTGTTTCCGGATAATACAATTCAAGCATGAATAACATACAATTATCATGAACAAGGAAATATAATAATAACCATTTTATTATTGCCTCTAGGGCATATTTCCAACATAATTATACCTCAAGAGACGGACTAGCACCCCTTTGATGTAATTGTAATGAAATTCGTCATATTTATATGAAATCCGGTCGTGTTTGAACGAGTTTCGTTCGGTCGTCCTCCGGCATATGTGTCCATGGACTAGCCCCCTGTCCACAGACGAATGCTTGTGGATTTTAGCGGGTTATAATTGGAGATGCCCTTATCGGATAAAATGGAGAGAAGCTCACCCAATAGAAAAACTATCCGCTTCTCCCTTCCTTGTGGTTCTAATATACTCCCTCCGTCCCAAAATAAGTGACTCAACTTTGTACTAAATAAGTGACTCAACTTTGTACTAAAGTTAGTACAAAGTTGAGTCATTTTTGAGTCACTTATTAGTACAAAGTTGAGTCATTTTTGAGTCACTTATTAGTACAAAGTTGAGTCATTTTTGAGTCACTTATTTTGGGACGGAGGGAGTATTAGACTACTCATAATGGGGAGTAACTTATAGTAGTAACATGCATATGTTACTAGTCTATGTTACTACCTCTATAATGGAGGAGTAATATACGTGTGGTGTCATGCAACACTTTATTTATTAGGTTGTATACTCGTCTTATCTTGGTATGTGTGATATTATTCACAGTATGAGTAAGTAGTTATCTTTTGTATTTGTCTCTCTCCTTATTAATTAGTTGTCACATCATCTTTTTTGCCTATGTGACATTTATATTACTCCGGCTATGGGTAGTCTTACTAGATAAAATAAAGATAAGCTCATCCGCTAGAAATGTTATTCACTTCTCCCTTCCTTTTTGTGTTTAGGATGTCAAGTTGATACAAGAAAAGAGGAAGAGGAGTTGCGCTAAATGGATAATTTCATCATGGTGATGAACTCTTACAATGGGCATGCATCTGGGATGTGAACCTTGAGCATAGGAACGCCCACCTTTACAAGAGTTGTGAGGAGGTGGCTCGCCAGTACACGAGTGAGGCGGTGGGAGAGGGGAGGCGCAGTGGGTGGCGGAGAAGGTTCTCACCATCATTATGGGATGGCGTCGGCGACGCTGAGTTGCCGTGGCAACTGAGGTTCATCTCATCTCTCATGTCGATGCGGTGACCGTACTCGTTTTTCTTTTTTCCTTCGAAAGTAGAATTCTTTTTACTCCGAATGCCTTCGTGTCATTCATTTTCATTGCTTGAATGTGAACACGGCGAGGACGAACTCAATCACTTGAAGTGGCGATACGCCATGCCTACCCACACAAACTACATAAAACTTATTCCTCAATGATTAGCCACTAGTAATCGCAATGTAGTGTCACTTCCCTTTGATGCCTTTCACCAAAAGGGACTCCAAAAGATATGTCACCTTTGTCGCTACATATGAAAGTGACATGTCGAGGTGGGAGAGACTCTTTGGCAGCTCTGTGTGTATGAACTCCATCATCATCACTACACTAACTGCGTCAGCCAGCCTTGTCAGCACACACTGTGGGATAAGCTAGAGAACACATTCCATGTGTCCTTCGTGACGAGTCTATCCATGACTACTGAAATGGTCATCGTCATGGTGTGCCAAACAAAAAATCTACATCGATCTTTGATGACCCATAAGTATAGGGGATCTATCGTAGTCCTTTCAATAAGTAAGAGTGTCGAACCCAACAAGGAGCAGAAGGAAATGACAAGCGGTTTTCAGCAAGGTAATCTCCGCAAGCACTGAAATTATCGGTAACAGATAGTTGTGTGATAAGATAATTCGTAACGGGTAACCAGTAGCAAAAGTAACTAAGGTGCAGTAAGATGACCCAATCCTTTTTGTAGCAAAGGACAAGCCTGGCAAACTCTTATATAAAGCAAAGTGCTCCCGAGGACACATGGGAATTGTTGTCAAGTTAGTTTCATCATGCTCATATGATTCACGTTCGTTACTTTGATAATTTGATATGTGGGTGGACTGGTGCCTGGGTGTTGTCCTTCCTTGGACAAGTCTCCCACTTATGATTAACCACTCTCGCAAGCATACGGAACTACGAAAGAAGAAATAAGATAAATCTAACCATAGCATGAAACATATGGATCCAAAACAGCCCCTTACGAAGCAACACATAAACTAGGGTTTAAGCTTCTGTAACTCTAGCAACCCATCATCTACTTATTACTTCCCAATGCCTACCCCTAGGCCCAAATAATGGTGAAGTGTCATGTAGTCGACGTTCACATAACACCACTAGAGGAAAGACAACATACATCTGATGGCTTCTCGCCCCTCGTTGGTTACCCCAAGTGGAAGGTTTGAGATGCAGTGTAGCGAAAGTTTTCCCTTGGCAAAGATACCAAGGATCGATTTCCCCTGAGACTCCCAGTTTCAACAAGAAGGTGTCAACTGCTAACGGCGCCAGATATTAGCAATCAACGTGGACCTGCACACAGATACAAATAACTTTGCTCCCAACGAGTACAGAGAGGTTGTCAATCCCTCCGGCCTTGTCGTTTACAAAGGATCAAACGCAAGTGATAATAGTGATAGGTATTGCTGCAAATAGTAAGCAAAACAGAAAGTAAATAGCGGATGTGATCAGTGATGGTAATATGGACCGGGGTCCCATGATGTTCACTAGTGATGTCTCTCTCCCAAAAGACGATAAAACAGCTATGTGAGGTGAACGAATTACAGCTGGGCAATTGACAGAATTATGTGCGCAAACCAATGCTAACTATGTTGCAAGAAAGGTAGAGGTTCAAAGCATGGGCGGTACGCCAAGGCAAGTAGACCGAAATCCATCTGCATCTACTACTAATCATCCACCTTGAGATATCTATCCAGAACATCTCGCTGGTATTAAGTTGCGAGTCCCACCCATAGTGTAAACTCAAAGCAACAGACAACTGCATTAAAAGAACTTTGCGTAAAGTAAACAATCCTTGCACCCGCGGGCACAAGCACCGTTGTTTTCCCCCTTGTGGCAACAGCACATCCCCTAGACTCATGTTTCTGTCACTCAAGCTAGTCATCGAGGGGCATGAACCCACAATCAAGCATAACGTTCCCTCTTGCAGTCACTACCTACTACTTGGCCAAAGCAATAAATAGCAACGGAGAACATGCAAGAATTACTTACGAACATAAATATAAAAGAGGTAAATCAAATATATTACTCAAACACAATCTGAACATAATCTCACAATCCATCGGATCCCAGCAAACTCAACATAGCAACAGCATAAGGATTACATATGTGCCTCGATCATGTAGGGCAGCTCACGAGGTCTAATTAGTGAATCACAAGAAGGGGAGGAGAACATCACATAGCTACTGGTCATGGACCCATGGTCCAAGGGAGACTACTCACAACTCATCCGGGAGGCGTCCATGGTGGTGGAGAGGCTCCCGGTGGTGATCCTCCCCTCCGGTAGGGTGCCGGGAAGAGTTCTCCTGGTGCTCCCGATCTTGGAAGCGCGGCGGCGGCGGAACAGAGATGAGATCGCGAAAAAGGGTTCCCCGTCTCGAGGGTTTCGGGACGCGTGTTAAATATATGCCAAAGGGGGGCATCAGCGGAGGCCTGGGGGGCCCAGGCGCCCCCCGGCGCGGCCAGGAGGGGGGCCGCGCCACCAGGGCGCCTGGAGCCCTGGTGGCCCCCCTCCGGCTCTACTTTGGCTGCCGGGAAGCTTCTGGAACGCTGATTTTTTATATAATTTTTCCGGGATTTTTCTGGCAGTTTTCGTAGTGGGAAAACCTGAAATACAAAAACAGCAGAAAACAGAAACTGGCACTGGGGTGCACTGAGTTAATAGGTTAGTCCAAATATGATCAAAAGTGTATGGAAGTGTATAAATATCATAGCAATATCACCCAAAAGAGGCATGGAGCAAGCAGAAATTATAGATACGTTTTGGACGTATCAACATCCCCAAGCTTAATTCCTGCTCGTCCTCGAGTAGGTAAATGATAACAAGAATAATTTCTGTGGTGACATGCTATTAACCATATAGGACTTTTTCATAGTCACATGACAAAAGCTTACTCAGACAATGAATCTGTAGTAATTAAGTTGCCTCATGAGAAAATCATAAAGAACTGAAAGTTTTACAATATGATACTGAAACATCAAATAGATTTGTAATGAGCATGGTGTGCAAATATGATAAAGTGATATCTCGCTTGCCCACTTTAGTGAAGCAAAACATAAATGCAGGGGCACCTCCAAGGTTTAAGTGATGACTAGATACAATGATTTCAGAATAAACAGTATCATAATCATGCAAAAGACAATGCTACTTTGGGACAATGTACATTACACTCAGAATGACAATCATGCTCTCAGTAGTTGGTGCTTTAAAAGAAGGTGGAGACTCTCGAACCGTGGCTTTTGTTGGCAAGGTTGAAAACCCGTGGTCGGAAACAAAGACAAAACATGTACCAGAGCTCTTGGTTTTAAAAACAGAAGTAATAATTATTATTTTTGGATATGCATGTTTCGTCAACGAATGCTAGCAGACAACTCAATCACTTCTTGAGATGGACAAGTTTCGAGGAACGGCTCCCGAATGAGGACGATCACATCCTCTTAATCTCCTTTGTTTATCACTGCCAAAGTTTTCTGATTTCTCATGAACAAAGCGTGAAGGAGGGTTTGTTTGTTATATTATTTTTGAGTCGGGCGCACTCTTTGCCAGTTCCTTCTCGTATTATGGGTTTGCACATTAGACATGCAATCCCGGGGTGAAGCTTGTCCAACTTAAAAAGATCATGAATTAACTACTACTTCCTCATGAACTAAAACAGAGGCACAAAACAGAAATGCATTTTTTCGAATAATTTTGAGATGGTACATGAAAGTCTCCGTTAGGAATGGCAGGTAAATACCATGTATAGGAAGGTATGGTGGACTCATATGGCATAACTGGTTTAAAGGATTTTGGATGCACAAGCAGTCAGTCCGCTTAGTACAGGTGGAGGTTAGCAAAAGACTGGGAGCGACCAACTAAGAGAGCAATGACGGTCATAATCATGCAGAGCGACAAAGCAACATTGAATCAGGCATGGAAGTTATATCGCTACTCAGAAATAAAAGATCATCAAGGCTTGACAGACTTTCTTTACAGTCTTAAATATGCGTGAGCATACGCCAAGTCAATCAAAATAAATTCTTGAAGGAAGATATTACTAAACCATACCACATCATAGGCAAACAAATCATGTTGGTACTCCAATAACACATTGGGAACCCCCCAGCTATTTGAGACTAGCCATAAGAAAACATGAACTAATAAGCACCATTATGCACGTAGCATTTTTATCATAGACATATCAACCAATGCAACAGAAGCAAACTCTCTTAATAAGATAAGCATGATAACTAAAGAGAGTTCAAGCAACCAACTAAACAAAAGCTCTTTAAAAAGATAAGCATGGAAACTAAGAGCTAAGCATGATAGTAGCTATTGAAAGACAAAGAACACACACAACAAAGATAGACATGAAAATTCTATGTTATGTTCTAGGTAGAAGTGGAGCGTGTTTCTCTCCCACACAAAGAAAGCTGAGTTCCGACTCGTTATGAAAAGCTAAAGAAAACTAAAAAGGAAACTAAAAAGCAAGACGCTCCAAGCATAGCACATAACACATGAAGTGATAAAAATATAGTGGAACGAAAGACGAACTGATAATGTTGATGGAGAAGGGGATGCACGGGGGCATCCCCAAGCTTAGACGCTTGAGTCTCCTTGAATATTTCTTGGGGGTGCATGGGGGCATCCCCAAGCTTGAGCGTTTGACACTCCTAAATCTTTTTATCATCTTCCCTCGCACACTTGAAAACTCCCTTCATACATAACTCATCATAATCTGATTAGCGAGGTTAGTACCCATAATAAAATAATTGTTCCTTGCTGGAAATAAAGATATTCTTGAAGGTCTACTGTTTCTCAAGATTGCCAAAAGGGTTTTGCAAAGAAAAAGCAAGCTCAAGGTTTGCAAAATGAAGGAAAGGCAAAACAGGACAGAATCTGTGAAAAACAGAACAGCAGGTAGTAAATGATTTTTTCGGGGCACTTCTGCAACTCTAATCGAAAAACTCAGAACAGACGCCCGAAATACTATTGTATAGAGCACGCTGTCGAAAAAATTCAGACCAAAAAGATGATCTGGTGATTTTATACGAATTTTTCTATCCAAGGACAGAATCTGTTTCCTGGACAGCACGTCACAACTTTTGAACTTTCTTGCAATCAGAGGCTAAACTTGGCACAAAGCTGAAAAATAAAGATACAATGATGTTGCTACAGTAGTAACAAACATCAAGACCACTAAAACTGAAAGAACAAACTAAAAGCAAAGATAACAAGGGTTGTCTCCCTAGAGCTCTTTCTTTATAGCCATAAAGATAGGCTTAAGACCTTAATGATGCTCTCGTAGGAATAAGAGTTGAAGAACAAAAGAGAGCATCAAGGAGCAAATACCAAACACATTTAAGCCTAACATGCTTCCTATGCATAGGAATATTGCAATAGAATAATTCATTGAAGCACAAAGCAATAAGCATAGGAAGACAAAACAAGTGCAGCTTCAAAACCTTCAACATAAAGAGAGGGAACTTGATATTATTGAAATATCTATAAGCATATGTTCCCTTCTCATAATAATTTTCAGTGGGATCACGAATAAACTCAACAATATAAGCATCACATAAAGCATTGTTACCATGATCCACATGCAAAAAGGTAGTCTTACTCTCCACATAAGCATAATTTTTCTTATTAGGAATAGTGAGAGTAAAGCAATCATAACCATCATGGTAATCATTGTATTTAGGAGGCATATCATAATCATAATAAATTTTATCCTCAATAGTAGGTGGACTGAAAACATCATATTCATCATTGTAACCATATATAGGAAGCAAAGTATCATCAAAGTAAATTTTCTCTTCAAAAGTTGGGGGACTAAAAATATCATGTTCATCAAACGTGTCATCCCCAAGCTTAGAGCTTTCCATGTCATTAGCAATATTGATATTCAAAGAGAGCATACTAATAACATCACCACCATCATGATTGTTATGCAAATAATAAATTTCCATAGGTTTTTTAATTTTCTCTTCAAACACATCATGTCCCAAAGCAAGGTAGAGCTTATAAAGCTCTCTCATATTTTTGTTGTTTTCCATTAAGCAAAACTAGTGAAAAGACATAAAGAAAACTGAAAGGTAAACTAACAAGACTAAAAAGCAAAGATAAAAGATAGCGTGCAACTCCCCTATCTTGAAGAGTGGAGTCCCCGGCAACGGCGCCAGAAAACTTTGCTTGATGGCTTCTCGCCCCTCGTTGGTAACCCCAAGTGGAAAGTTTGAGATGCAGTGTAGCGGAAGTTTTCCCTTGGCAAAGATACCAAGGATCGATTTCCCCTGAGACTCCCAGTTTCAACAGGAAGGTGTCAACTGCTAACGGCGCCAGATATTAGCAATCAACGTGGACCTGCACACAGATACAAATAACTTTGCTCCCAACGAGTACAGAGAGGTTGTCAATCCCTCCGGCCTTGTCGTTTATAAAGGATCAAACGCAAGTGATAATAGTGATAAGTATTGCTGCAAATAGTAAGTAAAACAGAAAGTAAATAGCGGATGTGATCAGTGATGGTAATATGGACCGGGGTCCCATGATGTTCACTAGTGATGTCTCTCTCCCAAAAGACGATAAAACAGCTATGTGAGGTGAACGAATTACAGCTGGGCAATTGACAGAATTATGTGCGCAAACCAATGCTAACTATGTTGCAAGAAAGGTAGAGGTTCAAAGCATGGGCGGCACGCCAAGGCAAGTAGACCGAAATCCATCTGCATCTACTACTAATCATCCACCTTGAGATATCTATCCAGAACATCTCGCTGGTATTAAGTTGCGAGTCCCACCCATAGTGTAAACTCAAAGCAACAGACAACTGCATTAAAAGAACTTTGCGTAAAGTAAACAATCCTTGCACCCACGGGCACAAGCACCATTGTTTTCCCCCTTGTGGCAACAGCACATCCCCTAGACTCATGTTTCTGTCACTCAAGCTAGTCATCGAGGGGCATGAACCCACAATCAAGCATAACGTTCCCTCTTGGAGTCACTACCTACTACTTGGCCAAAGCAATAAATAGCAACGGAGAACATGCAAGAATTACTTACGAACATAAATATAAAAGAGGTAAATCAAATATATTACTCAAACACGATCTGAACATAATCTCACAATCCATCGGATCCCAGCAAACTCAACATAGCAACAGCATAAGGATTACATATGTGCCTCGATCATGTAGGGCAGCTCACGAGGTCTAATTAGTGAAGAATAAGAAGGGGAGGAGAACATCACATAGCTACTGGCCATGGACCCATGGTCCAAGGGAGACTACTCACAACTCATCCGGGAGGCGTCCATGGTGGTGGAGAGGCTCCCGGTGGTGATCCTCCCCTCCGGCAGGGTGCCGGGAAGAGTTCTCCTGGTGCTCCCGATCTTGGAAGCGCGGCGGCGGCGGAACAGAGATGAGATCGCGAAAAAGGGTTCCCCGTCTCGAGGGTTTCGGGACGCGTGTTAAATATATGCCAAAGGGGGGCATCAGCGGAGGCCTAGGGGGCCCAGGCGCCCCTCCCGGCGCGGCCAGGAGGGGGGCCGCGCCACCAGGGCGCCTGGAGCCCTGGTGGCCCCCCTCCGGCTCTACTTTGGCTGCCGGGAAGCTTCTGGAACGCTGATTTTTTATATAATTTTTCCGGGATTTTTCTGGCAGTTTTCGTAATGGGAAAACCTGGAATACAAAAACAGCAGAAAACAGAAACTGGCACTGGGGTGCACTGAGTTAATAGGTTAGTCCAAATATGATCAAAAGTGTATGGAAGTGTATAAATATCATAGCAATATCACCCAAAAGAGGCATGGAGCAAGCAGAAATTATAGATACATTTTGGACGTATCAACATATAATAAAAATATCGAACGAGTACCAAATTCACATGATTACTTATAACAAGACTTCTCCCATGTCCTCAGGAACAAGCGTAACTACTCACAAAGCATGTTCATATTCACGATCAGATTGATATTGAATAGCATTAAGGATCTGAACATATGATCTTCCACCGAATAAACCAACTAGCATCAATTACAAGGAGTAATCAACACTACTAGCAACCACACGTACCAATCTGAGGTTCTGAGACAGAGATCAGATACAAGAGATGAACTAGGGTTTGAGAGGAGATGGTGCTGGTGAAGATGTTGATGGAGATTGACCCCCTCTAAATGAGGGGATTGTCGGTGATGACGATGGCTTTGATTTCCCCTCCCTAAGGGAAGTGTCCCCGACAGAATAGCCCAGCCAGAGCTCTAGATTGATTTCGCCCAGGTTCCGCCTCGAGACGGCGGTGCTTCATCCCGAAAGCTTCCTTATGATTTTTTCTAGTTCAAAACACGTCATATAGCAAAATATGGGAGCCGGGGGCCTACCAAGGGGCCCACAAGGACGGGGGCGCGCCTAGGGGGTAGGGCGCGCCCTCCACCCTTGTGGCTGGCTGGTGGCCCCCCTCCGGTGCTTTCTTCGCCCAATATTTTTTATATATTCCAAAAATATCCTCCGTGAAGTTTCATGACTTTTGAAGTTGCGCATAATAGGTCTATCAGATTTGTTCCTTTTCTAGTCCAGCATTCCAGCTGCCGGCATTCTCCCTCTTCATGTAAACCTTATAAAATAAGAGAGAAAAGGCATAAGTATTGTGATATAATGTGTAATAACATCCCATAATGCAATAAATATCAATATAAAAGCATGATGCAAATTGGACATATCAACTCCCCCAAGCTTAGACCTCGCTTGTCCTCATGCCCAGTCCCATAATTATTGGATTTGCCCATGCCCAATCTTTCCTTCATGCTCCACATTCGGTTCTCCCCAACCTTGGTGACAAAGCAATGAAGTGAGAGGAATCATGCTCCCCCCCCCCCGGTGCCCAAAAAAGTTACATTAATTTGTGTTTGCCTCCCCTTCTATTTAATTATTGGATCTGCCCATGCCCAATCTCTGCTTCATGCTCCACATTCTTCCTATCCCCGTCACAAGCCCTGCCTACCCACGGGAACTACATAAAGTTGATGCCACCAAACTAGTAAGCAATCATTAGTAGTAGTCGTACCGGGGCACCACTTCCCTCAGACGCCTTCCGTGATAAGGGACTCCACATGGGGTGCCACCTCTCTTGTTATGTATGATAGTGCCTTTTGGGGTTGTATCTGGACTCAATCATTGCCAAAACAGTTGGCTGTGTCAACTAGACCCACCAACACACATTGTGGGATAAGGCGGAGAAGATATCTTGTGACATCAATGAGGAGTTTTCTCCATGACTGGCGGACGACCACCGTTATGGCATGCCGAATATCAATCCCACGCCAAACCGTTGCTTTAGTGTGACGCCTCTCGGGTTGCTAGTGATATAATGAAGGCTTTAATATAACCAACGACCATATGTGCCTGAACACAACACCGCCAACACTATGCTTGATACAACATGTTAGCTTTAGGAATACTAAAGAGTCGGATACACCACAACCACAGGTGCCTGAACTTGGCGAGAAAAGTCAGTTTGATGCTAAAACACGGCATACATTGAACCGGTGATAGAACTTGGCCCGAGCGTGCATCTACAGTGCTACTCATGTTTGTATACGCACAATGTGCTGACTAGGTGGGCCAACATGGCATGGGACCTAGTGATAGGAAGGCGGGAACATGGGCGTGTGGCCTCGTTTTCTTGCCGAAAATGCCCTGAATATTTTTCATCATGAAAAAGCCCCTCGTTTTTTTCTTAAAACAGATATGCAAAAATGCACGTGGAGCTAATCACGTTTGTATACGTACAACGTGCTGACGAGGCACGCCAACATGGCGTGAGACCTAGTGACAGGAAGGCAGGAACATGGGCGCGTGGCCTTGTTTCTTGCAGAAAACGCCCTGGATTTTTTTCATCACGAACCACACGCGCCCGAACTTGGCGAGAAAAGTCAGTTTGATGCTAAAGCGCAACATACATTGAACCGGTGATATAACTTAGCTTGAGCGTGCATCTACGGTGCTAATCATGTTTGTATACGGACAATGTGCTTACAAGGCGGGCCAACATTGCATGGGACCTGGTGACAGAAAGGCGGGAACATGGGTGTGTGGCCTCGTTTCTTGCAAAAATACCCTGGGATTTTATTCATCACGAAAAAGCCCCTCGATATTTTTCTTAAAACAAATATGCAAAAGTGCCAGTGGTGCTAATCACGTTTGTATACGCACAATGTGCTGACGAGGCGCGCCAACATGGCGTGATACCCAGTAACAGGAAGGCGGGAACATGGGCGCGTGGCCTTGTTTCTTGCAGAAAACGCCTTGGAATTTTTTTTCATCACGAGAAAGCCCATTGTTTTTTCTTAAAACAAATATGTAAAAGTGCTAGCGGAGGTGCTAATCACGTTTGTATACGCACAATGTGCCGTCAAGGCGCGCCAACATGGCGTGGGACCCGGTGACATGAAGGCGGGAACATGGGTGTGTGGCCCCGTTTCTTGGAGAAAATGCCCTGGAATTTTTTCCATCACAAAAAGGCCCTTGATATTTTTCTTAAATCAAACATGCAAAAGTGCTAGTGGTGCTAATCACGTTTGTATACACACAATGTGCTGATGAGGCGTGTCAACATGGCGTGAGACCCACTGACTTGGAAAGCGGGAACATAGGCGTGTGGACTTGTTTCCAGCCAAAAAACACCCTGGAATTTTTTCATCATGAAAAAGGCCCCATGATTCTTTTTCTTAAGCACACAATGTGCTGACGCGACGCACCGACATGGCGTGAGAGGCAGTGACAGGAAAGCGGGAACATGGGTGTGTGATACGTCCAAAACGTATCTATAATTTCTGCTTGCTCCATGCCTATTTTGGGTGATATTGCTATGATATTTATGCACTTCCATACACTTTTGATCATATTTGGACTAACCTATTAACTCAGTGCACCCCAGTGCCAGTTTCTGTTTTCTGCTGTTTTTGTATTTCAGATTTTCCCATTACGTAAATTGCCAGAAAAATTCCGGGAAAAATATATAAAAAAATCAGCGTTCCGGAAGCTTCCATGCGGCAGTAGTAGGGCCAGGGGGGCCACAGGGGCTCCAGGCGCCCTGGGGGGCGGCCCCACCCTAGGCCGCGCCGGGGGGCGCCTGGGCCCCCCTTACCTCCTCTGGTGACCCCCTTTGGCATATATTTACACCGCATCCCGAAACCCTCGAGGACAGAACCCTTTTTCGCGATCTCATCTCTGTTCCACCGCCACCGCGCTTCCAAGATCGGGAGCACCAGGAGAACTCTTCCCGGCACCCTGCCGGAGGGGAGAACCACCACCGGGAGCTTCTCCACCACCATGGACGCTTCCTGGATGAGTTGTGAGTAGTCCCCCTTGGACCATGGGTCCATGACCAGTAGCTATGTGATGTTCTCCTCCCCTCTTTGTTCTTCACCGATTAGACCTCGTGAGCTGCCCTACATGATCGAGGCACATATGTAATCTTTATGTTGTTGCTATGATGAGTTTGCTGGGATCCGATGGATTATGAGATTATGTTCAGATTGTGTGTGAGTAATATATTTGATTCACCTCTTTTATATTTATGTTCTTGAGTAATTCTTGCATGTTCTCCGTTGCTGTTTATTGCTTTGGCCAATTAGTAGGTAGTAACTCCAAGAGGGAACGTTATGCTTGATTGTGGGTTCATGCCCCTCGATGACTAGCTTGAGTGACAGAAACATGAGTCTAGGGGATGTGATGTTGCCACAAGGGGGAAAACAATGGTGCTTGTACTTGCGGGTGCAAGGATTGTTTACTTTACGCAAAGTTCTTTTAATGCAGTTGTCTATTGCTTTGAGTTTACACTATGGGTGGGACTCGCAACTTAATACCAGCGAGATGTTCTGGATAGATATCTCAAGGTGGATGATTAGTAGTAGATGCAGATGGATTTCGGTCTACTTGCCTTGGCGTACCGCCCATGCTTTTGAGCCTCTACCTTTCTTTGCAGCATAGTTAGCATTGGTTTGCGCACATAATCCTGTCAATTGCCCAGCTGTAATTTGTTTACCTCGCTTAGCTGTTTTATCGTCTTTTGGGAAAGAGACATCACTAGTGAACATCATGGGACCCCGGTCCATATTACCATCACTGATCATACCCGTTATTTACTTCATGTTCTTATTTCCTAGTTGCAGTCATACCTATCACTATTATCTCTTGCGTTTGATCCTTTGTAAACGACAAGGCCGGAGGGATTGACAACCTCTCTGTACTCGTTGGGAGCAAAGTTATTTGTATCTGTGTGCAGGTCCTGTCAACCGCTAAGTATCTGGCGCCGTTAGCAGTTGACACCTTCTTGTCGACCATCGGAGTCTCACGGGATTTGATCCTTGGTATCTTTGCCAAGGAAAAACTACCGCTACGCTACATCTCAAATCTTCCACCTGGGGTAACCAACGAGGGGCGAGAAGCCATCAAGCAAAGTTTTCTGGCACCGTTGCCGGGGACTCCACTCTTCAAGATAGGGGAGTTGCACGCTATCTTTTATCTTTGCTTTTTAGTCTTGTTAGTTTACCTTTCAGTTTTGCTTTAGTTTCCTTTATCAAAAAAACAAAAAAATAGTTATCTCATTCTTTAGTTGGCATTATGTCTGGTCCTTTTGCCTTTGGTGAGGCAGAAGTTCTCACCTTTAAACAAAGAGGTGGTGAAAGTCTGAAAGATGCTTAGTATAGAATTAATGATTCTCATAAAAGAGCCACCAAGAAGCAATCTACTATTATCCTGCTTAGAAATTTTTATGTTGGAATTACTTCTTGGAATAGGTTTATTCTAGATTCTGCTATCAATGGAAATTTCCTAGAAGCCCCAGTTTGGGAATCTCTTAGTATTTTGGAAAATCTTGTTGGAAATCCCCTTGTTGTTAGTATTCAAGAGGACATCACCCTAGCTCACATAATGAAAAAACTTGAAAAGATAGAGCTAGAGATGCCAAACATTAATAAGATAAATGAGTTGGATCGTAAGATTCAAGGGAATTTGAATAGGCTTGATAGCTCCATGCATAAAATTCTCAAAACTTTGGAGACCATCAAATTCCATGACTTGGATTCTTCTAGGATCGACAAGATTGAGAAAATCTTTGACACTTTAGGAACTACTTTCTCCTCAATCAAAACCAAGAAGGTAGAAACTCCGGCAAAGAAGGAGCCTAAGTTCGTTTACATTCCAAAGGCTCCTCGTTCCAAAAGTAATCCACCTATTGCCAAAGGGGTTGAAACTGTGAAGACTTTGGAAGAAACACCTCTCTTTGATAAATTTATAAATAAATCTTCCATTGACTTTTTACCTTTTGGTCTTCTCCCTAGAAGTATCTCTATTAGGCCTTTATTTGAAAGTCCTCTTAAGACTAGTTGTACTATTGAAGAGCCTTTTGATGATCTTGATGATGGTTCAATTGATACAACTTGATCTCTTTGCATTATGGCTAGCTTAAAGGCATAAAAGAAAACGCTTTTGGGAGGCAGCCCACAATGAATAAAGTTTTATTTTGCTTTTGTTGTGTCTTGATGTTTGTTACTACAGTAGCATCATCATTGTATCTTTACTTTTTAGCTTTGTGCCAAGTTTAGCCTCTGATTGCAAGAAAGTTCAAAAGTTGTGACGTGCTGTCCAGGAAACAGATTCTGTCCTTGGACAAAACAATTCGTATAAAATCACCAGATCATCTTTTTGGTCTGAATTTTTTCGACAGCGTGCTCTATACAATTGGCTTTCGGGCGTCTGTTCTGAGTTTTTTGATTTGAGTTGCAGAAGTGCCCCGAAAAAATTATTTACTACCTGCTGGTCTGTTTTTCACATATTCTGTCCTGTTTTGCCTTTTCTTCGTTTTGCAAACCTTGAGCTTGCTTTTTCTTTGCAAAAACCTTTTGGCAATCTTGAGAAACGGTAGATCTTCAAGATTATCCTTATTTCCAGCAAGGAAAAATTATTTTATTATGGGTACTAACCTCGCTAATCAGATTATGATGAGTTATGTATGAAGGGAGTTTTCAAGTGTGCGAGGGAAGATGATAAAAATATTCAGGAGTGTCAAACGCTCAAGCTTGGGGATGCCCCGTGCATCCCAAGAAATATTCAAGAAGACTCAAGCGTCTAAGCTTGGGGATGCCCCAGTGCAACCCCTTCTCCATCATCAACAATTATCAGTTCGTCTTTCGTTCCACTATATTTTAATCACTTCATGCGTTATGTGCTATGCTTGGAGCGTCTTGCTTTTAGTTTCCTTTTTAGTTTTCTTTAGCTTTGCTTGCTGTTCATAACGAGTTAGAACCCAGCTTTCTTTGTGTGGGAGAGAAACACGCTCCACTTCAACCTAGAACACAACATAGGATTTTCATGTTTATCTTTGTTGTGTATGTTCTTTGTCTTTCAAATAGCTATTGTCATGTTTAGCTCTTAGTTTTCAGGCTTTTCTTTTTAAAGAGTTTTTGTTTAGTTGGTTGCTTCTGAAACTCTCTTGAGTTATCATGCTTATCTTGTTAAGAGAGTTGGCTTCTGTGGCACTGGTTGATATGTCTATGATAAAAATGCTATGTGCATAATGGTGCTTAGTAGTTCATGTTTTCTTATGGTTAGTCTCAAATAGCTGGGGGTCCTTAATGTGTTATTGAAGTACCAGCATGATTTGTTTGCCTATGATGTGGTATGGTTTAGTGATATCTTCCTCCAAAAATTTATTTTGATTGACTTGGCACATGCTCACGCATATTTAAGACTGTAAAGAAAGTCTATCAAGCCTTGATGATCTTTAATTTCTGAGTAGATATATAACTTCCATGCCCGATTCAATGTTGCTTTGTCGCTCTGCATGATTATGACCGTCATTGCTCTCTTAGTTGGTTGCTCTCAGTATTTTGCTAGCCTTCGCCTGTACTAAGCGGACTGACTGCTTGTGCATCCAAAATCCTTTAAACCAGTTATGCCATATGAGTCCACCATACCTTCCTATACATGGTATTTACTTGCCATTCCTAACGAAGACTTTCTTGTACCATCTCGAAATTATTCAAAAACATTTCTCTTTTGTGCCTCTGTTTTAGCTCATGAGGAAGTAGTAGTTAATTCATGATCTTTTTAAGTTGGACAAGTTTCACCCCGGGATTGCATGTCTAATCTGCAAACCCCTAATACGAGAAGGAACTGGCAACGAGTGCGCCCGGCTCATAAAAAATACAACAAACAAACCCTCCTTCACGCTTTGTTCATGAGAAATCAGAAAACTTTTGGCAGTGATAAACAAACGAGATTAAGGGGATGTGATCGTCCCCGTGCGGGAGCCGTTCCTCGAAACTTGTCCAGCTCGAGAAGTAATTGAGTTATCTACTAGCATTCGTTGACGAAATATGCATATCCAAAAAAATAATTTTTACCTCTGTTTTTAAAAACCAAGAGCTCTCGTACATGTTTAGTCTTTGCTTCCGACCACGGGTTTTCAAACTTCCCATCAAAAGCCACGGTTCGAGAGTGTCCACCTTCTTTCTTCAAAGCACCAACTATTGAGAGCATGATTGTCATTCTGAGTGTAATGTGCATTGTCCCAAAGTACCATTGTCTTCTGCATGATTATGATATCGCTTATTCTGAAATCATTGTATCTAGTCGTCACTTAAAACTTCGGAGGTGCTCCTGCATTTGTGTTTTGCTTCACTAAAGGGGGCAAGCGAGGTATCACTTTGTCATGTTTGCACACCATGCTCACTACAAATCTATTGAGTGTTTCAGTATCATATTGTAAAACTTTTAGTTCTTTGTGATATTCTCATTAGGCAACTTAATTACTAAAGATTCATTGTCTCAGTAAGCATTTGTCATGTGACTGTGAAAAGTTCTTATATGGTTAATAGCATGTCACCACATAAATTATGCTTGTTATCATTTACCTACTCGAGGACGAGCAGGAATTAAGCTTGGGGATGTTGATACGTCCAAAACGTATCTATAATTTCTGCTTGCTCCATGCCTATTTTGGGTGATATTGCTATGATATTTATGCACTTCCATACACTTTTGATCATATTTGGACTAACCTATTAACTCAGTGCACCCCAGTGCTAGTTTATGTTTTCTGTTGTTTTTGTATTTCAGGTTTTCCCATTACGTAAATTGCCAGAAAAAATCCGGGAAAAATATATAAAAAATAAGCGTTCTGGAAGCTTCCATGCGGCAGAAGTAGGGCCAGGGGGGGCCACAGGGGCTCCAGACGCCCTGGGGGGGGCCCACCCTAGGCCGCGCCGGGGGGGGGGGCGCCTGGGCCCCCCTTACCTCCTCTGGTGACCCCCTTTGGCATATATTTGCACCGCGTCCCGAAACCCTCGAGGACGGAACCCTTTTTCGCGATCTCATCTTTGTTCCGCCGCTGCCGCGCTTCCAAGATCGGGAGCACCAGGAGAACTCTTCCCGGCACCCTGTCGGAGGGGAGAACCACCACCGGGAGCTTCTCCACCACCATGGACGCTTCCCGGATGAGTTGTGAGTAGTCCCCCTTGGACCATGGGTCCATGACCAGTAGCTATGTGATGTTCTCCTCCCCTCTTTGTTCTTCACCGATTAGACCTCGTGAGCTGCCCTACATGATCGAGGCACATATGTAATCTTTATGCTGTTGCTATGATGAGTTTGCTGGGATCCGATGGATTATGAGATTATGTTCAGATTGTGTGTGAGTAATATATTTGATTCACCTCTTTTATATTTATGTTCTTGAGTAATTCTTGCATGTTCTACGTTGTTGTTTATTGCTTTGGTCAAGTAGTAGGTAGTAACTCCAAGAGGGAACGTTATGCTTGATTGTGGGTTCATGCCCCTCGATGACTAGCTTGAGTGACAGAAACATGAGTCTAGGGGATGTGCTGTTGCCACAAGTGGGAAAACAACGGTGCTTGTACTTGCGGGTGCAAGGATTGTTTACTTTACGCAAAGTTTTTTTAATGCAGTTGTCTATTGCTTTGAGTTTACACTATGGATGGGACTCGCAACTTAATACCAGCGAGATGTTCTGGATAGATATCTCAAGGTGGATGATTAGTAGTAGATGCAGATGGATTTCGGTCTACTTGCCTTGGCGTACCGCCCATGCTTTTGAGCCTCTACCTTTCTTTGCAGCATACTTAGCATTGGTTTGCGCACATAATCCTGTCAATTGCCCAGCTGTAATTTATTTACCTCGCTTAGCTGTTTTATCGTCTTTTGAGAAAGAGACATCACTAGTGAACATCATGGGACCCCGGTCCATATTACCATCACTGATCATACCCGTTATTTACTTTCCGTTCTTATTTACTAGTTGCAGTCATACCTATCACTATTATCTCTTGCTTTTGATCCTTTGTAAACGACAAGGCCGGAGGGATTGACAACCTCTCTGTACTCGTTGGGAGCAAAGTTATTTGTATCTGTGTGCATGTCCTGTCAACCGCTAAGTATCTGGCGCCGTTAGCAGTTGACACCTTCTTGTCGACCATCGGAGTCTCACGGGATTCGATCCTTGGTATCTTTGCCAAGGGAAAACTACCGCTACGCTACATCTCAAACCTTCCACTTGGGGTAACCAACGAGGGGCGAGAAGCCATCAGTGTGTGACATATTTTTCTGCAGAAAATGCCCTGGATTTTTTTTCATCATGAAAAAGCCCCTTGATTTTTTTCTTAAAACAAATACGCATAAGCCCCTTGATTTTTTTCTTAAAAAATATATGCAAAAGTGCTAGCGTGGGTGCTAATCACATTTGTATTTTACTACTTCTTGAGTTTGCTTCGATTTTTCCCTTGAAAAGGAAAGGGTGATGCGGCAAAGTAAAGATAAGTTTTTTTCTCAGTTAAGAATCAAGGTATCAATCCAGTAGGAGGCACAAGCAAATCCTCACATATGCACAAACCAACAAACACTTGCACACAACGCGAAAAAGTGGTGGTCAATCCCTTCACCGTCACTAGTAAGAGTGAGATCTAGTAGAGATAGATGTAAAGCAAATAAAAGTAAATAAATTGCAGCAAGATATTTTTTGTGTTTTTGATTTTATAGATCTGAAATAATATGATAAAAGTAGACCCGGGGGTCATATGTTTCACTAGAGGTTTCTCTCTCGAAGAAAGCATATGGTGGGTGAACAAATTACTGTTGAGCAATTGATAGAAAAGCGCAAAGTTATGACGATATCTAAGGCAATTATCATGAATATAGGCATCACGTCCGTGACAAATAGACCGAAACGATCATGCATCTACTAATATTACTCTACATATCGACCGACTCATGCCTGCATCTAGAGTATTAATTTCATAAGAACAAAGTAACGTATTACGTAAGATGCCATGATGTAAAGGGATAAACTCAAACAATATGATATAAACTCCATCCTTTTATCTTTAATGGCAACAATACAATACGTGTCTCGCTGCCCATTTCTGTCACTTGTTGAGGACACCGCAAGATTGAACCAATCACAAAGCACCTCTCCCATTGCAAAAAAAAAACAATCTAGTTGGCCAAACCAAATAGATAGATCGAAGAGAAATACAAAGGTATCTTAATCATGCATATAAGAATTCAGAGATGGCTCAAATAATATTCATAGATAATCTAATTATAAATTCACAATTCATCGGATCTCAACAAACACACCGCAAAAGAGAATTACATCGAATATATGTCCGAAACATCAAGGAGAACATTGCATTAAAGAACAAAAAAAGAGAAGCCATCTAAATACTAGCAATGGACCCGTAGGTATGTGGTAAACTACTCACACATAATCGGAAGGGCAGCAATGTTGATGTAGAAGTCCTTCGTGATCGAATCCCCCTCCGGCAGAGTACCGAAAAGGTCTCAAGATGGGATCTCACGAGGTCAGAGGCTTGCGGCGCTGCCAAAGTATTTTTTGGTGTGCCCTCTGGTCCAGAGGGAAATATTTAGGTATTTATGGAGCAAATACTAGTGTTAGAAGAGCCACGAGAGGCCCACAAGCTTTCTGGGTGTCTTGTAGTCCAAGAAAAATTATCAAAAAGTTTCGTTCTGTTTGGACTCCGTTTGGTATTGATTTTCTGTAAAAGACAAAAATAAGGAAAAAAATAACAACTGACACTGGGCACTAGGTTAATATGTCAGTCCCCCAAAATAATATAAAATAACATATTAATGCATATAAAATACTATTTAAGATGGATACTATAATAGCATGGAACAATAAAAAAATATAGATACATTGGAGACGTATCATATATGCACAATGTACTGATAAGACACGTCAATATGGCGTGGGACCCAGTGACATGAAGGCCGGAACATGGGTGTGTGGGCTCGTTTATTGGAGAAAATGCCCTGAAATTATATTTTATCACAAAAGGCCCTGGAACATGGGCGTGTGGACTTGTGTCCTGTAGAAAACACCCTGAATTTTTTTTCATCACAAAAAAGCCCCCTTGATCCCTTGATTATTTTCTTAAACACACAATATGCTGATGAGGCGCGCCAACATGACGTGAGACCCAATGAAAAAAACAAGAACATGGGCGTGTGGACTTACTACCTGCAGAAAACGCCCTAGTTTTTTTTTTCATCACCAAAAAGCCCCCCCTTAATTTTCCTTTTCTTAAAAACACAATGTGCTAACGAGGTGTGCGGGTGTTCGACCCCTTGACCGTGTCCCAAGAAGCCGGCCATGCTAGCCACCACTCCAAGTTTCGCTTGCTGTCTATGGAGTAAGTGTGATAGCTAACCCTAATGGCATATATGCAAGCACACACACGGGGCTTAAATGTGCCGCAGTAACAACGGCCTATTGTTCACATGCTTGTTTTTTAATTCATAAATATTACTACACTTCATATTACTATTTTGATTATATTTTTTCTTCAAATAATACTTCATATTTTCAAAAATTACGTGTAAACTTTTTAAAATAATAACATTTATTGTAAAGTGAGTATGGAGCGTAGCTCAGTTGGCAAGGCGCGGGAGTTCACAGCCAGTCCATCAGTGTACGAGAGTCGGCTCTTGCGCTCCGTGTTCACGGAGTTTTTTTCTATTAAAAAATGCCAACATGTTAGTTTAGCCCGAACTGGTCTTGTTTTTTTAAACATTTCTTGTAAAGTGAGTACATGGATATTTTTGTGAATGCATGAATGAAACCTAAAAATACATGGATATTTTTCTGAATACATTTTTTTTATAATATTATAATTCATAAATATTATTTTAATTATCTAAACATTCTATAAAATAATACATGAATATTTATAGGATAACATGAATATTTTACTAAACAAGAATTTTTTTTATAATTACATGAACATTATTTTAAATAAGAATGCAGGAGCACCACAACCACAACCCAACGGCAACTGCAACCAATCAGGCTGCAGGAAGCACCACCCGCGGATCGC
>LR738709.1:547271240-547301948 GCA_902687465.1 Secale cereale | reverse complement strand
CGATCCGCATGCCTCACCCGAAGCCATATCCTCACTTTCTACACTCTCCGAATCCAATGCCCCAAACCCCGCCTTCGATGATCGTCATTAAATGGCAAAAGATGTTTGAACTGTCTGATCCAAATATTTTGGGATGATTTACTGATCCGCATTGGACTTTAGCTTAAATTTTTTGAGGGAGAAGAACATTTTTGTTTTTAGAAACCGAGGGAGAAGAGCACGTATGTCTCATTCGCAAAAATAATACTAGTAATTACATATGTTTTTTTTGAGACAATAGTAATTACATATGTCTCAGAGCGTGTTTGGTTCAGGGGCCCATTCTCAGGTCCATTCAGGTGCCCAGCGGGGGGCCACGGCCCCAGCCCACCGGCAACTGCAGCCAATCAGGATGCAGGAACCATCACGCCGCGGATCGCCCCCCACGATCCGCGTGCCTCACCCGAAGCCATATCCCCACCGTCCACTCCTACCAAATCCAACGCTCCAAAGCCACCTTCCCTCCCAAAACCAACGCACCCCGCCCCCGAAACCCAAAATTTCCGCAGCCTCGCGCCCAGCCGCCGCCTATTAAATCCTCACGATCCCCCGTCGTTCTCGTCACTCCAATCCCATCCTCCATCCCCAGATCCCCCAAGAGCTCCCTCCCCCCAACCACCCCACCCTCCCTCCCCGATGGCCCGCACGAAGCAGACGGCGAGGAAGTCCACCGGCGGCAAGGCGCCGCGGAAGCAGCTGGCGACCAAGGCGGCGCGCAAGTCGGCCCCGGCCACCGGCGGCGTGAAGAAGCCCCACCGCTTCCGCCCCGGCACCGTCGCGCTCCGCGAGATCCGCAAGTACCAGAAGAGCACGGAGCTGCTGATCCGCAAGCTGCCGTTCCAGCGCCTGGTGAGGGAGATCGCGCAGGACTTCAAGACCGACCTCCGCTTCCAGAGCTCCGCCGTCTCCGCGCTGCAGGAGGCAGCCGAGTCCTACCTCGTCGGGCTCTTTGAGGACACCAACCTCTGTGCCATCCACGCCAAGCGCGTCACCATCATGCCCAAGGACATCCAGCTCGCCCGCCGCATCCGTGGCGAGAGGGCCTAGAGCGCGTCGAGCTTCTTGCGTCGGAGGTGCAGAGAATGTTAGCTTCTGAATCTGTGCTGCGTGGTGGAAAGCTAGTAATTTGGTTGTAGGATTCCTCGTTCGTGCCATGGTGGCTGTGTTATGTTCCTGTGCTGTGCCTGATGTAACCATCTTGTTACCATCAGCAATGAAAAGTTGGGTATCTGTTCTTAATTGTTTGCTCTGTGCGATGAATTGTTTGTCGGCCTGATCTTGCCCCAGACTTGAACGAAAGTTGGATTATTGATATTTTGGACTGTGAACTGAAATCCCCAAACCAATTGCGTAACACCTTTGTGTGCTTCTGAATCTTAACATCTCGTTACTCCTGTCGGTGCATCGTTAAAATTTTGTAGCCAAAATATCAGTAGACACTTCTCGATGCCTACTGGGTTCACAAAGGTGTTATCTAGGCAGTCAAAACTAGTTCAGTCTGCAGACTTGCACATGCATTTCCTTTAACTGAACTTGTACAAGCATCAGATCTATGATATTGCGAGTCTATTCTCAAACAAATATTACATGGCACTAGTTTGATGCCGCTGCTGTAGGAACCTGAGAATTTAGCGATGTTTCAGCTAGTAAAAATTTCTTCATACTTTATGCATTATTTACTTGCATTTTTAATGGTTTCCTTGAAGCTGACAACCGTGCCGAGGGTGGGGGTGGGGATCTTCTTGAGGGATCTGTTGGGGCAGTCACCCGAGATCACAGCGGGAAATTCATGGTGGCAGCAAATGAACGAGTGGACATATGCTATGATTCTTTCACTCCCGCACTCCCCGCGTCGCCCCCGCTCGGGCGACTCAGGCGGGATCGCAACCCTAGCCGCCCGGGGCTCCCCGTCCTTCCATCCCTCCCTCCGCCGTCACCGAAGGACGCCGCCGGCCTATAGCCCGGGGGCTGACGGCGGTGGCGGGGGCCTTCACTCTCTCCTGCGTCATGGGGGCGGTGCGGAGCCTCGCGGCGTGTGGTGGCACGACTGATCTGGCCTTGGTGGCGTGGCGGGCCTACCTTCCGGCGGCGGCGTGGTGGACGCCTCGGCCTAGGGCTGCGATGGTGGCGGGTGCGGCGGCTGGCCCTGCTCCGGGCAGCGGCCTTTGCTGCGTTCGGCGATGGCGGCCGGGTCTGCGGCGGCGGACCATCTGACCTCGGATCGGTGATGGCGGCATGGAGGTCCTGGTGGTTGGGTCGGCGCCATGCGTGGTTTGCCCTCCGGACAGAGCTGATCTGGCCGGTGCGGCCTGCTCCATGTGCGACGGCTGAAGATCGGCGACGACCCGTGCACACAATGCTTGATGGAGGTTCTTCGAGCGGATCCGAGTGAAAACCTATTTCTCGGCTTGATGTCAAGACCGGCGTTGGCGACACTCTTTTGTGTCATTACCTTCTTGAAGGCATCGCCGTGGAGAAGCTCCAGACCTTTATCCGCTACCTCCGGGGGAAACCCTAGATCAGTAGATCGGATGACGGCGACGCGTTGGTGTTGTTTCCTCCTTGGGGGCGTTATTCTTGGAGGCGTACACGGGATTGAGGGACCAGTGGGCGGCTTTTTTGGTGGAGCGGTGGTTCATCCTACACATTGATGAAGGCGGATCTCAACGGCGTGGCGCAGTGGAGACTCAGCGCCCGATGCGCGGTGATGGACTCGCGCAGGAGGAGTAGTTGTCTCGTGTGATGGTGGCATCGATGGCAGAGTGGCCTGACAAGGTAGAAGCCTCAATATATGCTCTGAAGACGGACCCGTGGAAGATGGCGCGACGACACATGTGAGTGCGCCAGACCAGTTTATACCCCAGACCCGGTATGTGGCTCGGCTGGGGCTTCTGACTTTTGAAGATAGGCTTAGGTGAGTGGTGTGGGTATTTGGCCCAACTAGCACCCCTTCATTATATGGATAAGAGTAGTGGCATATGTTGCCAAGATGACATTCAAGCATATTGTTGTAATACTTTGTAAGGTCCTTGGAAATAATCAATAAAATAACCGCATGCATCTCCCAGATGTAGAGGCAGGGAGGCATCCTCCTTTTCTAAAAAAGAGAGGCTTTGGCGGTTAGATTTGGCTTGAACCTTGCCAGAACCGTGGGTTGTAGCAAGATCGTGATCAACTCGGATAGTCTGGAGGTTGTGGAAGCTTTGAGAGATGGCAACTCTTCTTCGGCGTCAAGTGCAATTATTGATGATTGCTATTTCACATCGTCAGTGTTGAACATGTGTACATGTACGTAGGTCTGGGTTTTGTATGCCGTACTTGTTGTGTCTCTCTTCCTGTGTATTTACTTGTATCTTGGGAGACAAGACACCGGTCGCACCCCTTGTACCTATATATATATGTGCCTAGTGCACGATCAATCGATAATCGATGCACCAAATCATTCTCTACATGGTATCTATCGCAAATCGATCCTCCCGCTTCCGCTAACCCTAGCCGCCGTTGCCTCGGGCCGCCGCCGCCGCCGCCCCGCGCCGCCGCCGCCACCCCTCTCCCCGCCGCGCCGCCCTCCCGCCGCGCCGCTTCTCCTAGCCGCCGCCGCGATCTACCGCCGCTGCCGCCGCGCCGCCGCCATGTCGTCCGCCTCCTCCAACCCCTTCGCGGTCAACCCCGCTGAGATCCGCGGCATCAACATCCACACACGCGTCCCCGTCGTCCTCGATGCCGCCAACTCCATGTACTTCGCATGGAAGACGTACTTCACGTTGCTCTTCCGCGAGAACAGCCTCATGGATCATGTGGACGGCACCGTCAACTCTCGCGACATGATGGACGACGCCGAGGGGATCGTCATCGACGCCACCATCATCCGGTGGTTCTTCATCACCATCTCCAAGGACTTGTTCCACACAGTCGTGAGTGCCGGCGAAGACGCTCGCGCCCTGTGGGTCAAGCTGAACGGCCACTTCACCGACAACAAGCTTCAGCGCCGTGTTTTTTTGCAGCAGGAATTTTTTGACTGTCACCAGGATGATCAGTCCATTGATGACTACTACCGCCGCCTGAAGACGTTGGCGGATGAGCTCCGCGACATTGGCGCCAAGGTTGATGACGACCTCTCCTCAGCACTCTCACCGCCGGCCTCAACGAGGACTTCGGCAACGCCGCTTCCAACCTCACCTTGATGCCGGAGCCCTCCTTCCCCAAGTTCGTGGCGTACTTGCGGTTGGAGGAGCGCCGGATGAAGGGAGTCAAGAAGCGTGTGCAGCATCACGCCCTCGTCGCCGGCACCTCCCGTGGCGCCCCACCACCAGCCGTCCCACCCGCGCCACGCCAGCAGCCGCCGCCTCCCGCGCCTCCGGGGTATTTCCCCCTGTCGCCCGCGCCCCCCGCCCCTCTCGCTGCCCCCAGCAGCCCGGTGGCGGGCGCCGTGGCAACCGTCGCGGGTTCGGCCGCAAGCAGCAACAGGCGCCGGGGGACCCCTCGTCAGCAGCAGCAGCAGGTCACCCCTCCATGGATGTATGACACCAACCCGTGGACTGGCGTCGTCCACGCGTACTCCATGCCGATCCCTCGGGCTCCCGCTCCGGGCATCCTCGGGCCCCGTCCGGCGAGCCACCAGGCTCTCTTCGCCACGCAGAATGCTACGCCCTACTGTTGGGGAACGTAGTATTTCAAAAAATTCCTACGAGCATGCAAGATCTATCTACCAGATGCATAGCAACGAGAGGGGAGAGTGTGTCTACGTACCCTCGTAGACCGAAAGCGGAAGCGTTAGAACAACGCGGTTGATGTAGTCGTACGTCTTCACGGCCCGACCGATCAAGCACCGAAACTACGGCACCTCCGAGTTCTAGCACACGTTCAGCTCGATGACGTCTCTCGAACTCTGATCCAGCTGAGTGTCGAGGGAGAGTTCCGTCAGCACGACGGCGTGGTGACGATCTTGATGTTCTACTGTCGCAGGGCTTCGCCTAAGCACCGCTACAATATTATCGAGGAGAACTATGGTGGAGGGGGGCATCGCACACGGCTAAGAGATCAAGAGATCAATTGTTGTGTCTAGAGGCGCCCCCTACCACCGTATATAAAGGAGGGAGGGAGAGGCCGGCCCTAGAGGGGGCGCGCCAAGTGTGGGGAGTCCTACTAGGACTCCCAAGTCCTAGTAGGATTCCCCTTTCCTTTCCAGAGTAGGAGAGAAGGAAAGAGGGGGAGAGGGAGAAGGAAAAGGGGGCTGCACCCCTTGTCCAATTCGGACCAGAAGGGGGGCGCGCGCCTCCTTCCTTTTGGCCTCTCTCCTCTATTCCCGTAACTCCCCGGTACTCCGAAAATACCCGAATCACTCGGAACCTTTCCGATGTCCGAATATAGTCGTCCAATATATCGATTTTTACGTCTCGACCATTTCGAGACTCCTCGTCATGTCCCCGATCTCATCCGGGACTCCGAACTCCTTCGGTACATCAAAACTCATAAACTCATAATAAAACTGTCATCGAAACCTTAAGCGTGCGGACCCTACGGGTTCGAGAACTATGTAGACATGACCGAGACCCATCTCCAGTCAATAACCAATAGCGGAACCTGGATGCTCATACTGGCTCCTACATATTCTACGAAGATCTTTATCGGTCAAACCGCATAACAACATACGTTGTTCCCTTTGTCATCGGTATGTTACTTGCCCGAGATTCGATCATCGGTATCTCAATACCTAGTTCAATCTCGTTACCGGCAAGTCTCTTTACTCGTTCTGTAATACATCATCCTGCAACTTACTCATTAGCTGCAATGCTTGCAAGGCTTATAGTGATGTGCAATACCGAGTGGGCCCGGAGATACCTCTCCGACAATCAGAGTGACAAATCCTAATCTCAAAATACGCCAACCCAACAAGTACCTTCGGAGACACCTGTAGAGTACCTTTATAATCACCCAGTTACGTTGTGACGTTTGGTAGCACACAAAGTGTTCCTCCGGTATTCGGGAGTTGCATAATCTCACAGTCATAGGAACATGTATACGTCATGAAGAAAGCAATAGCAGTAAAACTTAATCATAGTGCTAAGCTAACGGATGGGTCTTGTCCATCACATCATTCTCCTAATGATGTGATCCCGTTGATCAAATGACAACTCATGTCTATGGCTAGGAAACATAACCATCTTTGATCAATGAGATAGTCTAGTAGAGGCATACTAGGGACACTCTGTTTTGTCTATGTATTCACACATGTACTAAGTTTCCGGTTAATACAATTCTAGCATGAATAATAAACATTTATCATGATATAAGGAAATAAATAATAACTTTATTATTGCCTCTAGGGCATATTTCCTTCAGTCTCCCACTTGCACTAGAGTCAATAATCTAGATCACATCACCATGTGATTAACACCAATAGTTTACATCACCATGTGACTAACACACATAGTTCTCATCGCCATGTGACCAATACCCAAAGGGTTTACTAGAGTCAACAATCTAGTTCACATCCTCATGTGATTAACACCCAAAGAGTACTAAGGTGTGATCATGTTTTGCTTCGTGAGAGAAGTTTAGTCAGCAGGCCTGACACATTCAGATCCGTATGTATTTCGCAAATTTCTATGTCTACAATGCTCTGCATGGAGCTACTCTAGCTAATTGCTCCCACTTCCAATATGCATCCAGATTGATACTTAGACTCATCTGGATTATTGTAAAGCTTGCATCGGTGTAACTCTTTACAACGAACTCTTTATCACCTTCATAATCGAGAAAACATTTCCTTAGTCATCCAGTAACTAAGGACAATTTTGACCGCTGTCCAGTGATCTACTCCTGGATCACTTTTGTACCTCCTTGCCAAACTCATGGTAAGGTACACAACAGGTTTGGTACACAGCATGGCATACTTTATAGAACCTATGGCTGAGGCATAGGGAATGACTTTCATTCTTTCTCTATCTTCTGCCGAGGTCGGGCTTTGAGTCTTACTCAACTTCATACCTTACAACTTAGGCAAGAACTCCTTCTTTGACTGATCCATTTTGAACTACTTCAAAATCTTATCAAGGTATGTACTCATCGAAAGTCTTATCAAAACATCTTGATCTATCTCTATAGATCATGATGCCCAATATGTAAGCAGCTTCACCGAGGTCTTTGTTTGAAAAACTCCTTTCAAACACTCCTTTATGCTTTCCAGAATATTCTACATTATTTCTGATCAATAATATGTCATTCACATATACTTATCAGAAATATTGTAGTGCTCCCACTCACTTTCTTGTAAATACAGGCTTCATCGCAAGTCTGTATAAATCTATATGCTTTGATCAACTTATCAAAGTGTATATTCCAACTCCGAGATGCTTGCACCAGTCCATAGATGGATCGCTGGAGCTTGCACATTTTGTTAGCACCTTTAGGATTGACAAAACCTTCTGGTTGCATCATATACAAGTCTTCTTCAATAAAAACATTAAAGAATGCAGTTTTGTTATCCATTTGCCAGATTTCATAAAATGCGGCAATTGCTAACATGATTCGGACAGACTTAAGCATCGCTATGGGTGAGAAAGTCTCATCGTAGTCAACTCCTTGAACTTGTTGAAAAACTTTCGCAACAAGTCGAGCTTTGTGAACAGTAACATTACCGTCAGCGTCAGTCTTCCTCTTGAAGATCCATTTATTTTCGATGGCTTGCCGATCATCGGGCAAGTCAACCGAAGTCCACACTTTGTTCTCATACATGGATCCATCTCAGATTTCATGGCCTCAAGCCATTTTGCGGAATCTGGGCACATCATCGCTTCCTCATAGTTCGTAGGTTCATCATGGTCCAGTAACATGACTTCCAGAACCGGGTTGCCGTACCACTCTGATGCGGAACAAACTCTGGTTGATCTACGAAGTTCAGCAGAAACTTGATCCGAAGTTTCATGATCATCATCATTAGCTTCCTTATTGATTGGTGTAGGAATCACTGGAACAATTTTCTGTGATGACCTACTTTCCAATTCAGGAGAAGGTACAATTACCTCATCAAGTTCTACTTTCCTCCCACTCACTTCTTTCGAGAGAAACTCCTTCTCTAGAAACGATCCACTCTTAGCAACAAAGACCTTGCCTTCGGATCTGTGATAGAAGGTGTGCCCAACAGTTTCTTTTGGGTATCCTATGAAGATTTACTTCTCCGATTTGGGTTCGAGCTTATCATGTTGAAACTTTTTCACATAAGCATCATAGTCCCAAACTTAAAGAAATGACATCTTAGGTTTCTCGTCAAACCACAGTTCATACGGTGTCATCTCCACGGATTTAGATGGTGCCCTATTTAACGTGAATGTAGCTGTCTCTAATGCATAACCCCAAAAGCGATAGTGGTAGATTGGTAAGAGACATCATCGATCGCACCATATCTAATAAAGTACGGTTATGACGTTCGGACACACCATTACACTGTGGTGTTCCAGGTGGCATGAGTAGTGAAACTATTTCACATTGTTTTTACTGAAGGCCAAACTCACTAACTCAAATATTTTACCTCTACGATCATATCGTAGAAACTCTTATTTTCTTGTTACGATGATTCTCTACTTCACTCTGAAATTCTTTGAACTTTTCAAATGTTTCAGACTTGTGCTTCATTAAGTAGATATACCCATATCTGCTCAAATCATCAGTGAAGGTCAGAAAATAACGATACCCGCCGCGAGCTTCAACACTCATTGGTCCGCATACATCAGTATGTATGATTTCCAACAACTCTGTTTCTCACTCCACAGTTCCGGAGAACGGAGTTTTAGTCATCTTGCCCATGAGGCATGGTTCGCAAGCACCAAGTGATTCATAATCAAGTGATTCCAAAAGTCCATCACTATGGAGTTTCTTCATGCGCTTTACACCAATATGACCTAAACGGCAGTGCCACAAATATGTTGCACTATCATTATTAACCTTGCATCTTTTGGCTTCAATATTATGAATATGTGTATCACACGATCGAGATCCAACAAACCATTTTCATTGGGTGTATGACCATAGATGGTTTTATTCATGTAAACATAACAACAATTATTCTCTAACTTACATGAATAACCGTATTGCAATAAACATGATCAAATCATATTCATGTTCAACACAAACACCAAATAACACTTATTTAGGTTCAACACTAATCCCGAAAGTATAGGGAGTGTGCGATGATGATCATATCAATCTTGGAACTACTTCCAATACACATCGTCACTACATCCTTTAACTAGTTTCTGTTCATTATGCAACTCCCATTTCGAGTTACTACTCTTTAGCAACTAAAACAGTATCAAATACCGAGGGGTTGCTATGAACACTAGTAAAATACACATCAATAATCTGTATATCAAATATACCTTTGTTCACTTTGCCATCCTTCTTATCCGCCAAGTATCTAGGGCAGTTCCACTTCCAGTGACCATTTCCTTTGCAGTAGAAGCACTTAGTTTCAGGCTTGAGTTTAGCTTTGGGTTTCTTCATGGGAGTGACAACTTGCTTGTCATTCTTCTTGAAGTTCCCTTTCTATCCTTTTGCCCTTTACTTGAAACAAGTGGTCTCGTTAACCATCAACACTTGATGTTGTTTCTTGATTTCTACCTTCGCCGATTTCAGCATCACGAAGAGCTCGGGAATTACTTTCGTCATCCCTTGCATATTATAGTTCATCACGAAGTTCTACTAACTTGGTGATAGTGTCTAGAGAATTTTGCCAATTACTATATTATCTGGAAGATTAACTCCCACTTGATTCAAGCAATTGTAGTACCCAGACAATCTGAGCATATGCTCACTGGTTGAGCTATTCTCCTCCATCTTGTAGGCAAAGTACTATCAAAGGTCTCATACCTCTCGACACAGGCATGAGTATGAAATACTAATTTCAACTCTTGGAACATCTTATATGCTCCGTGGTGTTCAAAAACAGTTTTGAAGTCCCGGTTCTAAGCCGTAAAGCTTGGTGCACTAAACTATCAAGTAGTCATCATACCGAGCTTTTGTCAAAACGTTCATAACGTCTGCTCTGCTCCTGCAATAGGTCTGTCACCTAGCGGTGCATTAAGGACATAATTCTTCTGTGCAGCAATGAGGATAATCCTCAGATCACGGAACAATTCCGCATCATTGCTACTAACATATTTCAACTTAGTTTTCTCTAGGAACAAATAAAAAATAAGCGGGGAGCAATATCGCGAGCTATTGATCTACAACATAGATATGCTAATACTACCAGGACTAAGTTCATGATAAATTAAAGTTCAATTAATCATATTACTTAAGAACTCCCACTTAGATAGACATCCCTCCAGTCATCTAAATGATCACGTGATCCAAATCAACTAAACCATGTCCAATCATCACGTGAGATGGAGTAGTTTCAATGGTGAACATCTTATGTTGATCATATCTACTATATGATTCACGCTCGACCTTTCGTTCTCCAGTGTTCCAAGGCCATATCTGCATATGCTAGGCTCGTCAAGTTTAACCCGAGTATTATGCATGTGCAAAACTGGCTTACACCCGTTGTATTTGAACGTAGAGCTTATCACACCCGATCATCACGTGGTGTCTCGGCACGACGAACTTTCGCAACGGTGCATACTCAGGGAGAACACTTATACCTTGAAATTTAGTAAGGGATCATCTTATAATGCTACCGTCGTTCCAAGCAAAATAAGAAGCATAATAAGATAAACATCACATGCAATCAAAATATGTGACATGATATGGCCATCATCATCTTGTGCTTTTGATCTCCATCTCCAAAGCACCGTCATGATCACCCTCGTCACCGACGCGACACCTTGATCTTCATCGTAGCATCGTTGTCGTCTCGCCAACTATTGCTTCTACGACTATCGCTACCGCTTAGTGATAAAGTAAAGCAATTACATGGCGATTGCATTTCATACAATAAAGCGACAACCATATGGCTCCTGCCAGTTGCCGATAACTTTACAAAACATGATCATCTCATACAAAACCGTATATCTCATCATGCCTTGACCATATCACATCACAACATGCCCTGCAAAAACAAGTTAGACGTCCTCTACTTTGTTGTTGCAAGTTTTACGTGGCTGCTACGGGCTTAGCAAGAACCGTTCTTACCTACGCATACAAAACAACAACGATGTTTCGTCAAGTATGTGTTGTTTTAACCTTCACAAGGACCGGGCGTAGCCACACTTGATTCAGCTAAAGTAAGAGAGACAGACACCCGCCAGTCACCTTTAAGCAACGAGTGCTCATAACGGTGAAACCAGTCTCGCGTAAGCGTACGCGTAATGTCGGTCTGGGCCGCTTCATCTCACAATACCGCCGAAGCAAAGTATGACATGCTGGTAAGCAGTATGACTAGTATCGCCCACAACTCATTGTGTTTTACTCGTGCATATCATCTATGCATAGACCTGGTTCTGATACCACTGTTGGGGAACGTAGTATTTCAAAAAATTCCTACGATCATGCAAGATCTATCTACCAGATGCATAGCAACGAGAGGGGAGAGTGTGTCTACGTACCCTCGTAGATCGAAAGCGGAAGCGTTAGAACAACGCGGTTGATGTAGTCGTACGTCTTCACGGCCCGACCGATCAAGCACCGAAACTACGGCACCTCCGAGTTCTAGCACATGTTCAGCTCGATGACGTCCCTCGAACTCCGATCCAGCTGAGTGTCGAGGGAGAGTTCCGTCAGCACGACGGCGTGGTGACGATCTTGATGTTCTACCGTCGCAGGGCTTCGCCTAAGCACCGCTACAATATTATCGAGGAGAACTATGGTGGAGGGGGGCACCGCACACGGCTAAGAGATCAAGAGATCAATTGTTGTGTCTAGAGGTGCCCCCCTACCCCCGTGTATAAAGGAGGGAGGGAGAGGCCGGCCCTAGAGGGGGCACACCAAGTGTGGGGAGTCCTACTAGGACTCCCAAGTCCTAGTAGGATTCCCCTTTCCTTTCCAGAGTAGGAGAGAAGGAAAGAGGGGGAGAGGGAGAAGGAAAAGGGGGCTGCACCCCTTGTCCAATTCGGACCAGAAGGGGGGCGCGCGCCTCCTTCCTTTTGGCCTCTCTCCTCTATTCCCGTAACTCCCCGGTACTCCGAAAATACCCGAATCACTCGGAACCTTTCCGATGTCCGAATATAGTCGTCCAATATATCGATTTTTACATCTCGACCATTTCGAGACTCCTCGTCATGTCCCCGATCTCATCCGGGACTCCGAACTCCTTCGGTACATCAAAACTCATAAACTCATAATAAAACTGTCATCGAAACCTTAAGCGTGCGGACCCTACGGGTTCGAGAACTATGTAGACATGACCGAGACTCATCTCCGGTCAATAACCAATAGCCGAACCTGGATGCTCATACTGGCTCCTACATATTCTACGAAGATCTTTATCGGTCAAACCGCATAACAACATACGTTGCTCCCTTTGTCATCGGTATGTTACTTGCCCGAGATTCGATCGTCGGTATCTCAATACCTAGTTCAATCTCGTTACCGGCAAGTCTCTTTACTCGTTCTGTAATACATCATCCTGCAACTTACTCATTAGCTGCAATGCTTGCAAGGCTTATAGTGATGTGCAATACCGAGTGGGCCCAGAGATACCTCTCCGACAATCGGAGTGACAAATCCTAATCTCGAAATACGCCAACCCAACTAGTACCTTCGGAGACACCTGTAGAGTACCTTTATAATCACCCAGTTACGTTGTGACATTTGGTAGCACACAAAGTGTTCCTCCGGTATTCGGGAGTTGCATAATCTCATAGTCATAGGAACATGTATAAGTCATGAAGAAAGCAATAGCAGTAAAACTTAATCATAGTGCTAAGCTAACGGATGGGTCTTGTCCATCACATCATTCTCCTAATGATGTGATCCCGTTGATCAAATGACAACTCATGTCTATGGCTAGGAAACATAACCATCTTTGATCAATGAGCTAGTCTAGTAGAGGCATACTAGGGACACTCTGTTTTGTCTATGTATTCACACATGTACTAAGTTTCCGGTTAATACAATTCTAGCATGAATAATAAACATTTATCATGATATAAGGAAATAAATAATAACTTTATTATTGCCTCTAGGGCATATTTCCTTCACCTACAGCGACTATGGTGTCGCGTCACTACCAGCGCTTGCTTATGGGGCCGCGCCGGCCTACGGTGCCGCGCCGCGCCGGCCTTCGGCGCCGCTCCCGCGCCGCCGCCGCGCCGGCCTTCGGCGCCGCTCCCGCGCCGGCCTACGGCGGGTCTTACCCTCCTTACGTGCCGCCACCGTGGGACCCGACCCTCCTCGCTGCCCTGCTCTCCGCCCTGTCACCCAGTTCCTATGGTGGCGGTGGTGACTGGTACATGGACTCGGGCGCCACCTCTCACATGACTGCTCATCCGGTAACCTCATGTCTGCCACTCCTATTCATACTCCCACTCGCATCACCGTTGGTAACGGTTCCTCTCTACCCATTACACATGTCGGTCATATGTCTTTTCCTTCTTCTTCTACTCCTGTTAACATGTCTAATATTCTTGTGTCTCCTAACTTAGTCACCAATCTAGTTTCTGTTCGTCGCCTTACTCGTGACAATCCTATCACTGTTGAATTTGACAATATCGGTTTTTCTGTGAAGGACGCCCGTACACGGATGATTCTACACCGATGTGACAGCCCGAACGAGCTTTATCCGGTGCATCCCTCCGGCGCCACCTCCACCCGTCGCCCTGCCGCCTTCGCCGCTAGTGTCGATCTTTGGCACGCCCACCTCGGTCATCCCAACTCCACCGTTATGCGTCAGATTCTTCAGAGTTTTTTTTTCTCATGTAATAAGGTTGACAACCACACTTGTGAGGCTTGCCGTCTTGGCAAGCCCGTTCGTATCCCCTTTAGCGAATCTACAAATATTTCCACCTTTCTGTTTCAGTTATTGCATAGTGATGTTTGGACGTCCCCGGTTGCAAGCAACACGGGCTTTTTATACTATCTGGTGATATTGGATGATTTTACTCATTATGTGTGGACCTTCCCTCTCCGTCGCAACTCCGACGTTCTTGCCACACTCACAACCTTTTATTCATATGTCACCACACAGTTCGGTCATCCTATTCTCGCTTTACAAACTGACAACGGCAAGGAGTTTGACAACGTCGCCGTCCGCAATCTTCTTGCGTCGCACGACACCATTTTTCGCCTCACTTGTCCCTACACGTCCCAGCAGAATGGTCGCGCCGAGCGCGTCATTCGAACTCTTAACGACTGTGTCTGCACGTTGCTATTCCACTCCTACGTGCCTCCTCGGTTCTGGCCGGACGCGCTCGCGACCGCCAACCTCCTTATTAACATTCGCCCGTGTCGCTCACGCTGGAACTACACTCCTCACCAGCTCCTCTTCGGTGCGGTTCCATCTTATGATGGCCTTCGCATCTTCGGGTGTCTCTGTTATCCTAACACCGCGTCCACTGCTCCTCACAAACTCGCTCCCCGGTCACTTCCGTGCATCTTCCTTGGTTATCCACCCAACACCAAAGGTTACCGGTGCTATGATGCAGTGTCCCACCGCATTTTCACTTCGCGACATGTGTACTTTGATGAGCTGGTGTTCCCGTTTCAGCAGGTACCGTCACCCTCAGCGTCTCCCGCGGCCCGGTTAGCCCCCGCCTCCACCTCTGGCGAACCGTTCGGCCGCGCACTGGGCTCGGCCTTTCCCGCGCTCCCCGCGCAGGCGGCCCCCGTCGCCGTGGCCTCCTCGACCGCCCCTGACGCCGAGGCCCCCGCCGCGGTCCCCTCGGCGGCTCCCCCGGCCGCCCCCACCGTGGCCCCCTCGGCCGCCCCCACCGCGGCCCCGACCCCCGTCGCGGCACCCTCGGTGGGTCCCTCGACAGCCCCCGTCGTCGTGGCTGCACCCCTCACTGGTGTGGTCACTCGAGCTCAGACTGGGACACTTCGTCCTAGCACGCGCTACATATCTAACGAGTACGCGTGTGCTGCATCTACCTCGGCACCGTCTCCACTCCCCACCTCTGCTCGCGCAGCCCTTCGGGATCCGAACTAGCTTGCTGCGATGTGTGAGGAGTTCGACGCCCTGCAGCGCAACCGTACGTGGCAGCTTGTCCCGCGGCCTCCCCGTGCCAATGTCATCACTGGCAGGTGGGTCTTCCGCCACAAGACTCGGCCGGACGACTCTCTTGAGTGCTACAAGGCGCGTTGGGTGGTGCGTGGCTTTCGCCAGCGCGCCGGCGTGGACTTCACCGACACCTTCGCCCCGGTTGTCAAACCGGGCACGATTCACGCCGTCCTCCAGCTTGCTGTCTCTCGCGCCTGGCCAGTCCACCAGCTCGATGTGTCTAATGCTTTTCTGCATGGCCATCTCGACGAGCAGGTGTTCTATCAGCAGCCTACTGGTTTCGTCGACACCGACTATCCGGACCACGTGTGCTTGCTCTCCCGCTCTCTTTACGGGTTGAAGCAGGCGCCTCGGGCCTGGTACCAGCGGATCGCGGCCTTCCTTCAGCAGCAGGGGTTCCGGTCCACACGGTCCGATGCCTCCCTGTTTGTTTATCATCAGGGTTCCGCCACCGCGTACCTCCTCCTGTACGTTGACGACATCATCCTGACTGCCTCCTCGCCAGCGCTCCTTCAGCAGATCATAGCTCGCCTCGGCACCGAGTTCGCCCTCAAGGACTTGGGGGCTCTCCACTACTTCCTCGGCATCGAGGTTGTGCGCCGAGCCACTGGCTTCTTCCTGCATCAGCAGAAGTACGCCTACGAGCTTCTGGAGCGAGCGGGCATGCTTAACTGCAAGCTTGCTCCCACGCCTGTCGACATGAAGGCTAAGGTGTCCGCCGTCGAGGGCTCTCCGGCGTCCGACGCTCCCTTCTACCGCTCCATCGTCGGTGCGCTTCAGTACCTCACACTGACGCGTCCGGACATTCAGTATGCTGTCCAGCAGATGTGCCTTCATATGCATGCTCCTCATGATACAAATTGGGCTATGGTGAAACGTATTCTTCGGTATATACGTGGTACCACAACTATGGGTCTCACTCTGACGGCATCACCTGACACCAGCCTTGTCGCCTACTCCGACGCCGACTGGGCTGGGTGTCCCGACACTCGACGCTCCACTTTCGGCTACCGCGTCTACCTTGGGCCCTCTCTGATTTCGTGGTCGTCTAAACGACAACCCACGGTCTCACGATCGAGCGCCGAGGCTGAGTACAGGGCTGTGGCCAACGCCGTCGCGGAGTGCTCTTGGCTACGACAGCTACTTCAGGAGTTGCTACGAGAGGTCACCAAGGCGACGCTTGTTTACTGTGACAACATCTCCGCGGTCTATCTCGCCGCAAACCCTGTCCATCACCGGCGGACGAAGCATATTGAGCTCGACATCCACTTCGTCAGGGAGCACGTCGCACTTGGTCGTGTTCGAGTTCTCCATGTGCCCACCGATCAGCAGTTCGCCGATGTCATGACGAAGGGATTACCTACCTCGACGTTTGAGGGCTTTCGGTCCAGTCTCTACATCACCGGCGACGCTTCGACTGCCGGGGGGGGGGGGGGTGTTGAACATGTGTACATGTACGTAGGTCTGGGTTTTGTATGCCGCACCTGTTGTGTCTCTCCCCCTCTGTATTTACTTGTATATTGGGAGACAAGACACCGGTCGCACCCCTTGTACTGATATATATGTGCCTAGTGCACGATCAATCGATTATCGATGCACCAAATCATTCTCTACAGTCAGATTTCAATCATGTAATTTACGATCATTGTAATAGGGAGAGTAATAGAGTAGCTCATTAACTCATCAGGATAGTTAATTTTTTTCCTCCTCTTTGGATGGATTCGGCACCGGGTGCGGTGCTCCGATTACTTGTAAACGATGCCACTATTTTGCCAAGTGAATAAAGGAAGAGAAGGTTGTCCAAAAAAAAAGAGCGTGGGGGAGGGGTGAGGCTCCCCACCTGAATATATATTCCAAGAAGGAATTATTTTTTATGGTTGTATGCGATTGAGGAAAATGAAAGGAGGAAGAGAAGGACTATGTTGGCAGACTTTTTAATGCAGTTCTTTGAGGCGATATCATATATCAGTAGGAGAGGAGACCAATGGACATAACATTGCTATGATGAGCTGAGTTTAACTGAAGGAACCTTCTGTATGTGGGAGGTGTGGGCTGCACGACAGCGTGCATATTTTCAGTTGAAGAAAACTTATTCTGTATGTGCATAGTGTGAATGATGGATATCTTCTCTATATATGCGCACCTGATGAATGATGGTTTTTGTTATCAATGTTCATGCACTCGCTGAAGACCATTTATAGGTTATTTCTTCTTACTGGTGCAACATATCAAAAGGGTCCACTGGCCATTGCAATAGTTCGTCACATTATTTAGGATTTTTATGTGTTCCAAACATTTAAAATATGCGTATACTCTGGTTAATGAATTAGATAGATCATCAAAAACTATGTGTTAATTACTAGTAGTACAATATGAAGAATCATGTGTAACAGTGTAAGTACAAAAAGGAGGCCACATAACATTGTCTCTCTCATGCACCTGTATGTTCAAATTCTAAGAAGAAAGGAACCATGCGCATCCAAAGTTCCAAACAGGTCATTTTTTTGAACCGGGCTATCACCCTTTCCATTACTTAGAACGGAAATACAAAGTTCATCACCGAAAGAGAGATGTCTAAGAACAGGGAAAAGGGAGAAGCGAGTTCAAAGCATTGCCAGGAAACCCACAACACTCGTCCGCCATCGAAACGAGCACCATGGGACGAAAACCTGAGCAACACCAGCTAGAGAAACTAGTCCTATTACAGAAACAGGATGCAAGATGTCCAAAACATTCGCAACAGTTTAACATCGGGAACAAACTAAACAAGGGAACGACGCCCACTGAAGCTCAAGACTCAAAATGGACGGTATGGCGCAGATTCAGCTCTCCAGCCTTCTCTTGGACGCATCACACGCCTTCATCATCAGCAGAGTCCCTGAGCGAATCATCTCCGCACCCGTACGAAGCCGCTTGATGTCGTTTCCCGTCTGCAAACCTGCCCAATATAAGAGAAAAGAAACTACAGTAAAAACAATCTCGAAAGGAGATTTGATCATCTTCTTCTCAAAGTAGCTTTGTTACGAGCCAACCAGATGGCCCAAACAACAGCCCCCAGCGCCACAGTATAAAAAGAGCCGAATCCTGGAAGGAAGGAATGGCACCAGACAAAGAATTGCCAGTAGTTTCGAGGACATAAGTCCGTTCCCAGAGTTACTCCAATCGATCGCCACACGACTCTGGCGACAACACAATCAAAGAATAGATGCTGCGAGGTTTCAACTTGCTGGTAGAAGGAACACACAGGGTTCCCTGGCCATTTGCGTTGGCGCATCACTTGCCTAGTAAGAACTGCATCTTGCGATAATTGCCATAAGAAAATTTGAATATTAAGGGGAAGTTTGGCTTTCCAAATCCATTTGTAATTGCATCCACTAAGAGGTTTTTCCAGCCATTTATACATAGACTCGGTGGTATACTTACCTGATTTATTCAAGCTCCAGTAAATAGTATCCCTGTTACCCGAAAGATTCAAACTACGGACTTGGGCTCTTAGCCTCAGCCATTGCTCCGAGAGATCATTGTCAAGCCTTCTACGAAAAAAGTTAGTGCATACCACTGAGTTCAACTTGTCCACAGTACAATTTTGGTCCTCATAGATGTTAAAGAGACGGGGGAATTGATTCGCAAATGGGATCAGCCCATTAATGGAGTCTTTCCACAGCCTCGTTAAGTTGCCAGCACCCGTGCAAATCCTCCTGCCGATCATGTACAATTCCTTGATTTTCAGGAGGTTCCTCTAGCAGGGCGAGTCCGTGAACCGAGGTCCAACAGTAGCCACAGTCTGGTTCCGTAGATATCTGGCATTAATAATGTCCTTCCACACCCATTTTTGAGTATCAAGTTTCCACCACCACTTAAGCATAAGGCTAATATTCTGTTTACGCAAGTCTTTAATGCCCAGCCCCCCTTTATCTTTAGAACGACAAACCCTGTTCCACCTGACCATATGATATCTACGTTTCTTACCACAACCCTGCCAGAAGAATCTTCTCCTATGTTTGTCTAGCTTTTCCACAAAAGTCTTATTCATCAGCCACATAGACATGTGATAAAGGGAGAGCTGAGTGACCACTGAATCAAGCAAAGTGTGTCTGCCTCCCATGGAGGCCGCATTCCCAACCCAAGCATCGAATCTAACGAGGTATTTATCAACAATAAACTCCTAGTCTGAGTTCCTAAGATTAGCGAAACTCACAGGCATACCCAAGTATTTAAGGGGAAAATGACCTATCTCACAGCAGAAAAGGTCTGCATAAGCCTTATTAATATGATTATCTCCCCCACAGTTAAAACCTCGCTCTTGTGAAAGTTCACTTTGAGCCCTGACATCATTTCGAACACATAGAGGAGGATTTTCAGGTTGACTGCTTTCTCCAAATCGTGCTCAAGACAAATGATCGTATCGTCTGCATACTGTAAGACAGCTATCCCATTGGGAATTAGATCAGCCGCAAGACCTACAATCAGTTGGTTTTCCTGGGCATTTTTGATCATCTTAGTTAAACACTCAACAGCCAGGTTAAAAAGAAAAGGTGAGTGGGGATCCCCCTGTCGCACCCCCTTGGCACTTTGAAAGTATGGGCCCACACAATTGTTCAGTTTGATACTGACAGTGCCGTTATGCAGGATCTGCTTGACCCAACCACACCATTTATCATCAAAGCCCCGAAGCTTATGACATTCTAGTAGAAAATCCCAGTTAACTTTGTCATAGGCTTTCTCAAAGTCAAGTTTGAGGACAACCCCCACCTTCTTCTTAACATGGGTGTAGTTTAGGAGTTCATGGAGGGCCAGAACCCCATCCATAATGCTTCTACCTTTCACAAAAGCATTCTGGTTGCGACTAATAAGGATATCTGTGTATTTAGCGACCCTCCTGTCCATGACCTTCGTGATCAATTTGTAAGGACAGCGAAGGAGGTAGATAGGGCGAAATTGTTGGATGCGATCTGCCCCAGAAATCTTAGGCAGCAAAGTGATCACACCATAATTGAGACGTTGCACATCGAGAGTTCCGTTATGAAAACTATCAAAAAGATTCATTATATCTTTCTTGACAATGTTCCGGCAGGGATGTTATCAAGCCCTGGGGCTCTATTGACCTCCATGTCGAATAGAGCAGCTTTAACTTCTTCCTCCGAAAATTCTTTAGTAAGATCAGCATTATCCTCTGCTGATAGTTTTTCGTTGTCTGCCCAGGTATCACGATCCAGATGAAACCTGTTACCAGGCGCAGGCCCGAAAAGATCTTTATAAAAGTTCGTAGCATGTGCCAGGAGGTTGTCCGTGCCTTCGATCTCCACGCCCCCACAAGTCAGGGTGTGAATAGTATTTTTTTCGTTTACGGCCGTTAGCTATCTTGTGGAAGTAGTCTGTGTTTCTATCTCCTCTCAACAGCCAGCGTTCGTGAGATTGTTGAAGCCAATAGATTTCTTCCGCTGCTAGGAGTTCATAAAGTTCCACACAAACATCTACTTTTCTATTGTAAACCTCAGGTGGCAGGGGGCCTTCCTCCTCTGCCTCCTCGAGAGTTTCTAATTCCATTCTCAGGTCTTCTTTAAGTCTCTTGTTATGACCAAATTTGTTCGCCCCCCATCCTTTGAAATAGGTTTTAAACCTCTTAAGTTTGATGTTCAGGATGTCAATGGGGTCAGAAGCCATAACTTTCCTATTCCAGATCTTGTCTACTAGATCAAAGAAATTATCATCTTTTACCCAGGAGAGATCGAAACGAAACTCTCGGGGTTTGAAGGGTTCTTTTCTCTCAGCATCTATGTATAGCAGGAGCGGGTTATGATTAGACAGCTCTCTCACTAATTTCCTCAAAGTGACCATGGGAAAAAGTTGCTCCCATGAATCGGACACCAACACCCTATCAAGTTTTTCCAAAGTGGGATGAGCCTGATTATTTGACCCAGTATATTTACCCCCGCTCATTTAAATTTCTCTGAGGCCTAGGGTATTGATAATTGCATTAAACAGGTCTGCAGATTTAGAATGCTGCATTCTTTTGTTTTTGTCCCCAGTATGTCTCAGGATATTGAAGTCCCCTCCCACAATATAAGGCAGCTTTATATTGTGGCAGAAAGAAGCCAGCTCCATCAGAAACTCCCCCCTATGCTCCTCATGGGGAGAGCCATAAACCACAAGAAGGCTCCATGCAGCTTTGGTTTTAAGGTCTTTAATATCCATTGCAGGATATATTTGCCCTTAACACAGTTAAGCATTTCTAGGTTATTGGTACGGACACCACACAGGATGCCTCCAGATTTGCCAACAGCAGGAATCCATTCCCAACGGAAACTTGTAAAGGGGTCTAGTTTCCTAATAAGACTAGGAGAGAAATCTTTCTTCAAAGTTTCTTGCAAGCCTAAGAAGTCCACAGAATGATCACTAATGAGGTCAGAGAGGCAGGTGGTCATCCCTTTCTTGCCCACCCCTCTGCAGTTCCAAATGAGACCTCTCATTTGGAACGGTTGGTTTGTTTTCTGACTCTGGTGGCCCTACCAGGAGGCAGGGTAGGACCACAATTCTCATCGGTTTTCTTTTTCTGGCTCCTAGTCACAGGTCTAGAGAGCCTCACATTAGTTTTCTTTTTGTTTTTCTTAGCACATTTAGATCTTTCCATTTTCTCATTAATAACTTCCTCCTCATCAAGCCAGGTTAGATTCAAAGGGGTATTTTTTCCTAAGCCATTAGTGACAAACATGTCATTATCCTCCTGGTCATCACAAGGATTGGCATTCTTTTCTACTAGGTTAGCTCTAACCGATTCAAGTTCCCTCAAGATATCCACACAAGTAAAATCATTATCAGGAATAGATATACCCATCTTACAAGCACGACTAATGATCTCAGAATCAGCAAGAGCAGCAAAGGCATTATGATTAACAGGATTGGTGTTACCTTCTAGGTTTTTGGCCATAGCCAGGTGAACAGCTCTTTCCTTCACACCCACGTGCTGAAGATGTGTGTTGCGCTAGCTGAATCGAAGATGAGGTTGAGGCACAAGAGGCGGCGTGGGAATGATCTCCTCGCAGTCAGGATGAGGAAGTTGTACCGTATATTCCTTGGAGCTCTTCAAGTTTCCTTCGACCTCCCCCAACACCTCAGAAACCTGGGCCTGGTTAGTTTGAGGAACAACAGGGAAATTACAAAGAGAAGTAGTGTTTTCAGCATTCACCTTAAAAGTATCGTTTTTGCTTCCAGCATTAGGAAACATCCCCTGCGGCTCAGGCTGCTGCGCATATAAGGAGACATGTTCCAGTGCCATTTCCTCGATCAACAACGGGCCATCCCCACTGATCTCACTTTCTGAAGCAACATTATCCTCAAGGTCTTGCAGCTGCTTTTTTGGTGATGGCATGCAACAAGCTTTGCCACCACGGTAAGAGGAGTTAGCTGCAGTATCCTTTTGTTCAGTAGAATTTTTGTTCTCTTTAGGGGGAGTATCATCACGTTTGCGCTTAGGGGTCATGATTCTTTGCCCAGCATAGCGAGGGATTTGGATAGGTTCTTCGTCCTGAACGGTGTTCCTCACCAAAACCTCCTCCACTTCATACTGAAAGCGATAAAAACGTCCCCCCAAACATCCCTCCGTCGAAGCATGAAGTTTGTCAATGTCGCGGCATCCTAATTTGGCACGGACAGAAAAAGGACGATGCAGAGTGGACATATCAGTGTCTAAGGTCACTCCAACCAAGGCACCAGCAAAGGCCACATTCTTTTCACAATGTTTGTTTGGAGGGATTTTGCTAATCTTAACCCAACCAACTTCTAGCAGACCCTCCGATTCAACATCTTCAGACCAAGGTGTGATACGAACAACTACCCCAAGAGATTTGAGAGTAATGTACTCAACAGAAAGAGCTCTGTCCACCTCCCTCTGATTCGGGAAACGCATGACATATTGGTTGGGGGCAATCATATGGGCGGAACAACGCCACCCCTGTCCTATATACTTCTCAAAAGCATCTACTAGTTGTTTTGTAGTGATCCCCTCCTCCACAATAGTAATGATGACCTTGACAATCTTGTCATTATTCTGATTACCAACAGAGTAATCGTGGAAGTAGTGGAAGCCTTGCCCCTTCGCCTGGAAAGCGCACATCGCAGGTATGCACTCCCAGGGAAGAAAATCATTACAGATCACAGAGAGGTGCCCTTTCTTCTTACATCTAACACACTGAGCTTGAGGACAATTGACAGTAAAATGCCCCACTAGATTACAGATTTGACATGAATCAGGGAAAGTAGCCAGAGCATCAGGGTTGGAGGGGATCTCACGCATCTTAGGAGGAGGTGTAGATTTGTCGATGTTGTGGTTGTCGTCTCCCCCAGCTCCCCAGCGATCCTGATGAGTTGGAGTTTCACGGGCATTCCCCGCAGCCTTGTCCCATCGGTCGAAACCCGTCTCTCCAGATCCAGAAGGGACGTTGGAGGAGGAAGCCCCGGGCGCCATCTTGCGAGTCCAGACATGGCTTTCCCTTCCACGCCCCTCCCACCGCCGCCACCTCCAAAGCGGCCGTGGCCGCCGTCATCCCCACGGCCACGGCCCTCGCCGCGATTGAAACGGCCCGCGCCGCGACCCTGGCGCCCGGCACCAAACCCCGACTCTCTCATATCAGGGGATTTGTGGGTGGATTTGGGGACAGATATGGGGGAAGGAGAAGAGACAACTTGCGCAAAGGATCTAGAGTCCCCACGGATCTTTCCCTCCCACCATGAGAAGGAGGGACGAACCCTAGGTTTCCCCGCCGCGGGTGCTTCCCAAAAGTGGAGAAGGCTTTCTTCCAGATCCAAAATGGGGGGGCGAGGGGCAGCGGCGTCTGGATTAATACTAGGGGATGGAGGTGAAACCCTAGCAGCGGCGTAATCACGGCGGTCGGATGCAGCCCCCCCCCCCCCACGTGTCGCAGATCAGGACGAACGGTGCGGTTTTCTTCCGGTCGGTTCCCCAGGATGCCCGGTTCGGTCGAGGGGGGGAGACCGAACTGCTCCGAGCGAATCACCCCCAAATCCCCAACCCGCTTGAGATTCAGAGAACGTGCCGCGCTACCGCGCGACGGCTCGCCGGCGAGCCCATTCTCCGTCGCCCGGTGAGAAGAAGGACAGGAAGGAAGGCGATCCCAAACCCTAGCAAAATGGCACGGGAAAGGAATGATGTACCCGATATCGATGATCTCGTCGACGCGCAGGGACCGAGCGTCAACGGTGACGCCGCGCTCGTCGATCAGCACGATGCGCAGTGCATCTCGTCGGAGAAGAATCTCGCCGATGTTGAAAGTGACGGCTCGCGCCGCCATGAGGTCCGGGGCGAACGAGACCCGCCATCGCGCGTCAGAGTCCGCCATCCTGCTGTGGCATCAGATGGCCAAGAGGATTGGTGTTCGAAACAGGTCATAATTGGCAACTTGATGATATTTCCAGCAAGCAATCCCCACAAAAAGAAAAAAAAAATCCCAACAGCCGGCCAAACAACAACATTGGAACCGTAGCAATTTTCAAAAAATCAATTCCTGAGATGAACTGGAACTCTTGCACTTCAGCTCTGCAGACCAAATTCTATTCCTCCAACCAAACAGGGCCTTAAAATTTCCGCAAGCATCTGTTGCTGAAAGTTGATCATGATATGGTTGATGATGGCTACTCTTACATTAGATAGCAGCTGCTGCATCATGTATGGTTGAGGCTGACGGGCGATGGCTACAGTTCCTGGATTGCCTAGGAAACAGCCCATGACATCAGCTCAAGTGCTGCCGTTGCGCTTCTTTTTGCCCCAAGGCCAAGGCTATCTATCCGTTCACTACTTTAATGCCACTTCTCTGTGAAGCTGCATTATCCTCCCATGAATACGTTAGTCAACTGAATGCAACGTGCTGACAGGGATGCTTGAGCCTTTTTCTTCTTCTTTATTACTGTACATGTAAACACACGAGGAGCAGAGGATCAGGTCGAACATGGTTAGTACTAGTACGAACGCCATCCAGCAGTATCCTGGTCAAATGGGCACAAGCGCTTCCAGTATGTAGTCCAGCTGCTCCTCCCATGTTTCCCGGCCACGTCTGGCCGCGCTGCCGAGCATATCCACGCTACGCTACACCGACGTGGAAGCCCGCACCTGATCCGGCACGCCTCCCACCGTCGTCTCCCGCCTATTTCAATCCCCGGGCCGCGCACCGGTGCCGCCTCCCATTTCCCCCCTCCCATCCCTAACAACCATCCGCGGGCGGTGCAATCTGTTTGTATCCGTCGTTGTCGTTCCCACCCGTCGGCCCTCGCCCGCTCGCCCCCGACGACCGGGAAGAGAGCTAGCGCCGTTGCCCGGCGGAGGAGGCCAGGCGCCGGTGGCAGAGGCGGAGCAGAGAAGAGAGGATGGACCACGCGGCGGATGCGCAGCGGACGGACCTGATGACGATCACGCGGCACGCGCTGAACGAGCAGGGCCGGCACCCGGAGTCCCGGGGCGACTTCACCATCCTCCTCTCCCACATCGTCCTCGGCTGCAAGTTCGTCGCCTCCGCCGTCAACAAGGCCGGCCTCGCCAAGCTCATCGGCCTCGCCGGAGAGACCAACATCCAGGCAAGCGCCAGACAACCGAGCACGCATGATCCAAGTCCTCAAGTCAAGTCCCTTTCTCGCCTTGTTTATTAACGTCTGTGCGCGCGGTTGACGGGAGAGCAGGGCGAGGAGCAGAAGAAGCTGGACGTGCTGTCCAACGAGGTCTTTGTCAAGGCGCTCGTCAGCAGCGGCCGCACCGTAATATACACTCTTCTCACTCTTCAGTTTCAGTACATATCTATCTTCCCGGCAAAGTAAACAATTAATCCTAAGCCACGGATCTGACTTTGCCGTGCTGCGCGCAGTGCGTTCTCGTGTCTGAAGAGAACGAGGCGGCCATCTTCGTGGACGCGCCCCTCCGCGGAAAGTACTGCGTATGCTTCGATCCCTTGGACGGCTCCTCCAACATCGACTGCGGCGTCTCCATCGGGACGGTATGTGCTCCTCTTACTCTGCTCCTCCGAGCAGAGCTGCTACCTGTTGACCGGTTCAGTACACCCTTCAAAAACGAAGGTACTATGTCGACCCGTTAGTTACTGGTGTCTGATCGGCGTTTTCATTCTGTTCTACAGATCTTTGGGATCTACATGATCAAAGACAAGGACAACGCGACTCTGGAGGACGTGCTGCAACCCGGGACCGACATGATCGCCGCTGGCTACTGCATGTACGGGAGCTCATGCACGGTAATTATGTTCCCTGATGTATTTTCACTCCCATTGCTTCACCCCCACCTCTTCATCCTAGATTCAACGCTGTTCTGGTTTACTGCAGCTTGTGTTGAGCACTGGGAATGGTGTAAATGGCTTCACTCTTGATCCTTCCCTCGGGGAGTTCATACTTACCCATCCCAACATAAAGGTTATTTTATTTATTCACTGATGATTTTTTGTAACAAAAGTTCTGCCCAAATCCTATTATATGTGTGTTCAACTCTTCTTGGTTGTGCAGATACCAAACAAAGGGAAGATCTATTCGGTTAATGAAGGGAACGCCAGAAACTGGGATGCGCCCACAGCAAAGTATGTACACTCACTACAGTAGATCTCATTTCAAGTTCACAAACATCATAGGAAGGCAAGCTGAATTCTCTAGCCCAACATTGCAGGTACGTAGAGAGATGCAAGTTTCCCCAAGACGGCTCATCACCAAAATCCTTGAGATACATCGGAAGGTGAGTGCCAGTCTTTCAGCCGTTTCTCTGACACCAAACCGAAACTATTCCACAGCTAATTCAGTCCGACTCCGACTGCCCCTGTTTTACTGAACCTAATGATTTTTTGTCATGTCATTCCACGCTCCACAGCATGGTTGCCGACGTTCATCGTACCCTGCTCTACGGAGGCATATTTCTGTACCCCGCCGACAAGAAGAGCCCCAACGGAAAGCTTCGGTACGCTGACGCTTACCAGCCTCCTTCGTGGTATCCCCAGCTGATCATGCTTATCCATGTGCGTTCCTGAGGTTGGTTACATGTCATATTTTCAGTGTTCTGTACGAGGTTTTCCCCATGTCGTTCCTGATGGAGCAAGCCGGAGGCCAATCTTTCACCGGCAAGCAGCGGGTAAGGCCACTGAATTCACTGAACCTTTTTATCAGAGCAGCACTTTCTGCTTTGATACCATGCCACTTCGTCCGATTCAGATAGGAACACGCTTGATCCTGCATAGCCGCATGTGCAATTTTACAAAATCGTACTAGTATCTTAACTTCATGTCATTGCTGATCTTTGGCGTGCTGTGACTGAAAAAGAAATGGTTTGCTGCGTTTGCTTGCATTGCAGGCCCTTGAAATTGTGCCTTCTGAGATACACCAGAGGTCTCCGATATTCCTCGGGAGCTACGATGATGTGGAGGAGATTAAATCACTGTACGCTTCGGAGTCGAGCACCGCCTGATCTGAGTACCTGAAGACACATGCACATGTTCTGCGTCGCGTTGCTAAAAGAAAAAAAAGAGAGCAGTTTTAGCATGGTCCCTCTTACCCCCTCTTTTCACATGAGAGGTAAGAGTATGTAATAGATCTGAGCCGTTGATCACATTAATTAGTGGTCGGATTAACTCTTATCTTCTTACCTCATATGTAAAAATAAGGGGTAAGAGGGAGCATGTTAAAATTTGCCAAAAAAAAATGTTCCGCGTTGTGACAAAACTCCTTAGGTAGTGTTATGGTGATTCTGAGATCATTGTCGTGGCCTCGATGTAACAATATCCGTGTATGCATATATTTGGACATATTGCACGCCATTTTAACAAGTATTCCCTCTTTAAAGAAATATAAGATCACGGACCACACCGTACCCCCATACTTTTTCTCTCATGGCTGTCAGCCAAGATCAATTCCAACTATAAACGTGTAACCAGAGAAAGAGTTTGAGGGAAGACGCCTCACAACAGGGGCGATCGGCTCATATATATATGACACGGTTACAAAGGCTTGGAAGCCAAGAAACAATCTACACGTATCAACAATAGATCAGGAAGATATGGTAGGTACAATACGTTTCCATCTATACAAGATCTACATACGTTAACATCCCCCCGCAGTCAGTGCATCGGTGGAACGAATGCAAAGACTGTACCGAAAGTCCAAGAACAGCTGGGATGGTAGACCCTTAGTCATAATATCTGCAAACTGCTGCGAGGATGGCACATGAAGAACCCGAATCTGGCCGAGAGACACCTTTTCCCGAACAAAATGAATATCAATCTCGATATGCTTTGTACGACGATGCTGGACCGGGTTACAAGCCATGTAGACAGCGCTGACATTATCACAAAAAACAACTGTCGCGGTATGGACAGGACGGTGAAGCTCATGAAGAAGCTGACGGAGCCAACAACATTCGGCCACAACGTGAGCCACAGCACGATACTCGGCCTCAGCACTGGAGCGAGAAACCGTGGCCTGGCGTTTGGAGGACCAGGACACAAGGTTGTCACCGAGATAAACACAGTAGCCTGAAGTAGACCGGCGAGTGTCGGGACAGCCTGCCCAGTCGGCATCCGAGTATGCGGTGAGAGACGTAGCAGGTGTGGAGTGCAACCAAAGACCCAAATCCAGTGTACCTTGGAGATACCGAAGAATCCGCTTAACCAAGTTGAGATGAGGTTCCCGAGGAGCATGCATGTAGAGGCAGGCTTGCTGCACTGCATGAGCAATATCCGGACGTGTCAGTGTCAGATACTGAAGGGCGCCTGCAAAACTGCGGTACTCAGTGGGATCGGCGACGAGCGGACCATCGTCGGCAGAAAGCTTGCAACGAGTGTCTATGGGAGTAGGACACGGGTTGCAATCTTGCATGCCGGCGTGCTGGAGAAGATCAATGGCATACTGGCGCTGTGACAGCAACATCCCGGATGAGGAGCGAGTGACCGATATACCAAGGAAATATGAAAGATCCCCGAGATCGGTCATAGAGAACTCGCTATGAAGAAGGTCGGTGACGTGCTGAAGAAGACTGGCGCTGGAGGCAGTGAGGATGATGTCGTCCACGTATAAAAGAAGGTAGGCTAGCTCGTCGCCCCGTTGGAGAACAAACAGGGAGACATCACACTGAGATGCCACGAAACCGAGACGATGAGCATAGTGAGCGAAGCGCTGGTACCAAGCTCGAGGGGCCTGCTTGAGGCCGTAGATAGACTTGTGGAGCCGACAAACATGCTGAGGATGAGCAGAGTCGATGAAGCCAGGTGGTTGCTCACAGTACACCACCTCGTCAAGATTTCCATGAAGGAAGGCATTCTTGACATCGAGTTGGTGAATCGGCCAAGCACGGGAGACGGCGAGGCTGAGTACGACGCGGATCGTGGCGGGCTTGACGACGGGGCTGAAAGTCTCATCAAAATCAATGCCCGGCTGCTGAGAGAACCCACGAACAACCCATCGTGCCTTGTAGCGAGCAAGTCCACCATCGGAGGAAAATTTGTGCTTGAAGATCCACTTTCCTGAAACAACATTAGCACCAGCCGGGCGAGGCACAAGAGACCACGTGCGGTTGTGAATTAGAGCATCATACTCGTCAGTCATAGCAGCACGCCAGCGCGGATCCTGGAGAGCACCCCGGTATGTTTTTGGAATAGGAGAAATCGAGGTGTGGATAGCCGAGAGATTGAGCTTGTCAATCGGCTGGACGATGCCATGTTTAGCACGAGTGAGCATATGGTGCGTGTTGACGGCCGGAACGGAAGTGGCACGAGAACGAGTACGAGGCGGAGGGGGTGGTGGTGGCGGTGGGGTTGGAGTTGGTGCCGTAGCCGTGGAAGGAGAGACCGAAGGTGGAGGCGAGCTGGGCGAAGGTGAGGTAGGTGGAGACGCGCGTGCAGATGCATGATCGATCTGATTGACTGAGGGGCCATGCAGCTGAGACGTGGGTGCATGCATGTTGGGCTGGGCAGGGATGGTTTGGGTAGCGGCCAAGTCCAGCAAAAAATCAAGAGAATCAACGGGTTGGGCTGATTGAGTGGTGGCGAATGGAAAGATATTTTCATCAAATATTACGTGACGAGACGTGATGACACGCCGAGAAGTGAGGTCTAGGCATCGGTAGCCACGGTGGGAGGATGGGTATCCAAGAAACACGCATGCAGTGGACCGAGCTGCGAGCTTATGCGGGGCCGTGGCGGACTGATTTGGATAACACAAGCAACCAAAAACTCGTAGATCGGAGTAGGAGGCTGGTTGTTGATAGAGTAAGGTGTAGGGGATGCGAAACTCTATGGCTTGGCATGGGCGACGGTTAACAAGGTAGGTGGCGGCAGCGAGGGCCTCGGCCCAATATGAGGGTGGCATGTGTGCTTGAATAAGGAGAGTGCGGGTGATGTCGTTAAGAGTGCGCAAGGCGCGCTCGGCTTTTCCGTTTTGAGATGAAGTGTAAGGACAAGACATGCGAAGGTGGATCCCGTGGCGAGCTAAAAACTCGACTAGGGTGGAGTTAACGAACTCAGTGC
>LR738709.1:547254699-547269693 GCA_902687465.1 Secale cereale | reverse complement strand
GGTCTGGTCGGAGACCGGCTGTCCGACGTCGCCAAGAGCGTCAGAGAGAGACTTCAGCTTGTGGCAGTAGGCGGTGATGGTGAGATCGCCCTGGACGATGGCGCGGAACTCCGCCTCGAGGTAGACGGCGCGGGTGAGCTGGTTGTCCAGGAAGAGGTTGCGGATGAGCGCGTAGGCCTCATACGCAGTTTGATCCTGAGCCATGATGATGTCGAGAATGTCGTCGCTAATGGAGCCGTAGAGCCACGAGCGGACGACGTAGTCGAGGCGAGACCACTCGGCTGTGCGCTCGTTGGCCGGGGTGTTGGTGGAGATGTGGCTGGTGAGCTCGTACTTGCCAAGGAGAACGCCCATCAGCATGCGCCACTTCGAGTAGTTGGAGGCCTGGAGGTCGAGGACGACGGGAACGTGCGTCTTGACGCTGGCGACGTTGACGGCGAGAGAAGCCGGAGACACAGCGGGAACCACGGTGGTGGAGAGGGCGCCGGAGGTGAGGGCAGCCGCGGCAGAGGAGGTCTGTCCTGAAGACGTCGACATGGTGGCGGCGGAAGCGAGATTGGATCGAAAGGGCTGATACCATATAAACGTGTAACCAGAGAAAGAGTTTGAGGGAAGACGCCTCACAACAGGGGCGATCGGCTCATATATATATGACACGGTTACAAAGGCTTGGAAGCCAAGAAACAATCTACACGTATCAACAATAGATCAGGAAGATATGGTAGGTACAATACGTTTCCATCTATACAAGATCTACATACGTTAACACCAACATATATATGTAGTTCATCATTATCAGTAATAAGAGTTCATTACCCTGTAATTCATCGCAGTTCTACATTCAGAGCAAGGAAACCACCAGAAAACAGAAGCCTCAAGCATTCAGACACCAATTAAGTTTGTAAGGGGACTGGACAAAACGATCATATACAGGAGAGCACGGCACCACCACCTGGCCAAATTAAACAGAACCAAAACAACTACCACCAGGCTCATCTCAAGTTCTCAACAGGCTGTGGCCGTCAAGTTGAATGTTCCTCCAGCCTACTGATGAACACGTCTGTCAGCGGTGTCTTGGAGGTAAGCATGGCCCGCAGCAGCACAACAGCCTGCAAGACAAGGAAACCTCAACAATCCGGATACAGTAACTGGTCTGCATAAATCTGAAATTCTAGCCACCTTATTACGTACCTCTTGTTTCGTGATGTTAATGTCCATCTCCACCACGTTAGCCTTGTCTCTGCCACGCCAGTGCTTGGTCACAGACATCGCAGATGCCTGGTGAATCAGCAAATCATCGTCTACGACATACTTCCGATCCTCGACAAGGTCATAACGACAGCCAACACACGAGCTATGGGATACCAGACCCATGAAGTTCTTTGTTTCCACGGCGTCTTTTTTGGGAGTGGAGCAGTCAGGGTGCCTGCAGAACGGGCTAAGGGGTGGATTCAGCAACATCTCAGTGGGGTATCCACCTGCTATGAAGCCTGCCGCGTCGAGCTCGACGACGCTGGCGTACAGATTGGCCATGCCGCCGGTGCCGAGAGGAGAGGCGAGGCCACTGTCATTCATGTTCTTGATCACACAGCCCAGCGGGTAGGTCAAGAAACCGAGAAGCAGATCCACGAAATCATGCTTGCATTCAGCATACATCACCTTCCTCTCCTTGGCGTCGTAGAAAAACTTGGTCTTAAACTCTGATAAAGTTCCCGGGTCTTCATTGGGAGTTGCTACGATTTTCTGGTTCATGCCCGGTTTCACGGTGGCACGAGCATCCCGACCACCGGTTCCCGTGGGTAGGAAAGCATCAGTGAATATGGTATCCAATGACAGAGAGGCCTTCAGCATGGATATAACCTAAAGTTATATACAAAATCATCCAAGTTGTTACTAGTAGTAGAGAGAATGCTTCAACTTCTAGAAATAAATTGATGACTACTAGTACTAGTAGTAAATTGTGCTACCTTGGGCCAGCTGACACACACGTCCACCTCCTCAAACCCGGGGAAGGCGGCCTCAGATTCAGAGCTGAACCTGTGAATCAGCGAAGTGCATGCCGGCGTGATCGTCCAGTCATCGCTGATCACAAACCGTTCTTTGCACCTCACGAACTTACCAGGCGAAGAGCTTGCTCCACTGTACGCACGCACAAGTCTGTCCATGACTTTCCAACAGCTACAGAGTTTGCCGTTCACCTTCAGGTTCGGCTGGCTCTCGACGAACGCATCGTGGGCGAAGTTAACATTGTACCTGAGCCCGAGAATACCAGGGTAAGTTTTAATAGAACTAAATCAAAGAATTCAAGGTCAAGAAATGGGGCTATAACTACTACTCCATCCGTTCTCAAATATTTATCTTTCTAGACATTTTAAATGGTCTATAATATACGAATATACGTTTTTTTTCTTCGAAAAGGGAGGATTATCCCCGGCCTCTGCATCGTCAAGATGCACACAATCATCTTTATTAATTATTCATCAAAGCCTAACAAAACGAATACAAGGATCAACCCAAAGCCACCTTTTCTACACGACCAAAGTCGCTAAACCTACAAGAATACAGATGAGCTCTGTTCGCATAACAGAGACACTCTACTACAGTAGCCATAAGGCCAGCTGGTCAGGCGTCCCATAGCGTGCACCGCCTGCTCACGCTGTAGGAACCGCCGCCTCCATCTTCCGCTGTCCCAACTTCAGGAAGAAACACTGCATAGATCTTGTCAGACTCAACTGCCGTCGACGTCACCATGACGCCGGCCAGCGCCACCGTCCTGCGCGCGTCCATCCAGACGAATCTGACGTCGAGTCTCCGTTGCACCATGCCGCCGAGACCCACCGTCGTTGATACGGTAGATGCCACGCCGCACCACCTACGAGCCATCCCACGCCGACTCTGCACTACCAGCAACTCCACCATCATGAGCAGTCCCCGGTCGACGCCTTCAGGAAGGAGCACGACACCCCAGTGCCGTTGTCGCCCATAGTACAGGAGCATAGGCTTTCGCCTGCGCTCAAGGAGGAGGTGAGAGGAACAAGGTCCACACCGAAGCCTTCAGGAAGGAGATCGGCACCGCATGGCGTCGACTTTGGTGAGGCCGCCACGACGGCCTGGGGTTTCCCCCGGATCCATGCCCACCCACCAGATCCATGTAGCCAACACCAGAAGAGGACGGAGAAGACCGCGGTCTCCCTGAGTCGGATCTAGCACGAACCGGAGCAGATCGAGTTGGAGACGATGTTACCTCTGGAGCTCTGGCAGGCCAACGAAGAACCGCTGGCTCCATCGTGTCCAGATCGATGACTACGCCGGGCCGCCGCCACCCTCCGCGCCGTCCGCCAGTCAACCGGATCCGGGATGTGCCCGAGCCGATTGGACCAACGGGCGCACAAACCACCCAGCCATGGGGTCTCCACCCCGGCCACCGCCGCCCCCAGAGCATCCAGCCAAATCCCACCAGCAACACCACGGTCGTCGTCATCGGGACGCCGCCGCCGTGGGCCGAAGTGGGGGGCTGCACCACCGCGGATCTGGGCGCCCGCGCCACCCAAGGATCCGGGGAAGAGGGGAGATGGGCCTCCGCCGCCGCGTCACACGCACGGGCTTAGCCCGACGCTGACAACCTGCGGCGGCGGAGAGAGGAGCGAGGGCGGAGTTGTTCGCTGGCGGCGGCGGTGGTTGGATCCTCCCGTGTCGCCTGCGAGGGGGGCGACGCGAGAGGCGAGAGGCGAGAAGCAGATGCGATGTCACATGTAGACATATTTTAGAGTGTAGATTTACTCATTTTTGCTTCGTATGTAGTCAAAATTTTTAAAAGGAAAAATACGGAGTATTTAGGAACGGAGGGAGCAGATCATCACGCATTAGTTCGTCTCGCAAGAGAACGTACGTACTTACCGGTGCCGGCCACCAAACTCATGGGCGGTCGACGGCGTGAGAAGCATGCCATGGCAGGCCTCAACCTTGAGCAGCTTACCTCCCGCGAGGCGTCTGACGCTGTCGCAGAGGTTGGAGAGGCATCCCGGCGACGGCGCCGCGCAGAACTGGATCGCGGATAGCGGGAGCGTGAGGAAGCTGAGGAGGACGTCGACCAAGTCGGAGCCCGCGTCGGCGAACAGCACGCGGTTGCGCGACTCGTCGACGGCGAGGTTAATCTTGATGGAATCCATGGGTGCAGACTATTCCTACTAGTTCAGGGGAACTATGGGATGGATATGAAGGTGGTCGAAATTCGTGGAGACTCTGGGATCGTGCAGGGTAAAGCGCGAATTTGAGGGCTTTTGTTCCCCCATTCCAATGCTCCTTTACTCCGAGCGGGTGCGCCTACGTGCCGTGAGGTTCGTTCCTCTATATGCTTTACTTCTTCCATTTTTTTTTCTGATTGGGAGGACTCTTTATACTTTACCGCTTTACACATTTTTGTTCTTATATATGTGGTTCAGCTCACCGACATCTACTCCCTCCGTCCGGTGAAGAGTGAACATCTAAAGATTTAAGAACAAATTATGAAGTGAAGTAAAAAATACATTGGAAAAGTGCAAGTCATCATCTCTCTCCGTCTGGTGAAGTATTTTCTTACTCTCTCCGTCTGATGAAGAGTGTACATCTAGTTTCAAAATTTGTCTACAAAAAAGTGTACATTTATCTTCTCAATGCACTTCTCTCTCATCACACGGTAATCAAGACCAATAGCAATCTACACATGGTCTTCTTAATTTCTACATGCACTTAGCTCATTGGGGGTTGGATAATTAAAGAGGAGAGAGATGGTTGTTTGCACCTACAGCGACCACGATCCGAATGGACCGAAGTCTCTATGTTCTGTGTCATCCCTGGATCGGTATGCTGACACACACAATACACGAGGATTTATAACAGAGGTAAATCACATGTATAAGTAACGTAAATACTATTATCTCAATCCAAAATAGCGGAAGCAACAAAGGTCGTGGATTCCCATCAACACCAACGACAAAGATGAGTGTAGAAATCGTAACCCCTAACGTATCACTTACTCGTCGTAAGATAATCCTGCAACATCAGACGTTGCAGCCACAGAGGGTCAGTACATTGAATGTACTGGCAAATTCACGCTATAATGATAATGATGAACAAAGCCTACAACTACATGCATATTTGGCTGGTGGAGGCTGTAAAGTTAAAGTTTTTGCGTAAAGCCAATTTTCCCTACTTCAAAGGAATAGATTTTAATTAACTATCATGGTAGTTGAAACATCGTTGAGAAGATAGACATCCTCTCAACCCCAATTAAAATCATCATTAAACCCAACAAAATTAATTAAAGTAACATGATGAGATGCACATGAAAATTCAAATACTAGATACTCAAGACGTCCGTAACCGTGAACACGACTAATCATGATCAGTTTGTACACTCTGCAGAGGTTTGTGTACTTTTCTCACAAGACTCGATCGCCTCCGTTTGGTTTCTCGCACTGCAGGGTGTTTGAGAAACGGATGACCGAGTCATAGTCTTTCAGAAGCGCTAGCACCTTACGATCGGGCGGACCGTACCAACCTACATCCCCTACATCTGCTAGTCCACCACTGTAAGAGTTCGCACGACTTACTCATACTATGCTAGAGCACATAATAGCATTGTGGCTGCACACGGAAGTTTCTAGTATGAATAATCTCATGATCCTTTTGAGCCTGGGTGGCGGTCCATAAAAAAACAGGCAATCGTTGAAATACCCAGGTGCCTCAATCCACCCAGATATGTATTAATGTTGCCACCTTAAGTTGAACCATTAATTAACAAACTCACATCTGTCATGGATTTCACTCACTCAATCCACGTCTACGAGCATAGCATGTCCTAACAGCAAACGTAGAAGTAACTCCCAAAGGTTTGAATGTAATGCAGGTAATAGGTACTACCTCAATCTACTTCCCCGTCCCACAAATTAATTGGTCCTACTCATGCAATGTGTGAGGGTTGAACTACTGCAATGAAAACTGGGTAATTGGAAAGTATGATCAAAGTGTGAACTTGCCTGCAATGTTGATGAAGATGATTCGCACTCAAAACTCTTGATAGATCTACTCGTCACACTCCGATCAATCTATCATAAGCAAGCAATAGTGACCACACATAAGCAATCACTCAGAAAGATCAGACAGAGCGAATAAACACTTCGGAAAACTTTCGAAAACACACGAATGACTCTTGAAACACAAAACAATTTCCAACAGTACCAAAATTATGTGAATTTGGCCTTATCAGAAAGTTTAGGTCAAGAGCTTCGATTTGCAAAAAGAATCAACTGAAACGGAGTTACGAAACTCAAGTTATGATCAAACGAAGTTTGAATCTAAAACTAGTTGAATTCAAATTTTAAAATTTTTCAAAAACTTGTTTAAGTTGTATTAATGGAAAGAGGGGTTCGTAACGAAGACGTGGGCGTTGGTTTCGTTGGATTTGGACTAACTGGTAAAAAGTTAAGGCCGTTTGAAGTTTAGGGGCTAAACTTTAAAGAATTATTTACAGAAGGGTCCCTGGCCAGAAATCTAAAAGAAAAAGAAAAAAAAAACTATCGAGCGAACGCTCGTTTTCTAACTCTAACTAAAGAACGTTCACTGAATAGATAAAACCTAAAAAAATAAACCGATCTAAAGGGAAAACCAATCTACCGAAAAAAAACCGGGGCGGTTCGGCGGGTTTTACCGTCTCGACGGTTTTCGCCGAAAAACCGGTAGTGGATCGGGTCGGCGTCGAAACTCCGGCCGGCGAGTCTGGCGACGGCGGGCGCTGCGCGGGGCGGCGGAGGAGCTGCGGGGCAGAGCGGCGAGCTAGGCGAGGGCGGAGGCAGCAGCGGCGGGGCGGCGCAGAACGCAGCGGCGGAGGTGGCAGATCGCGGCGGCGGCTGGCGGGACGGCGGCGGTGGCGCGTCTTGGCGAGCGCGGCGACGGGCTATGCGGGCAGCGGGGCCGGGGGACTCCCGTTTTATAAGCAGAGGGGGGGGGGAGTTTGCGTGGGGAAGGGGCAGGAGGAGAGTCCGGTGAGGACACGTCGTCCATGGCGGCGGCGGCTGGAGTCCGTCCCGAGGACGAAGGGGGCGACGGGGCGAGCTGGGCTGGCTGGGCCGTGGCCTGGCGGGCAGCTGGGCCGGCCCAGTTCGGCGGAGGGTATTTTTTTTCTTTAAACATTTTTTTAACAGACAAGAAAACGAATAAAAGCAAAATAAATAAAAATATCCTATAGGCATATAATATATCAAAATTTGCAGAAAAATAAGCCCTACAACATGAACATTTTACTACTGTCAAATAAAATGCTCACAAATTCTAATAAATCAAAAGGTGCTTGTCAGGGATATGACTAGCAGGTATGAACCGGCTAGTGTGAACCGGCTCAATTATAATATGTTTAGTTGTAATATTTAGTAAAGGCTACGGCCCATGAGATCTTAGGGCCCATGTATAGAATTATGGTTTGTAAACCGGCAAGCAATGTAACTTGAGAGATAAGGAAGAAAAGACAGAGACTGAGGCGGACACAGGTATGAGCCGGCCTCGGGACTCTGTAAACCGGACCAGGCGTCACCTCTATATAAAGGGACGACCCGGCGGCGGTTCAGGGACAAGCAAGAATCAACCCGTCGGGACTACAGGCAAGCGATCCGCTCCGTGTAAACCGACGCCCAAGCAATACCAAACCAACTAGACGTAGGCTTTTACCTTCATCGAAGGGGCCGAACTAGTATAAACCCTCTGTGTCCTTTGTGTGCTATGAACCCCTTCAAGCTAACCCGTGCGATGGTTCCATCATCAAGTCCGCTAAACCAGACATCTGCCGTGAGAATTCCACGACAGTTGGCGCCCACTGTGGGGCCTGCGCACGATGGTTTCGAGTTCTTGAAGGACAGCTTTGAAGGGCTCAAGGGTTACGCGGTCGGCCGGATGACCAAGAGTCGCCGCGGCCGGATCTACATCGACGACGCAGGTTGGGGACCGGAGGCCGATTCAATCGAATACGGGTACCGGGTTCCCTTCGGTGGCATCCAAGTCTTCATTGGCAAAATCGGCGAACCGGGACCTGAGCTGGACATCTTCCCCAACATCGTCGAGCCGGCTCAGCGTGCGAGATCGACCCGGATTCAGCCCGCCATGAAGCACGTGTTCGTTGGAGCAATCCACGGAGTTCGAGCCGAAGACGGATCGGAATCCGATGGTGCAACAGTTGTCTACTCCGACGACGAATCTTCATCCGGAGAAACTGAGTCTTTGTATGAGTTACATGACGGCCGGTCTGAGGGCGAGTACGATGGAAACAGTATTCCGGACCCCTTCGATCCGCCAAACCGGGTGGCTGTCTTTATGGCCGGTTCACAGCCCCCAGTGAACGGGACGACAGCAGAAGCTGGTGTAGGGGGGAGCGGCACGACCCTCTCACCTACTGACGTTCTATCCACCTTGATCGAGGAGTTCACAGCTAAAGCGGTGGAAACAGTAACTCCAGCAGACAAGGCGCAGCATGATGCAGAGCTCCTTCAGTTAAAGGGCCGGATTGATCAGTTAAAGGAGGATCTGGAAGCAGAGAAGGCGATGATAGTAAGGAGGCAAGCGGAATTGGATGATCAAGCTTTTCACCTAAGGATGGAACAGGCCTCTGCGCAGGGAGTAAGAAGTCGGAAGTATCAATCTCGTATACCGCCGGTTTACGAAGCTACAGATCTGTTTAGAACGCCAGGGGCAGGGACTAGCAATAATCCCGCTTTAAACCGAAGGGCACCCCCAGTCAGAGATGACCGGTTTGGCAGCCCATTGCGGAGCAAGACCGGCAGATCACGTCTACACATCACCCATCAGGTCACTATTCGAACCCATTGGATAACATCGTTGTTGCTGCAGCACGATTGACCGCTTTACCCGATGAGGGGACGTCCCGGGTAGCATTGGAGGCGCGCCGGGTCAAGGAGCTGCTTAATACAACGTTAATACAGCAGCAAGCATATTCTCATAGCAGGGAAAGGCTACATTCAACACCACGTCCTAGCCGGAGTTACACTAGGCATTGGGAAGAGCCAGAAGTGTCTAGCAGTGAACGCAGGCGGCATCAGCGCAGACAGGATAATCCGGCAGGTGCAGTGGCACCAGCTCCGGATATGAACCGGGTTAGATCCGGAGCCCGGGAAGAGATTCGTCAAACGACGCCGGTTCACACAGCCACAACAGAAACAGGAGTTACGACGAGTTCTTTTGGGGTGCAATGTCTTATCCCCGCTTTACGAAGTGTCAAGTTGCCTAAGGATTTCAAAGGACCCCGTAAGGTACCTAATTACACAGCAGATTTGGCTCCAGAAGCTTGGGTTGAAAGTTATGAGATGGCCATGGAGATGCTGGACGTGGATGAATCGGCTTGTGCAAAATATTTTACTATGATGCTTGAGGGTACAGCCCGGACCTGGCTGAAGGGTTTACCCCCGAATTCTATCGGATCATGGGGGGAACTACGCAGCCAGTTTATCAAAAACTTCAAAGGTACATGCAAGCAGCCGATGTCAGTGGTGGATCTAGCAGCTTGTGTGCAAGGAGAGCAGGAGTCTACGGCTGCTTGGGTGCGGAGAGTAGCGGAGATCTTGCACTCTTCGAATGGTATCAATCCTAGTACGACGATAGTGACTTTGGAAAACAATTGCCGGTTTGAATCTTTAAAGTTAAAGCTCGGACGGCTTAAAAGAGATTGTAATGATATGGGAACTCTCATGAGTGCCTTAGTAAAATATGGGGACTCTGATAATACCAAGTATCCAGAAACTGAAGGAGACAAGGCGGGGAAGGTTAGCAAGTCTGGTAAACCGGCGCAAGTTAATCCGGCTACTACAAGTTTTTTGGGCAAACGAAAGGCAGAAGGTGACTCTGACTTCGTGGCCAATACTCAAGTTCAAGGGGGCTTTCAGCGTAGCATGGGCAACCCACCTCCACAAACCGGCGGAGGGGCTGTTAGCTGGGACCAAGAGTTAGATCAGCCTTGTCCGAAGCATGGCACGAGAAATCGACCGGCAAAGCACACTATAAGAGAGTGCAGGCCCCTTATGGAAGCAATAGTGGGCCGCTTTAATCCTCAGGACAGGCCTCCAAATGACGGTTCAGGTCCAGGGTTTTATGGTCCGGGTCATCAGGGGAACAGCTCAGGATCAGGATATAGGGGCAATAACGGTGGTTATCAGAACCGGGCTGGTAATCACAATAGTCAAGGAAGTTATAATAACCAGGGCAATCAACCGCGTAACTAGGGTGGTTACAGTAACCAAGGCAGTCAGCAGCATGGCCAAGGTAATTATAATAACCATGGCCATCAGCAGCAGGGCCAAGGGAATTACAATAATCAGGGGAATCAGCAGCGTCAGCAACAGCAGCCGCAATCCGGATATCAGAGTAATCCGAAGGAATTGAGCAGTGGGCAATACCATGTATTCACCACAAGTCTGTGTAAACAGGATCAGAAGGTTTTGAAGCGGGCAGTTAACGCGGTTGAACCGGCAACACCACAATTTCTGCGCTGGTCAGAACAGCCCATTGTATGGAGTAGGGAGGACCACCCAATGCGGGTGGATAATCCGGGCCACTTGGCCTTGGTGGTGGCACCTTAGGTGGGAGGTTATAAATTCACTAAGGTTCTCATGGACGGTGGTAGCAGCATCAACATCTTGTACTATGAGACTTTCCGTCGTATGGGCCTGACGGATAAGAAGCTAAGACAATCGAACACGGTGTTCCATGGGGTGGTCCCAGGTAAGTCGGCCTATCCGGTTGGAAAGATTGACTTGGAAGTTAACTTTGGAGATGAGCATGATTCCAGGTCAGAGATGATAACTTTCGAAGTCGTCAAGATCAAAAGCCCTTATCACGCTCTATTTGGGAGGACGGTTTATGCTAAGTTTATGGCTAGGCCATGTTATGTTTATATGCAGCTCAAAATGCCGGGTAATAAGGGCACGATTACGGTTCATGGAAGCCGCAAGATAGCGGTGGAATGTGAAGAAGGAGATGCAGCTTATGCGGAGGCGGTATGTGCCACAGAAGAGTTGAAATTTTATAAAGATAATGTTGATCCGGCAGATATGACTCCGCTGAAGAAGCCAACTACAGAGCATGATCCGGTGTTAAAGTTTAAATCGGCAGAGGAGACCAAGCAAGTTGATTTTGTGCCTGGAGATTCGTCCAAGCAGTTCACTATCAGCGCTAACCTTGATCCCAAATAGGAAAGCGCGCTCATCGAGTTCATCCGTGAGAACCGGGATATCTTTGCATGGAAACCTTCTAACATGCCAGGTATACCGAGGGAACTCGCTGAGCACAACCTTAACATTGATCCGAAATATAAACCGGTTAAACAATATTTGCGCCGCTTCAACGAAGAGAGGCGCAAGGCTATAGGAGAAGAAGTGGCCAGGCTTTTGGCCGCAGGGTTCATAGTGGAAGTTTTTCATCCGGAGTGGTTGGCTAATCCGGTGCTGGTGTTAAAGAAGAATGGGAAGTGGAGAATGTGTGGATTACACAGACCTCAATAAAGCTTGCCCAACTGATCCCTTTGCTCTCCCCCGCATTGATCAGATTATCGACGCCACAGCGGGATGTGAGCGGCTAAGCTTTTTGGATGCATATTCAGGATATCACCAGATCAAGATGGCAGTTAAAGACCAAGAGAAGACAGCTTTCATAACCCCTTTTGGTGCTTTTTGCTATGTATCTATGCCTTTTGGGCTTAAGAGTGCGCAAGCAACTTATCAGCGTTGCGTTCAGAACTGTCTTAAAGGGCAGATAGGGAGGAATGTTCATGCCTACGTGGATGACATTGTGGTTAAATCAAGGAAGGAAGAGACAATGATAGAGGATCTTAAAGAAACTTTCGACAATCTTCGAGCTTATAAGATGATGCTTAACCCGGAGAAGTGTGCCTTTGGTGTTCCGGCAGGTAAACTACTGGGGTTCTTGGTCTCAAACAGAGGAATAGAAGCTAATCCGGAGAAAATCAAGGCCATCACATCTTTGACTAAGCCGGTTTGCATCAACGATGTTCAGAGTATCGCTGGCCGGATCACAGCATTAAGCCGGTTCATCAGCCGTTTGGGAGAAAAGGCGATCCCGCTTTACCAGATGCTGAGGAAAACAGACCGGTTTATATGGAGTGATGAGGCAAACGCAGCGTTTGAGGATCTGAAACGACAATTAGCAAAGCCGCCGGTCCTAGCTGCCCCTATTGACAAGGAGCCGTTGCTATTATACGTCGCTGCCAATGCACGGGCAGTCAGCGTGGCAATCGTGGTTGAGCGCAAGGAAGCAGGGAAGGAATACCCGGTTCAGCGCCCGGTTTATTACGTGAGTGAAGTACTCATTGAATCCAAGTAGAGGTACCCTCATTGGCAGAAGTTGGTGTATGGTGTGTTCATGGCAAACCGGAAGCTGAAGCACTATTTCCATGGTCATCCAATAACTGTGGTTAGTTCAGCACCGTTGGGGGACATAATCCAGAACAGGGAAGCTACAGGTAGAGTAGCGAAGTGGGCTATAGAGCTCAGCCCACATGAGTTGAAGTATGTGCCACGCACCGCTATAAAATCTCAGGCATTGGTGGATTTCATCAATGATTGGACAGAGTTGCAAACCCCTGAGGAGAAGCCGGATCTTACTTACTGGACGATTCACTTTGACGGTTCAAGGCAGTTGGAAGGCTCGGGGGCTGGAGTTGTTTTAACCTCCCCCCGAGGTGATAAATTTTGTTACGTCCTCCGACTATTGTTTCCTTGTACTAACAATGCAGCGGAATATGAAGCATTACTTCATGGCTTGCGGCTGGCAAAAGAGATGAACTTGAGCCGGGTTAAGTGTTTTGGCGACTCAGATTTGGTGGCACAACAAGTTTCAGGCAAGTGGGATTCAAGAGATCCCCTCATGGCAGCTTATAGGCGAGAAGTTGAAGCAGTCGCAGGATACTTCAAAGGGTATCAGGTGGATCATATAGACCGGCGACGGAACGAAGCGGTCGACGCTCTAAGCCGGCTGGGTTCTCAACGTAAACCGGTGCCACCAAATACCTTTTTGGATGAATTGCACAGTCCTTCGGTTCAGATACCATCGGAGGAAGACCTAGCTGTTCCTGATCCGGAGGCACAGTTAGTTGCAGCGCTTCATGTTATTCTAGATTGGACGCTGCCTTATTTGGCGTATCTGAGCCGAGGAGAGCTACCGGACGATGAAGAAGAAGCACGACAGATAATCCAGCGTTCTAAGTCTATGACAATTGCAAATGGAGAGCTTCATCATCGCAGTACTTCTGGAGTATTTCAGCGTTGCGTATCAGCTGAGGAAGGTTCTGAAATTCTTCGCGAGATCCATGAAGGGGATTGTGGTCATCATGCCGGTTCAAAATCATTGGTGGCTAAAGCGTTCCGGCATGGTTTTTACTGGTTAACCGCTCATGCTGATGCGGCGAATCTGGTCCGGAAGTGTGATGCTTGTCAGAAATTTTCGAGACGTGCTCTAGTTCCGGCGCAGGAACTCCGGATGATACCAATAACTTGGCCGTTTGCGACTTGGGGGCTTGATATGGTTGGACTCTTCAAGCGATCCCAAGACCAGAAAACTCATCTACTAGTAGCAGTGGATAAGTTTACAAAGTGGGTGGAGGCAGAACCTATAAGCAAGTGTGATGCGGCAACGGCAGTCAAATTCATCAAAAAGGTAATTTTCCGGTTTGGCTTTCCACACAGCATCATCACAGACAATGGCACCAATTTATCTAAGGGAGAGATGGAGGAATTCTGTCAACGAGAACATATTCGCTTGGATGTGTCTTCTGTGGCCCACCCCCAATCCAATGGTCAGGCTGAAAGGGCAAACCAGGAGATTTTGCGAGGTACCAAGCCCCGGCTTATGACTCCTTTGCAGAGAACCCCATGATGTTGGGTTGAGGAGTTACCATATGTTCTTTGGAGTATCAACACTACACCAAACCGGTCCAAAGGTTACACACCTTTCTTCATGGTCTATGGTGCTGAAGCAGTCCTTCCAAGTGATATCCGTCATGATTCACCAAGGGTAACGGCTTATGCTGAAGCGGCCAACGAGCAAGCAAGGCAAGACAGTTTGGACCGGCTAGACGAAGAGCGTGATATAGCTGCGGCACGATCTGCAATTTATCAACAAGACTTGCGCAGATATCACAGCCGCCGGATCAAAACAAGGACGTTCCAGGAGGGCGACTTGGTGCTCCGGCTCATCCAAGATCAAACAGATATGCACAAGCTATCCCCGCCTTGGGAAGGGCCCTTTGTGGTCAGTAAGAATCTACACAACGGTTCATATTACCTGGTGGACGTTCGAGAACACAAGGACTCACGGACATCAGAGGAGGAGACGAAGCGACCATGGAACATCGCCCATCTACGGCCATACTATACTTGAGCTATGCGCTCCACTGTATCCTATGTATATATTATGATCAATGAATAAACCGGCACCCCCGGTAAACCGGGGGCTCTGCCTTTTTTCCAATACAAATATCTTGTGAGGTCAACCATGCAAGTTGTATCATATATTATATTTCAACATATTGGCCGGTTTAAATTTGATTTTTTGCAGAGTATACACAGAAGCAATAAAACTCTCTAAAGAGCATGAGATCACATCCGGTTCAAGAGAGGACGCTTCAAGATCTACCCATGATTCCACGGAGCCAGGGAAAACTATATGAAAAGTCGGGTTTACCCGCACCATCGACCGGCCCTCTGAAAAGATGGATAATCCACATTCAGTGATTGGCTAGGCCCTCTGGAAAGATGGATAATCCACATCCAGTGATTGGCTACATTGTTTATGATGGTTTATTAAGTGGAAAGAAGGATACTCCACATTCACCGGCCCTCTGAAAAGATGGATAATCCACATTCAGTGATTGGCTAGGCCCTCTGGAAAGATGAATAATCCACATCCAGTGATTGGCTAAGTTTTTTCTTCTGCACCATCGAC
>LR738709.1:547216237-547254642 GCA_902687465.1 Secale cereale | reverse complement strand
TGATTGGCTAGGCCCTCTGGAAAGATGGATAATCCACATCCAGTGATTGGCTACATTGTTTATGATGGTTTATTAAAGTGGAAAGATGGATAATCCACATCCACCGGCCCTCTGAAAAGATGGATAATCCACATTCAGTGATTGGCTAGGCCCTCTGGAAAGATGGATAATCCACATCCAGTGATTGGCTCAATTTTTTCTTCTGGTTCTTACGGCCCTCTGAAAAGATGGATAATCCACATTCAGTGATTGGCTAGGCCCTCTGGAAAGATGGATAATCCACATCCAGTGATTGGTTGAACCTTGCTTTGAGCCTGGCAGCTCTTAAAAAGCCTCGACTACATGGTTTTATTTGTAAAATTTGCATCTTTGGTGTTTAAGTTTTATAAACCTTTAAACCGGAGTGGAACAGCTACAGAAGCTGACCACATATCTATAAAGCGAAAAAGTCTGGGTCATGAATACCAGCATGAATAAACCGGTGTTCATTGTAACCCGGATCATCCATCAGGCAAACAAGCCATAAATTTCTGAACAAAGTTTTCAGAACAAGATAAACCGGTGTCTGTTATCAAAACCCGGGTTTGTTATTGGATCCATGAAGATCTTCATCAAGAAATTTTGAGTTCTACCGGATTAAGAGTATTGAGCATATTTGGCCTCAGGTATAAAATTATTTCTGATATGAGTATATACTGGTTTGATATGTTGAAAGAACAATTTAATCCGTCCAGTGGTAAAACCGCTAGGACATATTTGCAGTTTTAATCATGCAGGAACAGATGATACGTAAGATAAGCGACATCAGCCAAAATTTCAATTGGCAAACGCCAAATCAGAATATCCGGATCAAAGCAGATAAAGTTTCAGCTATCCTATTACAAGGCATAGCAGGCCGGACGGTTTAAAAGATTGTTTAAAGACAGGGCTGCAACTACAAACAATAAGTTATGAGCTACGCTTCCTCCTGCTGCGACGGCTGGGCATCGCCTTGATCCGGAATATCTTCATCCTCTTGAAGCGGTTGGAAGTCCGGAACACGCCAATCAATCTTCGTCAAAGCCCGGAAGTACATCTCTTCACTGATAAGTTCAGAAGGTTCGATATCTGGAGCGAAGGTATGAGGGCGAACCGGTGGGATTAAATTGACGGTGTCATAAACCGTCCGCTCCACCCGCTCGTTTTGCAAGTCGTACCCCGGATGATACCTGGATAAATCGGATTCAGCTGCAAGCTTGCTGGCGAGGGGGCGCATCTCCTTCGTCAAGGCGTAGAGATCCTTTGCGGTAAAAGTGGAACCGTCGTCTTTTGTGTCAGGAAATCTAGTTAAAGCTTCCTCCGGATCAAGATCCGGGACCCAGGCTTTAGCCCTGGTAAGTGCCAGGAGGGCACCGCCTCGAGCAGCAGATTTTTTAACTTCTTCAAGACGAACCGGTAGAACAGATAACTTTTCCAACGTGCCTTGAATAGTTGTGGGGGCCGGCTTACCAAAAGATGTTGCACTAATGATCCTCTGAGCGCCGGAATACAGCTGCTCGACCAAAGTGTAACATGCTTTAAGTTTCTTCCGTAGGTCATCCCCAAGATGGGTGACACGGCGCCCTGCATATAAATGTCATGGTTAAACCGGCACAGATGGAAGATTGCAAGTATAAAGCAGGAGTTCAGATTATACTTACCAAAGATTGTAGAGGTCATCAACTCAATTTGCTGCTTTAAACCGGTTAACTCTTCAGTAACCGGATTAAGCGCCCCTTCAGCGTCCTGAACCCTTTTCTCCAGCTCTTTTTTCTGAACTTCAAAAGTGGTCCGTTCTTCCTCAAAGTATTTTTTAAGATCTTCAGCGGTCTTTAAACTCACCTGAAGATCCTTCTTGGCTTTCGAAGCAGCAGACTTTGTCTCAGCAAGACGGTTCCGAAGCCCTTTGATCTCATCAGCATTCCGGTTTAAGTCAGCCTGCGAGTACAATCAAGTGATAAGAAGTGAAAATCAGATAAGTCTCAAGCACACAAACAAGTTGTCTACTTGACACTTGGGGGCTAATGGCAGTTAAAGCAATAAACAACAGCAATTAAAAGTTACAAGTCTCAAGCACACAAGTAAGTTGTCTACTTGACACTTGGGGGCTAATGGATGATTGAAGTATCAGCAGAATTTTTTTACAAGTATCAAATACATAAACAAGTTATCTACTTGATACTTGGGGGCTAATGTAAAGACCAATTGTTTAAACTATAAAGTTCCGGTTCACCTTCAGTACGCAGCTAAACCGGAACTTGGGGGCTGTTATGGGATAGAAGCATATCACAAGCGCAAAGCCAGAAGAAAAGGGTTACCTCATATTTTTCCTTCATCAAGTTAACCAACCCGCTTCGTAATCTCGGCTACTGTGGAGCCGGTTTAAGTACCCGGAATAGATTTCTTGGGCACTCATATAAGCAAGATTGGATAACTCAGTACTCCATTTACCCTTCTCTTTATGTAATTTCTCCGTTTTAGCCGTATGTTTGGCTAAAACGGTGGGCTCAGTCGGAGCAACGAAAGCAGCCCCAGTCACTACAACTTCTGGAGAGGCAGGTGCAGTTGGTGGAGTCGCAGTGTGAACCGGATTGGGAGATGACGGATTAACTTGAGGAGAGTTGACCCGAGCAGGACTTGGCGGATTGTGGATGTCATCAGCAGTAGGGTTCTCGGCTACTGGGACATGAGCCGTAGGTGCAGGATCTTCAAGAGGAGCTATAGGCTCGCCTTCTGGAGGAATAGTTGTTGCCGGATCAACCGCCGGATCATCTGCAGAAGTCTCAGGAGGGGGTTTGTTTGCCTTTTGTCTTTTACTAGGCTTTGGCTTGCTGAAAAAGTTTACAGAATGAGTTAACTTTGTGAAGCAAAAAGGTAATCATAAATCGGAAATGTTAAAAAGACTTACCCTGGGACAGTCTTCAATGGGGGAAGTTGTGTAGCAGTCGATTCACCAGAGGAGGATAATGGAGTCTCCTGATAATCAAGATCAGACGGTTTAAGAGGTTTTCGGATAAGCCCGGCCTTGGGATGAAGAAGAGTCGGAGAAAGTATCACCTCAGTGCGACGCTTCCGAGCTGGAGTTAGAGAAATCCCGGATGATTCCACTGCCAAGCCGCTATGGCGAGTGGTCCGGCGAAGAGCTTCATGCTGTTGTTTCTTCAAAAGAAAATTAGGATCCAATTGAGCATAAGGATGAGAAAATTGGTATTTCCGGATGGTCCGACGACTTTTTTGTGGAAGAGGTTCTGAATTGGAAGAAAGGATAGTTACCTCAACTTCGGCCGGTTGATCACCTTCAGCCAACTCCTGTGGAAAGTTATCATTAGATACAGATGAGTACAAGAAAGCAAATTAAAACCGGGTTAATTCGTACCTCGGAATCTGGATCATCATCCTCGGCGTGAGAACTAGAGTCAACAGCCGCTTTTCTTTTCTTATTCGCAAAGGTCTTCCGGCGTGCTGGTTTGCCGGTTTTCTCCTGAGGTTTTCTCTTCCAGAAAGGATCATCAGCCTATTCAAATAAAGGAAAGACAATTGAAAGGACGGTTTAAAGGAACGGATTACAAATACAGGACAAAGCAAAACTTACCGCAGGCACCTTATTCTTCTTGTAATATGGAGCTAACCCGACTTTGCTGCAGTCTGCTAAGGAGACGTTGAGCATCTTCTTAGCCGATTCAATAACCTCCGATTCAGAGAGTTTTTCCTTGGTAAACCGTTGAGGGTCGTCCGGTTTACCAGAATACTGGCACATCAGCTGTGATCGCCGGCTCAAGGGAAGGATACTCCAAGACAGCCAGCAGCGCATAAAGTCGGTTCCAATTAAACCATTGGCCATGAAAGCTTTCAGTCTGGAGAGCTGAGATGCAAACCGGGTCCGTTCGACAGAGCTGAGTCGTTGTGGCAGAGGATGATCCTCCGGAATACGGTGCTCACGATAACCCGGCAGAGGGTTCTCCCCTTCAGGAGAAGTGTCAACACAGTAAAACCACGATTTGTTCCACTCCTTTGGGTGCGTGTGGAGAGCGGCGTGGGGAAAGACAGCGTCTCTCCTTTTCTGGATGCTAACCCCGCCAAGTTCCTGATGTGGTCCGCTGGTGAATTCCGTACGCCGGTTCAGGTGAAAAAAGTCCCGGAATAGATCAACAGACGGTTCTTCTTGCAGATATACCTCCGAGAAGACTTGGAAATCACAGATATTTGAAATGGAGTTGGGCCCAATGTCCTGAGGGTGGAGTTGGAAGGCAGCAAGAACGTCCCGGAAAAACTTTGAACCGGGGGGAGAGAAGCCTCGAGATATGTGGTCGAAGAAAACAATAACCTCCCCTTGCCTGGGAGTAGGAGGGCATTCATTTCCCGGAGGCCGCCACTTCAAAACGGACTGAGGGCCTAAAGTACCAATTTAAGCAATTTTGACCAAATCTTCTTCCGTGATAATGGAAGGGACCCAGTCACAAGAAACAAACTGCTTGGCCATAGCGACAGAAGGACAAGTACTGAAAAAGATAAAGTATAAAACCGGATTATGCGGGTATAACAGGATAAACCGGAAGATATCTATAAATATTGCGTAACGGTTTAGACAGGGGACTAATGATATGGTTAAACCGGCAATAACAGGAAGCTATGTCACTGCCGGCTCATGACAGCAAACGAGGAACAGCTAAACCGTCACATTCAACTCCAAATTTTTTACAGGAACATGGCATGACAGTATAAACCGGAGTATACTTAGCAGATTTACAAAGGGAAGAAACAAGTTTCGACAGGCAACTAGGGCAGAACAGATCTGAGTATGCGAGAAAAAGAAAAATAAATATATGAAGATACGGGAAGAACTACAAGGGTAATAGACGGAGCAGATGAATCTACAGGTTATGAAAAGTAACGAGATCTAAAGCACAGAAGCAGCAAGCTGAAGGCAGGATCTAAGAACATGACTTAAAGGTTAAAAGTTTCGGGGTGCAAGGCGAAGTTCTCATGGAGGTTCTAATGGCGGAAGCACGAGGAAGAGCCCTAGAAGTCGCGGATCTATAATGAGGAGGAGAAACGTACCTGGGATAGTGGAGATCGGCGGCGGAAGTTCTCTGGTCAAAGGTCAGGTTGATGCAGCGGCCAGTGAAGTCTCAGGCTCGGCGGTCGATGGCGGCGGTTCGAGCTCGGGCGTCAATGGCGTCTTGAAGCTCGGGCGACGGACGGAGGAAGAAGATGCGAGAAGGAGATAAAACGAATGAGGACGGCGGTATTTATAAGGGAAGGTCAAATACGAAGCGACAGGTGCGGGATTTGAGGGGGCAAAGATCGGATAAAGATCCCTTGACGCCTCGATCTTCGGGATAACCATTAAACAAAGCTACAATACAGCTCACAGCGTTAAATGCGGGGATGATGTCACGATTAGATTCAATGATTCTCGAAGATGACATCAGAGCCGGTTTACAAAAAATTGAGAAGACACAAAAGAAAATTATACAAGACAAGGGAGATTGATATGAACAAGTTCAAATCATTCTGGGGCCTAATGTCAGGGATATGACTAGCAGGTATGAACCGGCTAGTGTGAACCGGCTCAATTATAATATGTTTAGTTGTAATATTTAGTAAAGGCTACGGCCCATGAGATCTTACGGCCCATGTATAGAATTATGGTTTGTAAACCGACAAGCAATGTAACTTGAGAGATAAGGAAGAAAAGACAGGGACCGAGGCGGACACAGGTATGAGCCGGCCTCGGGACTCTGTAAACCGGACCAGGCGTCACCTCTATATAAAGGGACGACCCGGCGGCGGTTCAGGGACAAGCAAGAATCAACCCGTCGAGACTACAGGCAAGCGATCCGCTCCCTGTAAACCGACGCCCAAGCAATACCAAACCAACTAGACGTAGGCTTTTACCTTCATCGAAGGGGCCGAACTAGTATAAACCCTCTGTGTCCTTTGTGTGCTATGAACCCCTTCAAGCTAACCCGTGCGATGGTTCCATCATCAAGTCCGCTAAAACCGGACATCTGCCGTGAGAATTCCACGACAGTGCTACTGTTGCAATAAAATCCAATAAAAATCAACTTTAAAATATCAAAAGGAATTCAAATTCATTTATCTCCAATTTTCTGCTGTAGGGAATCATGTTACCCTATTTTCCATGTAATTTATTTTTGGAGAAAAATAATTTGAATAAAAACCAAATAACTCAATATTTGAAATTGAGTTCCAGAAAATTTCAGAAAAACTTCCAACTCATATTTCCTATAATTTGAAGAAGTCATTTTATCTTCTCTCGAGAAAATCATTGAGTTGCTTAAAGTTTTTGAATTGAAAAGATTTCAAGGATGAAATTCAAAAGTCCTTTCAAAGCCCTTTATCATTTAATATAAATGGAAGAAGTCATATTATCTTCACTCTAGGGTTTTGTGTTGAAAAAGATTTGAATTCCCTCGGAGATCAAGAAGCAAAGTGAAAGTTTTGGGAAAGTCACTTTATTCCCTCTCATTTAACTTTCAAAAGTTTCGAATTTCACTCAATTTCACTCAGCACATCAAACATCAATCAAATCTATCTATTTATTATAACATTCCAAAATTTAGAATTTTGGGATGTTACAAACCTACCACACTTAAAAAATGAATCTCGTCCTCGAGATTCGGAGAGGCTAGCAAGAAATAGGTTAGGGTTTGGGGGTATTCTAACAAATCCACTGATCGGTAGGGCCTAGTGTGCTACCACACTTATGAACATGGATACGGTTCCATCAAAACTCAGGTACTCCATCCTTGACGGCGTCGGTCTTCTCAATTCTTCAGGGTATTTAATTCTCGGGCTCTTTCGGTAGTGGCAAAATCTGTGTCCTAATCCTTGTATCCTTTCATCTTGATAAGGTTCCTCTGAGACTGGTTCTTAGCTGACAGGTCTGGCGCCAATACTAAACAAATATCGATATCTCATGGTGGTCATCAACCAAATTAATTGGGTTCCTGCAGAAAACGGGTCTGGGCTTCATCCTCACCATATATCCTACGGTTGGCAACAGCATGCCGTGTACAAGGGAAAAGTTGCTATACCATTCTAAGGTTTAAACAAAGTTTTGACATCGTCGTCTCTCTACTATAGGTAAGTCACTCAGATTTACCATCCCGTATAACACAGACGAATAATAAGAGTAAGTCGGTATGGTGATCAATCCATCCCGCACCCAAATCATTACCTTGTATATGGTTTAGTGAATCTCGCATTCTAACACTCAGTCATCCTCACAAGCACTGCAGAATTTCTCTTGTCAACGAACTGAGTTCGGATATATCCATTGATTCTGCAAGCCAAACAAAACATCTAGCGTTTCACAACCCTCGGGTTTAACGTAACCACCTATAAGATCGTCTGTTGATAAAGTCGTAACTTCTGCCAGGGGTTTTCCTTCAGCAAGGATGTGCTTGCTTCCTTGACAGGTCCTGGGGCCTGTGGGTTATGGCTCATCTCTCCACTAGTAACACTTGGTCTCATCATCGGGTTGCAACTGATCATTCTTCCAACATCCAGCTTCCTTGGCTTTCTTAAATCCATCCAGTTATATCTTACTTCTCTGTGGATAAAACTACGATGTAATTACTCAGACTCATCTTTGGGCAGTCCATTCCAAGTCTGACGTAACCAACTACTAACTAGTGTATTCGGGTAACGGAGTTGGATTCTACCACACTTAAAATGAATAACACTAGTTTTCTTCAAAATCTTATTCCATGCATCATGTCTCCACTCATCACTATAGAGTAACAACTCATAGAATCCAAATCAATACCAGGCTGCTAACTTCACCGATTCTCAACTTACTACAGTCTACTGCATTTCCATTGCAGGCTTCAACTCCAATACTTAGCACAAAACTCCTTCTTCTTGGTACAATCTATAGCAAAATGCACTGCTTTACTACAACAGGTGCACATAACTATTGACAAGTCTCGTGGTTCCCTTGTGATTATGTAGCCTCCTTAGGTCCTCGGCTAAAGGGTCCACGTTAGAACTTGTGTATCCATGACTCAATCCTTGGGGTCACTGTAGTTCCATACTCCAGCCTTAAATCCTCTTTAAAATCCAATTGTACTTCTTTCCTTCATACTCTTGGGGTAAACTTCATATCAAACATAACTCCAACTATTTGTGCAAACTCTACTCCTTGGAGCAACACTTTCCTTTCTATTGGTCCAGGGTTCACTCAGTAAGGTTCAACTAAACAAATTGCACTAGTTCATCCGTAATCCATATTCTCCTCATATCAAATCTTGTATTACTACTTGAACCAGTATTCAACACTCCAGTTACAAAGGTGCTTCACTACAAATGTTGCCATCCACATAATTGGGTATGGTCAAACAATCCTTCCATCTTTATTCCGTTGTCCTAGCTAAGGGTGCTTCAATCCCACTGGAATTGTGCAACGTGATTCTTAAAATCATCAATCTTTTGCTTCGTCCTATTGGTCGTGTGATTCATCTCCCTCATCTCTGCCTGCACCTTACTCAGGCTTTCCTGGGTATAACGAAGTCTTGCTTCGAGTATTTCTCCAATTTGACATATGGCCTCCATAGCAGCTTCACGAACAGAATTGAATAATGCTGTTCGCGGTACTCGGGAGATGAAAAAGTATTGACCCATAGTCTTTGGGCAAACTCCTTTCACACGATGGAGGTGTACCTCCACGTACCAAAGTTCAACTCCATTCTCCATGAAGGGATAACCCTTGTAAACTGCATCTCCTTCCAGGTGAATATGCTTCATCATGTCCTTCAGGATCTTTGGGTAATCTTGATCGCTAGTCAGGGTCATGATGGTTTCCGGGCCTTTGAGAAAAGACTCGTAAAGGGTTGTCATCTGTAGGCATAAGATAAAAGGGCACTCAGGACAATGTAGGTATTTCCTTGTGGTTGTTTGTTCGAGAAAGGTTTGGAGTCAACTACTCCAAGGGTTCTAGGTTTTGGTCTGGGTGAGATAGCAAGAGAGGCACTCACAATCATCCAACAACTCATAGCGATGAGATTCCAAACATCTCAACTTCCATTGCTTCACGAACTATTACAATGTTATTTCCATAACTCAACTCAACATTGTAATAAAGATGTATTCCATATTTAGCTACATGCTTCATTCAATTTCCAGGTCTCAACTACTCTGATCATCCTTCCTGTGGTCTGAAACTTCTCTTCGTAAAATACTCTACTTCCTAGTAATGTAAACTAATGGCATAAGACCAATCTAAAAACTTCATGGCGACTATCCTGGTTCACTGGATTTTCCGTTTCCTGGTTGGGCAGTTGATAGCATAATGACCTAAATCCTTGCACCGATAACATGTGATGTCACTCAGGTCCTTTTCCATAAAAATTGGGTTCTTCTGGGGACACATGCTCTTTCTCTTCCTCGACTTCTTCGTTCCTAACAATTCTTCTATCTTTTGTGGATCAAACTCCACTTCTTCTGCCGGGAAGTCTCCCAGATACTCTTGACTTTCCCTCGTGCAATGCTGTGAAAAATGTCCTTTTTCTCCACATGAATAGCAAGTACAAGAGTAATATCTGTCTAGTCCTTCTCCATCAGGGTCGTCAATATCTTCCTCCATCGTGGATTCCCTTAAGGTTTCCTTGAGGACTTCTTTCATTGCTTCTTTCTTCCGCTGGATAGTTTGTTGCACCATGGGGTAAATGTGACACTGGGCAGGGTAGTGGGTAGTTCCTTCACACAAGAAACAAGTAATCTGCCTAGTTGGGCATTCTTCAGCTGGGTGTCTTCCTTCACAATTGGGGCATTCATCCTTGTGCTCCTCCTGAGTGTGTCCTATTTCTTCACAAATCCTACAGGCACAATGTTTCTCCTTCGGGTTGTCTCCACGCTCTCGGATGAGACGGGATCCTAACAGGGTCTTCTTGAGTTCCTTCCAATTTTCTGCTCTATTACATCCTTGTATGGCTTGATGCATCTTCCACCATGTTGCAGCACTTTTTTAAAGTACCGAAGAACGTATTGAACTTCATACTTCCTTTCAACTAAATTCTTCCTGAAGTGATCCTCCATGTTTTGTATCCATAACTCTGCCTCCGGCTGGGTCATCGATCCAGAGACTTCAAGTCTATCTTCAGTCATCCTCTATTGGGTCCAAGGGTTTTGGGATGAGAGTTGGGAGATGGAGAGAGATACACTCAATACAAACAAAAGTTTTGAAAAGACAGGTTTTGTTTTGTGGCCGTCGGAAAAACATCAAGCAAATGACGGTTCACAATCGTCGCATCTAACGTAAGTACATAACAGGGGGTTGGTCTTCTAAAGGTCATCATCTCTTCAAAGTTGTCAACTCTTCAAATCTTCGGAGTATCCATTGTTGTAGCTTCAACACTTCCAATGCATGGTAAATTCATCTTTACTCCGAAGTGGTCCATATGGTAAAGGGTATTGTCTAACTATTTAAGGTCAAAGGGAAGATTTGACAAAACTGTGACACCCCGAGACCGGTGCGCCAGGTGTCAGCTAGTTATTCGCTGCCTTTGCCATGTCTTCTGCTTGCGTGTTGCATCTTGCCTTGTCATCTTGTGTGTTGCATCAGCATGTTTTAAAAAACTTGCATCCGTCCAAGTCTCCTCGTCCTTTCCGTTGTCCGTTCTGAGCCCAGACACACGTGCACGCGCCCGCGGTGCCTCCGAATTTTTATTTTGTGAGTGGCCGAAAAATGTTCTCGGAATGTGATGAAACTTGTCATGTGGTCTTATTATAGTGTAGACAGGCCGCCTGCCAAATTTCATCGCATTCGGAGCTCGTTTGATAGCCCAACGGTTATATATAGCGGCACTAGTCGCCGGTTATTTCATCGGACGTTTTCGGTCTCCGAAAACCCCCGTGGGCCTCTTCTCTTCTCTCCTCTAGGCCTTCTAACACAGCCCACTAACCTCCTCTTGGCCCAACTTAACTCCCCTCGCGATCGGATCCGTCTGATCGCGATCGGAGGGCTCTAAAACCCCCCAAAACCCCTAACCCTAGCCAAAACTGCTATATATAGACCCCCATGTCCATTTTGGGCATCCCCTAGGCCTTCCCCTACCTCCAGCCTCCTCCCCCTCGGAATCAGCGCCCCTGCCTCGTTTTCCGCGCCGGCCAGCCAGATTTTCTCCACTTGTCGCCGCCTCCCAGCCACTAGCCGCCGCCAGCCGCCATGGGGGCGAGCTCCCGAGCTCCCCGCCCCAGCTCCGCCCGAGCGCCCGCTCGGCTCGCCTCCCACTCGTGGATCGCCAGCCGCTGGACCTCCTCCTCCCCCTCGCGGCCCAGAGTCGCCAGCGCGCCAGCTCCCTCCGAGGCGACGACGCCAGGCCGCGCCTCGCGTGGGCCACGTCGGCCTGCCTCCTCCTCGCCGCCTCCCAGGGCCCGGCCTCCACCGCAGATAGGTGGCCCAGCGCCGCGCCTCCCCGGTGGCCCACCCGGCCCGCTCGTCCGCCGGCCTCCGCGCCTGCAGCATCGCGTGCCTCCAGGCCACCTCCTCCCTCCTGCGAGCCGGGCCGCTTCCCTTCGAGGCCCAACCGTCAGGCCAGATCCGGCCCAGGCCAGAGCCTCCAACCGGCCCAGCCGCCTCCACCGGGCCGGCCTGCCCTGCCTCCAGCTTCTTCTTCTTTGGGCCAAGCCCAATGGGTGAGCAGCCCCTCAGATCTCGCCCCGTGCGCGTTTTAATAATCTGTCGCCCGTGTGTTTTTTTTATCCTGAGTGTAAAAACTGCTAAGTCATTTCTGTCAAGTTTCTGATGCATACTTTGACTGCTAATAACTATATGTGTGCTTATCCGTTTTGAGTGAATGACATGTCAAAATGATCGTGGAGTTATGCTCTACACTTTGTTCGTTTGTGCCATGCTCATTTGAATTCATCTAGATGCTTTAAAATCTGTTGCAAGGGTGCTACTTATTATAAACTGCTGCTACTTGATGTTTTGTTGCTATGTTCGTGATATGATAACTTGGTGCATGTTTATCCAAATGATGCAAATGATATGTCCACATGTTCGTCTTGAGATGCTCTACATGTTGATTGCTTTAGCTTGCATGATAGATATCATATTGCCATGTTTATCTCCTTTGCAAAAGTGCATTTGGCGGTTACATCCTGAAACTTGTTATGAGGTGCTGTTTTCAATTGCCCTTTGCTATTGATGTGTTTGTCTCCATGTCACATGCTTATATGTTTTGGACTCTCCATGATGTGTTCTTTGATGTGGTGCATTTACCTTCCCATGATATGCCTTGTGTTGACTTAAACTTGCTCACAAACATGCCATGATGAAACTGCTGTTTTAACACTTAGTGAAATTTCACTAAGTCTGGAATCTGTAATATCCGGATGCCATGTTTGCTTGTTGTTCTAGGCCAATCCATGATAGTTTTGGGGTGACTCTTGATGATTCCTTGTTGTATATATTGTTGGCTACCCATTCATGCTCTCACATGCTTAAAGGAGTGGCTGTAGCATATTTAACTCTTGCTCCCAAGTTGCTATAAAATGTTGCTGCCAGGATTTTGTTGTCAAGTTCAATATGTCATAACTTATTGCTATTGATCCATGGCTCCTTTGGGGATGCTCCAATGGACTTGTTTGCTGTAGGATATGTCTACTTTATGTTCATGCTTCTTGCCATGATGTTTGATTGCTGTAGATTATTTTTATCATGCTCCAAAGTTGCTATGTGGCTTTTATTTTCAGCTCGTTGTTATATCTTGTTTCATGTGTATATTTTAGCCCGTTGCTCCGTTTGGAGTGTTCCTTATATGAAACTTGGGTGATTTTGCATGTAGATTCATATTATCCTATTGTTATCATGTTTTGAAGTATTTTTGCTTGATGCAAATTGCCATGCTCCTTGTGCTGTAACACTGTGCTTCTTATGTAGACTTTTTGTGCTTCCTAAGTGCATCTGTTATGCTTCCGTAGTGCATCAGCCATGCTTCCTGTATATTTGTCTTGCATCATACCTTGCCATGTTGTGGTTCCTGTGTAGACTTTCTTGTGCATCATAAGTAGACTTGTTTTGCATCATACTTGGTAGTGCCTTTTGTCATGTTCTTGAGTGGTTTGTTTACCGTATTGCTTGCTTCTTTTCGTTAGTGCTTGTTCCGTTGCGTTGTGAGGATTTGATCGTCTACTCGTGGGTCTTCTTCAAGGCTTCTTCTCCGTCTTCTTCACGGAACCGTTCTTCTTCCTTGCGGGATCTCAGGCAAGATGACCATACCCTTGGATACCTTTACTATCATTGCCATGCTTAGTGTCCCGATGCTATCGTTACATGTCGCGCTACCCATCATTATTGTCAGCCTCTCCTTGTTGCCATGAAACCTCTAACCTTTGAAACCTTCCTAGCAAAACCACTGTTTGGCTATGTTACTCGCTTGCTCAGCCCCTCTTATAGCGTTGCTAGTTGCAGGTGAAGATGAAGATCGTTCCAGGAGGGAACTTGTTGTTGTTATATCACAATATCTTTTATTATTATTATTAACATACCTATATACTGGGCATGGGTGGAAGGCTTGGCCTTTTGCTCGGTGTTTTGTTCCACTCATGCCACCTTAGGCGCCGATAAACCGGCATTATGTTCCTTGATTTTGCGTTCCTTACACGATGGGTGGATGGGGACCCCTTGACAGTTCGACTTTGAATAAAACTCCTCCAGCAAGGCCCAACATTGGTCTTAATTTGCTCATAATAACAACTTAATTAATTAATTAAATTGCATAGGGAGTTAGCGCTACCCGAGGATTCTTTCTACATAGCAGGGGGGCCAGTGCTGACGGTGTTGGTCCCAAACGGGGGTTATGCGGGGCCACCACGGGGAAACTCGAGGTTTGGTTTTACTCGTATAATCGCCCATCCGGTCGTGGCCTGAGATGAGATACGCGCGGCTACTATCAGGGTGTCGACACACCGGGAGGTCTTGCTGGACTTGTTTTACCATTGTCGGAATGTCTTGTGCTACCGGGAAGCCGAGCCTGATCGGATTTCCCTAAGATAAGGGGTGATGATATTATATTTATCACTTCAGCTAATCGTGAGAGCTTGTGATGGGCTAAGTTGGGACACCCCTGCAGGGTTATGATCTTTCGAAAGCCGTGCCCGCGGTTATGTGGCAGATTGGAATTTGTTAATGTTCGGTTCTAGAAAACTTGACAGAGGATCCGAAGTAAAACACACAACTGTGTGAGTAACCGTGACTGTCTCTTTTCACTTTGAGAAGAGAACACGGTGGGGTTATGTTTGACTCGTATGTAGTTCAGGATCTTTAGCGATCACTACTTTTGCGACCGTTTGCGTAGATGCTCATCTTATTCTTGTACTCGTAAGTTAGCCACCATACTTTTGCTTAGCCGCTGCTGCAACCTCACCACTTTACCTCTTCCTACCTATTAAGCTTTGATAGTCTTGTTATCCATGGTTATGGGATTGCTGAGTCCTCGTGGCTCACAGATACTACAACACCAGTTACAGGTGCAGGTTCCGATGTCTTGACGTGAGAGCGTTGATCGTTGTTTGGAGTTCTTTCTTCTTCTTCTTCTTCTTCTTCAGTCTTGGGTTAGGTTCCTGGTCGGCAGCCTGGGATAGCAGATGGATGTCTTTGTGCTTTTCTTGTTTGTATCCGTAGTCGGATACTTGTATTGATATTGTTGTATTCATGAGATTTGTATGTATTGTTCTATCCCCTATGTATGTATGTAATGGTACGATGTAATGATATCCATCTTGCTAAGAGCCCGAAATGCGGTTGTGCCTCAATCACGTAAGTGTCACGTGATCGAGATAGAATCGCATCTTGGGCCTGACAAAAACTCAGAAAAGAAGAGAGGTAAGAATCTTTTTGAACAAGATAGTTTTAGAGAAATCTTTTCTTATGGGCTTGCTAGTTTCTAGGGTCACGTCCTACAGTCAACATGTGCTCTGATACCATCTTGTAGCGACCACGATCCGAATGGACCGAAGTCTCTGTGTTCTGTGTCATCCCTGGATCGGTATGCTGATGCACACAGTACACGAGGATTTATAACAGAGGTAAATCACATGTATAAATAACGTAAATACTATTACATCAATCCAAAATAGCGGAAGCAACAAAGGTCGTGGATTCCGATCAACACCAACGTCAAAGTTGAGTGTAGAAATCGTAACCCCTAACGTATCACTTATTCGTCGTAAGATAATCCTGCAACATGAGACGTTGCAGCCACAGAGGGTCAGTACATTGAATGTACTGGCAAATTCACACTATAATGATAATGATGAACAAAGCCTACAACTACATGCATATTTGGCTGGTGGAGGCTGTAAGGTTAAAGTTTTTGCGTAAAGCCAATTTTTCCCTACTTCAAAGGAATAGATTTTAATTAACTATCATGGTAGTTGAAACATCGTTGAGAAGATAGACATCCTCTCAACCCCAATTAAAATCATCATTAAACCCAACAAAATTAATTAAAGTAACATGATGAGATGCACATGAAAATCCAAATACTAGATACTCAAGACGTCCGTAACCGGGGACACGGCTAATCATGATCAGTTTGTACACTCTGCAGAGGTTTGTGCACTTTTCCCACAAGACTCGATCGCCTTCGTTTGGTTTCTCGCACTGCATGGTGTTTGAGAAACGGATGACCGAGACATAGTCTTTCAGAAGCGCTAGCACCTTACGATCGGGCGGACCGTACCAACCTACATCCCCTACATCTGCTAGTCCACCACTGTAAGAGTTCGCACGACTTACTCATACTATGCTAGAGCACATAATAGCATTGTGGCTGCACACGGAAGTTTCTAGTATGAATAATCTCATGATCCCTTTGAGCCTGGGTGGCGGTCCATAAAAAAACAGGCAATCGCTGAAATACCCAGGTGCCTCAATCCACCCAGATATGTATTAATGTTGCCACCTTAAGTTGAACCATTAATTAACAAACTCACATCTGTCATGGATTTCACTCACTCAATCCACGTCTACGAGCATAGCATGTCCTAACAGCAAACGTAGAAGTAACTCCCAAAGGTTTGAATGTAATGCAGGTAATAGGTACTACCTCAATCTACTTCCCCGTCCCACAAATTAATTGGTCCTACTCATGCAATGTGTGAGGGTTGAACTACTGCAATGAAAACTGGGTAATTGGAAAGTATGATCAAAGTGTGAACTTGCCTGCAATGTTGATGAAGATGATTCGCACTCAAAACTCTTGATAGATCTACTCGTCACACTCCGATCAATCTATCATAAGCAAGCAATAGTGACCACACATAAGCAATCACTCAGAAAGATCAGACAGAGCGAATAAACACTTCGGAAAACTTTCGAAAACACACGAATGACTCTTGAAACACAAAACAATTTCCAACATTACCAAAATTATGTGAATTTGGCCTTATCAGAAAGTTTAGGTCAAGAGCTTCGATTTGCAAAAAGAATCAACTGAAACGGAGTTACGAAACTCAAGTTATGATCAAACGAAGTTTGAATCTAAAACTAGTTGAATTCAAATTTTAAATTTTTCAAAAACTTGTTTAAGTTGTATTAATGGAAAGAGGGGTTCGTAACGAAGACGTGGGCGTTGGTTTCGTTGGATTTGGACTAACTGGTAAAAAGTTAAGGCCGTTTGAAGTTTAGGGGCTAAACTTTAAAGAATTATTTACAGAAGGGTCCCTGGCCAGAAATCTAAAAGAAAAAGAAAAAAAAACTTCAAAATCCGTCCAACGTGTCGACCCACTTTTAAAATCCGTCCGCATCGCCTCCGTGCGGACCCATTTCCCGCCCAAAATAGCGCCTGAAATGCGTCGGTGCGGACGTGCCACGTGCCCCCTCGATGTCAGCCGCGATCCCATTTGTCGGCCGCCCAACCACCACCTCGGTCTTATTAAATGCTAGCACCTACCTGAAGGCCCGCCTGGCAGCGTGTGAAAGGTCTGCGAGCCCGTCTTTTTTAGTGGAAACGTGCGACGGGGCCGGCCTCATTCACTTCCAACAACTGTCCACATCTGGCCACACCGTGCTCCCTCGCCGGCGACCAGGAACCCTAGCTAGCAAGCCCAAACGACCATGGGGTTTTTCAGTGGCAAGGGGAGGGGGAAGCTGACCCCCGGTGCGAGCTCTTCCCGCGGCTTGCCGGGGCGAGCTCTTCCGCCGCCGCCTCCTAGACGCGGCTCGCCACCGGAGCGGCAATGTATGTACATACGAGTCCATCAGGCGCGGTGGCACTGGCAGTACCGCCGGCCACTGCAGTATCCGGATGTCAACCTGCCTCACGGCTGGCATCGGGATCCACAGCGGATCCCTATTTTGGCAGTGCCACGCACGCCGCGGGCGCACGCCGAGGAGGTTCGCCGGCGTCGTGAGGCCCTCACTTCAGAGCAGCGGCGGATGCGTGCCTACACGACAGACTCCCCCAACTAGAAGCACTGGTTCGCCCTAGAGCACGAGGAGGAGCGCCGCTGGCATACCAAGATGCTTGAGGTTCTACCCCACGAGCAGGACAAAGATGCGGCATGATACGTCCAAAACGTATCTATAATTTCTGCTTGCTCCATGCTTCTTTTGTGTGATATTGCTATGATATTGATGCACTTCCATACACTTTTGATCATATTTGGACTAACCTATTAACTCAGTGCACCACAGTGCCAGTTCCTATTTTCTGCTGTTTTTCTATTTCAGGTTTCCCCCATATTGAAAGTGCTCCAAAAATTCCAGGAAAAATATAGGAAAAATCAGCGTACAGGAAGCTTCGCGAAGAACCAAAGATGGGCCACAGGGGAGCCAGGGGAGGCCCAGGCGGCCACATGGGGCCCCTGCTCCGCCTCTGGCTGCCCCCCTTCGCATATATATCCCTCTCGCCCCGAAACCCTCGAGGAAAGAACCCTTTTTCGCGATCTCGCCTCTGTTCCGCCGCCACAACGCTTCCAAGATTGGGAGCATCAAGAGAACTCTTCCCGGCACCCTGCCGGAGGGGAGAACCACCACCGGGAGCTTCTCCACCACCATGGACGCTTCCCGGATGAGTCGTGAGTAGTCCACCTTGGACCATGGGTCCATGATCAGTAGCTATGTGATGTTCTCCTCCCCTCTTTGCTCTTCATGGTTTAGACCTCGTGAGCTGCCCTACATGATCGAGGCACATATGTAATCTTTCTGCTGTTGCTTTGCTGAGTTTGCTGGGATCTGATGGATTATGAGACTATGTTCAGATTGTGTTTGAGTAATATATTTGATTCACCTCTTTTATATCTTTGTTCTTGAGTAATTCTTGCATGTTCTCCGTTGCTGTTTATTGCTTTGGCCAAGTAGTAGGTAGTAACTCCAAGAGGGAGCGTTATGCTTGATTGTGGGTTCATGCCCCTTGATGACTAGCTTGAGTGACAGAAACATGAGTCTAGGGGATGTGCTATTGCCACAAGGGAGAAAACAATGGTGCTTGTACTTGCGGGTGCAAGGATTGTTTACTTTACGCAAAGTTCTTTTAATGCAGTTGTCTGTTGCTTTGAGTTTACACTTTGGGTGGGATTCGCAACTTAATACCAACGAGATGTTCTGGATAGATATCTCAAGGTGGATGATTAGAAGTAGATGCAGATGGATTTCGGTCTACTTGCCTTGGCGTACTGCCCATGCTTTTGAGCCTCTACCTTTCTTTGCAGCATAGTTAGCATTGGTTTGCGCACATAATCCTGTCAATTGCCCAGCTGTAATTTGTTTACCTCGCTTTGCTGTCTTATCGTCTTTTGGGAGAGAGACATCACTAGTGAACATCATGGGACCCCGGTCCATATTACCACCGCTGATCACACCTTCTATTTACTTCCTGTTTTTATTTCCTAGTTGCAGTCATAGATATCATTATTATCTCTTGTGTTTGGTCCTTTGTAAACAACAAGGCCGGAGGGATTGACAACCTCTCTGTACTCGTTGGGAGCAAAGTTATATGTATCTGTGTGCAGGTCCCGTCAACCGCTAAGTTTCTGGCGCCGTTGACACCTACTTGTCGACCCTCGGAATCTCACGGGATTCGATCCTTGGTACCTTTGCCAAGGGAAATTTGCCGCTACGCTACATCTCAACCTTCCACTTGGGGTAACCAACGAGGGGCGAGAAGCCATCAAGCAAGTTTCTGGCGCCGTTGCCGGGGACTCCACTCTTCAAGATAGGGGAGTTGCACGCTATCTTTTATCTTTGCTTTTTAGTCTTGTTAGTTTACCTTTCAGTTTTTGCTTTAGTGTCCCTTACCAAAAATCACAAAAATAGTTATCTTGCTTGCTGCTGCTATGGGTTCCACCGAGAACACCAAGTTGTGTGACTTCACTAGTCATAAAAACAATGACTTTATCTGCACGCCTATTGCTACACCTGTCACTTCAGCACCTTCTTATGAGATTAAACCTGCTTTGCTGAACCTAGTTATGAAAGATCAATTCTCCGGTGCTGGAGATGATGCTACTTTGCACTTAAATAATTTTGTTGAGCTCTGTGATATGCAAAAGTACAAAGAAGTAGATGGTGATATTGTTAAGCTTAAGCTTTTTCCTTTCTCCTTGAGAGGAGGAGCTAAAATCTGGTTTCAATCCTTGCCTAGGAATAGTATAGATTCTTGGGACAAGTGCAAGGATGCCTTTATTGGGAAGTACTATCCCCCTGCTAAAATTATCCAATTAAGGAGTAACATAATGAATTTTAAACAATTGGATAATGAACACGTTGCCCAAGCTTGGGAACGCATGAAATCTCTTGTCAAGAACTGATGGCTTCTCGCCCCTCGTTGGTTACCCCAAGTGGAAGGTTTGAGATGCAGTGTAGCGGTAGTTTTCCCTTGGCAAAGATACCAAGGATCGAATTCCCCTGAGACTCCAAGGTTCAACAAGAAGGTGTCAACTGCTAATGGCGCCAGATACTTAGCAATTAACTGGACCTGCACACAGATACAAATAACTTTGCTCCCAACGAGTACAGAGAGGTTGTCAATCCCTCCGGCCTTGTCGTTTACAAAGGATCAAACGCAAGAGATAATAGTGATAGGTATAATTGCAACTAGTAAGTAAAAGCAGAAAGTAAATAGTCGATGTGATCGATGATGGTAATATGGACCGGGGTCCCATGATATTCACTAGTGATGTCTCTCTCCCAAAAGACGATAAAACAGCTATGTGAGGTAAACGAATTACAGCTGGGAAATTGATAGAATTATGTGCGCAAACCAATGCTAACTATGCTGCAAAAAAGGTTGAGGCTCAAAAGCATGGGCGGTACGCCAAGGTAAGTAGACCGAAATCCATCTGCATCTACTACTAATCATCCACCTTGAGATATCTATCCAGAACATCTCGCTGGTATTAAGTTGCGAGTCCCACCCATAGTGTAAACTCAAAGCAACAGACAACTGCATTAAAAGAACTTTGCGTAAAGTAAATAATCCTTGCACCCGCGAGTACAAGCACCGTTGTTTTCCTCCTTGTGGCAACAGCACATCCCCTAGACTCATGTTTCTGTCACTCAAACTAGTCATCGAGGGGCATGAACCCACAATCAAGCATAACGTTCCCTCTTGGAGTTACTACCTACTACTTGGCCAAAGCAATAAACATCAACGGAGAACATGCAAGAATTACTCAAGAACATAAATATAAAAGAGGTAAATCAAATATATTACTCACACACAATCTGAACATAATCTCACAATCCATCGGATCCCAGCAAACTCATCATAGCAACAACATAAGGATTACATATGTGCCTCGATCATGTAGGGCAGCTCACGAGGTCTAATTAGTGAAGAACAAAGAGGGGAGGAGAACATCACATAGCTACTGGTCATGCACCCATGGTCCAAGGGAGACTACTCACAACTCATCCGGGAGGCGTCCATGGTGGTGGAGAGGCTCCCGGTGGTGATCCTCCCCTCCGGCAGGGTGCCGGGAAGAGTTCTCCTGGTGCTCCCGATCTTGGAAGCGCGGCAGCGGCGAAACAGAGATTAGATCGCGAAAAAGGGTTCCGTCCTCGAGGGTTTCGGGACGCGGTGTAAATATATGCCAAAGGTGGGCATCAGCGGAGACCTGGGGGGCCCAGGCGCCCCCCGGCGCGGCCAGGAGGGGGGCCGCGCCACCAGGGCGCCTGGAGCCCTGGTGGCCCCCCTCCGGCCCTACTTTGGCCGCAAGGAAGCTTCCGGAACGCTGATTTTTTATATAATTTTTCCGGGATTTTTCTGGCAGTTTACGTAATGGGAAAACCTGAAATACAAAAACAGCAGAAAACAGAAACTGGCACTGGGGTGCACTGAGTTAATAGGTTAGTCCAAATATGATCAAAAGTGTATGGAAGTGTATAAATATCATAGCAATATCACACAAAAGAGGCATGGAGCAAGCAGAAATTATAGATACGTTTTGGACGTATCAACATCCCCAAGCTTAATTCCTGCTCGTCCTCGAGTAGGTAAATGATAACAAGCATAATTTCTGTGGTGACATGCTATTAACCATATAAGAAATTTTTACAGTCACATGACAAGTGCTTACTGAGACAATGAATCTGTAGTAATTAAGTTGCCTTATGAGAAAATCACAAAGAACTGAAAGTTTTACAATATGATACTGAAATACTCAAAAGATTTGTAATGAGCATGGTGTGCAAATATGATAAAGTGGTACCTCGCTTGCCCCCTTTAGTGAAGCAAAACATAAATGCAGGGGCACCTCCAAGGTTTAAGTGATGACTAGATACAATGATTTCAGAATAAACGATATCATAATCATGCAAAATACAATACTACTTTGGGATAATGCACATTACACTCAGAATGACAATCATGCTCTCAGTAGTTGGTGCTTTAAAGAAGGTGGAGACTCTCGAACTGTGGCTTTTGATGGCAAGGTTGAAAACCCGTGGTCGGAAACAAAAACTAAACATGTACCAGAGCTCTTGGTTTTAAAAACAGAGGTAATAATTATTTTTTTAGATTATGCATATTTCGTCAACGAATGCTAGCAGATAACTCAATCACTTCTTGAGCTGGACAAGTTTCGAGGAACGGCTCCCGAATGAGGACGATCACATCCTCTTAATCTCCTTTGTTTATCACTGCCAAAGTTTTCTGATTTCTCATGAACAAAGCGTGAAGGAGGGTTTGTTTGTTGTATAATTTTTTAATGAGCCGGGCGCACTCTATGCCTGTGCCTTCTCGTATTATGGGTTTGCACATTAGACATGCAATCCCGGGGTGAAGCTTGTCCAACTTAAAAAGATCATGAATTAACTACTACTTCCTCATGAACTAAAACAGAGGCACAAAAGAGAAATGCTTTTTTTTGAATAATTTCGAGATGGTACATGAAAGTCTTCGTTAGGAATGGTAGGTAAATACCATGTATAGGAAGGTATGGTGGACTCATATGGCATAACTGGTTTAAAAGATTTTGGAGGCACAAGCAGTCAGTCCGCTTAGTACAGGCGAAGGTTAGCAAAAGACTGGGAGCGACCAACTAAAAGAGCAATGACGGTCTTAATCATGCAGAGCGACAAAGCAACATTGAATCCGGCATGGAAGTTATATTGCTACTCAGAAATTAAAGATCATCAAGGCTTGATAGACTTTATTTACAGTCTTAAATATGCGTGAGCATACGCCAAGTCAATCAAAATAAATTCTTGAAGGAAGATATCACTAGACCATACCACATCATAGGCAAACAAATCATGTTGGTACTCCATTAACACATTGAGAACCCCCCAGCTATTTGAGACTAACCATAAGAAAACATGAACTACTAAGCATCATTATGCACATTGCATTTTATCATAGACATATCAACCAATGCAACAAAAGCCAACTCTCTTAATAAGATAAGCATGATAACTAAAGAGAGTTACAGCGACCAACTAAACAAAAGCTCTTTAAAAAGATAAGCATGAAAACTAAGAGCTGAACATGATAGTAGCTATTGAAAGACCAAGAACACACACAACAAAGATAGACATGAAAATTCTATGTTATGTTCTAGGTTGAAGTGGAGCGTGTTTCTCTCCCACACAAAGAAAGCTGAGTTCCAACTCGTTATGAACAGCAAGCAAAGCTAAAGAAAACTAAAAAGGAAACTAAAAGCAAGACGCTCCAAGCATAGCACATAACACATGAAGTGATAAAAATATAGTGGAACGAAAGACGAACTGATAATTGTTGATGGAGAAGGGGATGCACGGGGGCATCCCCAAGCTTAGACGCTTGAGTCTTCTTGAATATTTCTTGGGGGGGTGCATGGGGGCATCCCCAAGCTTGAGCGTTTGACACTCCTGAATCTTTTTATCATCTTCCCTCGCACACTTGAAAACTCCCTTCATACATAACTCATCATAATCTGATTAGCGAGGTTAGTACCCATAATAAAATAATAGTTCCTTGCTGGAAATAAGGATATTCTTGAAGGTCTACTGTTTCTCAAGATTGCCAAAAGGTTTTTGCAAAGAAAAAGCAAGCTCAAGGTTTGCAAAATGAAGGAAAGGCAAAACAGGACAGAATCTGTGAAAAACAGACCAGCAGGTAGTAAATAATTTTTTCGGGGCACTTCTGCAACTCGAATAAAAAAACTCAGAACAGACGCCCGAAAGACAATTGTATAGAGCACGCTGTCGAACAAATTCAGACCAAAAAGATGATATGGTGATTTTATACGAATTTTTCTATCCAAGGACAGAATCTGTTTCCTGGACAGCACGTCACAACTTTTGAACTTTCTTGCAATCAGAGGCTAAACTTGGCACAAAGCTGAAAAGTAAAGATACAATGATGATGCTACTGTAGTAACAACATCAAGACACAACAAAAGCAAAATAAAATTTTATTCATTGTGGGCTGCCTCCCAAAAGCGCTTTCTTTTATGCCTTTAAGCTAGGCATAATGCAAAGAGATCAAGTCTTATCAAGAGTAAAAGAATAGCTAGCCCGTATAACGGACTCAAAAGGTAACTTAATCTTCTTTCTAGGGAAGTGTTCCATCCCTTTCTTGAGAGGAAATTGGAATTTTACATTCCCCTCTTTCATGTCAATGATGGCACCAACGGTGCGAAGAAAAGGACGTCCCAAAATAATTGGACAAGAAGGTTCACATTCAATATCCATAATAGTAAAATCAACGGGAACGTAGTTGTCATTGACAATGATAAGAACATCGTCGATCCTCCCCAAAGGTTTCTTTATGGAAGAATCAACAAGACGAACACCAAAAGAACAAGAATCAAAAGGTTTCAATTTAAGCATATCATATATTCTTTTGGGCATAACGGAGGTACTAGCTCCAACATCACATAAAGCATAGCAAGAGAAGTTATTCAACTTAATTTTAATCATAGGATCCCAACCATCTTCTAGCTTTCTAGGTATGGAGGCTTCTACCCTAAGTTTCTCCTCCCTAGCTTTGATGAGAGCATTAGTGATATGCTCGGTGAAGGCAAGGTTAAGCGTGCTAGTGCGGGGATCTCTAGACATCTTGTGAAGGAAATCAATAACTTCGGTAAGGGTGCAATTATCAAAATCAAGGTCACTACTATCAAGTAAGGTTGTAGTGGTGTCCTTTAGGCTCACTTGTTTGGTAGTTTCTATAGTCATAGCATCACCATTAATAGGTCCAATGGGACCAGGAGTGCATTGGGTGCTAAGAGTTTGGATATCCTCAACAACTTGGATAGTAGCAACAGTGTGGTGGGTAGGAAGGTTCTTAATTCTATCTTCTTCCTCCTTTAGGGGTGCAACCACTTCGGGTTTAGCTGCCATTTGGTTTATCAAAGTGGCTTGTGTGTGGGACATATTGGAAACTTGGGTCTCAGTGATGGTGAGCCTAGTCTGGAGGTTAGAAATCTCAATATTTAGGCTCTCTAGTTGTCTACCAATGTCTTGCAAGATAGCGGTATGCTCATTTAATTGCCTCGAGAAGGTTTTGTTTTGTTCATATTGGGTGTGCATGTAGTTCTTAGTGGCCTTCTCTATTTCTAGAAGTTTCTCATAACCAGGCATGTCTCTATCTCCTTGGGTGGAGTTCTTGGTGCTAGGATACGCATTATTGTTCCCATAGGAATTAGAGGGGAACGGTCTAGGATTGCTACCAAAATTACTCCTATTAGCATTGTTATTGAAATTGTTTCTAGAGATAAAGTTCACATCTACTTGTTCTTGAGCAATCAAAGAATTTAAAGGAACATCACGAGGATCAACAGAAGATTGCTTGGAAAGTAGAGACATGATCAAGTCAACCTTTTCATTTAGGGAGGAAATCTCCTCGACAGAGTTTACCTTCCTACCTGTTGGAGCGCGTTCGGTGTGCCATTGGGAATAATTGGTCATCATCTCATCGAGAAGCTTCGTGGCAGCACCAAGTGTAGTTGACATAAAGGTTCCTCCCGCGGCTGAATCTAACAAGTTCCGCGAGGTAAAGTTCAAGCCTGCATAAAAAGTTTGGATAACCATCCAAGTAGTCAAACCATGAGTAGGGCAGTTCTTGACAAGAGATTTCATGCGTTCTCAAGCTTGGGCAACGTGTTCATTATCCATTTGTTTAAAATTCATTATGTTACTCCTTAGTTGGATAATTTTAGCAGGTGGATAGTATTTTCCAATAAAAGCATCCTTGCACTTGTCCCAAGAATCTATGCTATTTCTAGGCAAAGATTGAAACCAAATTTTAGCTCCTCCTCTCAAGGAGAAAGGAAAAAGCTTAAGCTTAACAATATTACCATCTATTTCTTGGTACTTTTGCATATCACATAGTTCAACAAAATTGTTCAAGTGTAAAGCAGCATCATCTCCAGCACCGGAGAATTGATCTTTTATAACTAGGTTCAGTAAAGCAGGTTTAATTTCATAAGAAGGTGCTAAAGTGGCAGGTGTAGTGATAGGCGTGCAGATAAATTCATCGTTGTTATGACTAGTGAAGTCACACAACTTGGTGTTCTCGGTGGAACCCATAGAAGCAAGCAAGCAAGATAACTATTTTTGTGATTTTCGATAAAAGATACTAAAGCAAAACTGAAAGGTAAACTAACAAGACTAAAAAGCAAAGGTAAAAGATAGCGTGCAACTCCTCTATCTTGAAGAGTGGAGTCCCCGGCAAAGGCGCCAAAAAACTATGCTTGATGGCTTCTCGCCCCTCGTTGGTTACCCCAAGTGGAAGGTTTGAGATGCAGTGTAGCGGTAGTTTTCCCTTGGCAAAGATACCAAGGATCGAATTCCCCTGAGACTCCAAGGTTCAACAAGAAGGTGTCAACTGCTAATGGCGCCAGATACTTAGCAATTAACTGGACCTGCACACAGATACAAATAACTTTGCTCCCATCGAGTGCAGATAGGTTGTCAATCCCTCCGGCCTTGTCGTTTACAAAGGATCAAACGCAAGAGATAATAGTGATAGGTATAATTGCAACTAGTAAGTAAAAGCAGAAAGTAAATAGCGGATGTGATCGATGATGGTAATATGGACCGGGGTCCCATGATGTTCACTAGTGACGTCTCTCTCCCAAAAGACGATAAAACAGCTATGTGAGGTAAACGAATTACAGCTGGGCAATTGACAGAATTATGTGCGCAAACCAATGCTAACTATGCTGCAAGAAAGGTTGAGGCTCAAAGCATGGGCGGTACGCCAAGGTAAGTAGACCGAAATCCATCTGCATCTACCACTAATCATCCACCTTGAGATATCTATCCAGAACATCTCGCTGGTATTAAGTTGCGAGTCCCACCCATAGTGTAAACTCAAAGCAACAGACAACTGCATTAAAAGAACTTTGCGTAAAGTAAACTATCCTTGCACCCGCGAGTACAAGCACCGTTGTTTTCCCCCTTGTGGCAACAGCACATCCCCTAGATTCATGTTTCTGTCACTCAAACTAGTCATCGAGGGGCATGAATCCACAATCAAGCATAACGTTCCCTCTTGCAGTTACTACCTACTACTTGGCCAAAGCAATAAACAGCAACAGAGAACATGCAAGAATTACTCAAGAACATAAATATAAAAGAGGTAAATCAAATATATTATTCACACACAATCTGAACATAATCTCACAATCCATCGGATCCCAGCAAACTCATCATAGCAACAACATAAGGATTACATATGTGCCTCGATCATGTAGGGCAGCTCACGAGGTCTAATTAGTGAAGAACAAAGAGGGGAGGAGAACATCACATAGCTACTGGTCATGGACCCATGGTCCAAGGGAGACTACTCACAACTCATCCGGGAGGCGTCCATGGTGGTGGAGAGGCTCCCGGTGGTGATCCTCCCCTCCGGCAGGGTGCCGGGAAGAGTTCTCCTGGTGCTCCCGATCTTGGAAGCGCGGCGGCGGCGGAACAGAGATGAGATCGCGAAAAAGGGTTCCGTCCTCGAGGGTTTTGGGACGCGGTGTAAATATATGCCAAAGGGGGAGCATCAGCGGAGACCTGGGGGGCCCAGGAGCCCCCCCGGCGCGGCCAGGAGGGCTCCGCGCCACCAGGGTGCCTGGAGCCCTGGTGGCCCCCCTCCGGCCCTACTTTGGCCGCAAGGAAGCTTCTGGAACGCTGATTTTTTATATAATTTTTCCGGGATTTTTCTGGCAGTTTACGTAATGGGAAAACCTGAAATACAAAAACAGCAGAAAACAGAAACTGGCACTGGGGTGCACTGAGTTAATAGGTTAGTCCAAATATGATCAAAAGTGTATGGAAGTGTATAAATATCATAGCAATATAACACAAAAGAGGCATGGAGCAAGTAGAAATTATAGATACGTTTTGGACGTATCAAGAACTGCCCTACTCATGGTTTGACTACTTGGATGGTTATCCAAACTTTTTATGCAGGCTTGAACTTTACCTCGCGGAACTTGTTAGATTCGGCCGCGGGAGGAACCTTTATGTCAACTACACTTGGTGCTGCCACGAAGCTTCTCGACGAGATGATGACCAATTATTCCCAATGGCACACCGAACGCGCTCCAACAGGTAGGAAGGTAAACTCTGTCGAGGAGATTTCCTCCCTAAATGAAAAAGTTGACTTGATCATGTCTCTACTTTCCAAGCAATCTTCTATTGATCCTCATGATGTTCCTTTAAATTCTTTGTTTGCTCAAGATCAAGTAGATGTGAACTTTATCTCTAGAAACAATTTCAATAACAATGCTTATAGGAGTAATTTTGGTAGCAACCCTAGACCGTTCCCCTCTAATTCCTATGGGAACAACAATACTTATCCAAGCACCAAGAACTCCACTTCTGAACTAGAGATTATACTTAAAGACTTCATCACTACCCAAAAGGCCTTCAATAAGAGTGTAGAAGAAAAACTAGACAAACTAGATAATCTCTCTTCGAAGGTAGACAATTTAGCCCATGAGGTAGAGTTGCTTAAAATTAGAACTTCTCCTCTTGAGGAGAGGAAGACCACTCCTATGAATGATATTCAAGTGCAAATTAATGAAAACATTAGGATGATGGCTAAACTTAAAGAGAGATGGGCTAGAGAAAAGGAGGAAGAAGATAGAATTAAGAGCCTTCCTACCCACCACACTGTTGCTACTATCCAAGTTGTTGAGGATATCCAAACTCTTAGCACCCAATGCACTCCTAGTCCCATTGGACCTATTAATGGTGATGCTATGACCTCAACCGTAGAAGAAGAAACGCCTATGACCATAGAAGCTACCAAACAAGTGAGCCTAAAGGACACCACTACCACTTTACTTGATAGTAGTGACCTTGATTTTGATAATTGCACCCTTTCTGAAGTTATTGGTTTTCTTCACAAGATGTCTAGAGATCCCCACACTAGCACACTTAATCTTGCCTTCACGGAGCATATCACTAATGCTCTTATCAAAGCTAGGGAGGAGAAGCTTAGGGTAGAAGCCTCCATACCTAGAAAGCTAGAAGATAGTTGGGATCCTATGATTAAAATTAAGTTGAATAACTTCTCTTGCTATGCTTTATGTGATGTTGGAGCTAGTACCTCCGTTATGCCCAAAAGAATGTACGATATGTTTGAATTGAAACCTTTTGATCCTTGTTCTGTTGGTGTTCGTCTTGTTGATTCTTCCGTAAAGAAACCTTTGGGGAAGATCGACGATGTTCTTATCATTGTCAATGACAATTATGTTCCCGTTGATTTTACTATTGTGGATATTGAATGTGAACCTTCATGTCCAATTATTTTGGGACGTCCTTTTCTTCGCACCGTTGGTGCTATCATTGACATGCAAGAGGGGAATATAAAATTCCAATTCCCTCTCAAGAAAGGGATGGAACACTTCCCTAGAAAGAAGATTAAGTTGCCTTTTGAGTCAGTTACACGGGCTAGCTATTCTCTTACTCTTGATAAAACTTGATCTTCTCTTTTTGCATCATGCCTAGCTTAAAGGCATAAAAGAAAGCGCTTTTGGGAGGCAGCCCACAATGAATTAGGTCTTATTTTTCTTTTGTTGTGTCTTGATGTTTGTTACTATAGTAGCATCATCATTGTATCTTTTCTTTTAAGCTTTGTGCCAAGTTTAGCCCTCGATTGCAAGAAAGTTCAAAAGTTGTGACGTGCTGTCCAGAGAACAGATTCTGTCCTTGGACAGAAAAATTCGAATAAAATCACCAGATCATCTTTTTGATCTGATTTTTTTTGAAAGCGTGCTCTATACAATTGGCTTTCGAGCGTCTGTTCTGAGTTTTTTGATTTGAGTTGCAGAAGTGCCCCGAAAAAATTATTTACTACCTGCTGGTCTGTTTTTCACAGATTCTGTCCTGTTTTGCCTTTTCTTCGTTTTGCAAACCTTGAGCTTGCTTTTTCTTTGCAAAAACCTTTTGGCAATCTTGAGAAACAGTAGCTCTTCAAGATTATTTTTATTTCCAGTAGGGAAAAATTATTTTATTGTGGGTACTAACCTCGCTAATCAGATTATGACGAGTTATGTATGAAGGGAGTTTTCAAGTGTGCGAGGGAAGATGATAAAAGAAGATTCAGGAGGGTCAAACGCTCAAGCTTGGGGATGCCCTCTTGCTCTTAGTTTCTTTTTTTAGTTTTCTTTAGCTTTGCTTGCTGTTCATAACAAGTTAGAACCCAGCTTTCTTTGTGTGGGAGAGAAACACGCTCCACTTCAACCTAGAACACAACATAGGATTTTCATGCTTATCTTTGCTGTGTGTGTTCTTTGTCTTTCCATAGCTGCTGTCATGTTTAGCTCTTAGTTTCATGGTTTTCTTTTTAAAGAGCTTTTGTTTAGTTGGTTGCTGAACTCTCTTGAGTTTTCATGTTTATCTTGTTAAGAGAGTTTGCCTGTTGCACTGAGTTGTGTGTCTTAACTTAAAGTAGGTAATTGAGGTTGCTATTTAATTTTAGTAGTAACTTGCAATAGTTTTGAGGTATTGCCATGAGTAATCTCTGAACTTTTGGTGTCAAGAGCTTTAGCCTATTAGTGATAGATGTCGTATTTTGGGCAATCCGTGTTTATTTTCGAAAACCTACAAAATAGTTGAGAACTTTAGCTACTAGATGGATCACTAATCTTTGGAGGGATCGAATATTAGAGTACACTCACGTACCATGAGTCGAGGATGCGCAAGGATAACCAAACCCCCATACACTCCTCCTCGGGGTACTTGTCTCTTTGTGAACCTCCTAATTAGATTGAGAGTTACCGATAATAAGTGCATGAGTTCTTCGGACTAATGTGAGTATTCGAAAGTTGACACTTCCACCTAGCCATATTTTTCTAGCCTCTTCGGTACCGTGCATTGCCCTTTCTCACCTCGAGAGTTGGCGCATACTTCGCCGGTGCATCCAAATCCTTGGCACGATACGCTCTGTCATCATAAGCCTCATTATATCCTTCCTCAAAACAGCCACCATACCTACCTATCAAGGCATTTCCATAGCCTTTCCGAGATACATTGCCATGCAACATCCATCTTCTCATGACTTGATCTTCATGTCATACATGCTTTTGCTTGATCGATGAGCCGCATGCTAGTTGGGCCTTGCCCTAATCATTGCTACATGACGCTCTATTATCATTGCATATCCTGCTACACTGGCAGAGGCATACATTTGCATACATCATGAAAGTTTCATTTTCTTTATGTTGAGTACTTTTGTAAAGTGTGAAAGATCTTCTATACTTCTTGTAATACATAGAGTGTTGCCCCTAAAGTGAGGAAAAGATCCCAAAGAGGACAAAATCAAAAGATCCCAAAGAGGACAAATGAGAGTTAAATAGAAAGAGCCATTGAGGCCACAAAAAAATAAAAAAAAATAAAAAAAGAGAAAAAGAAATAAAAAGAGAGAAGGGGGCACACTACTAACCCTTTTGAGAGGTCCACACTCGTACTCCATCTTATACCTTGTACTCCATAGAGATTATCATTCATGCATATAGCTATGTGGGGACCTTCACACTATCTAGGTCTTCTTGAGCGAGCAAGTTGGATGCACCCCCACTAGTTCCATTGGAGAGCTTACCTTAGCTCATATGTGCATCCGTTGCATTGCAATCCCTACTCCTCACATCATATCTATCATTTGGCTTTCTCTCGCCTATGATTGTCCTCATTGATGTGAGCCTTTCACACCTTTTTTGTCTTCCCCCTTCATCATTTTTCTCTCTTTGCCATCCTAAGCGTCAACTTTCTTGCTTACGCTCATCCATTGCATGAGTGCTCAAAATATCGAAAGGGAGTGGATCATTTTGACTTGTACCTGGCTAGTGGTCTGGGGATGAGTCAAGATAAGATTCCAAAGAAGACCAAGTGTGAAACTTTAGTAGATTAAGTTCTCAACAATACAGAAACTATGTTTTACTCTCTCGTATATCCCTATCCCCTTTCTTGCACGCAAACACCATTTGGAGACATTCGAGTCACGGACAGCGAGAGCTCTTGCACCTTTATGTTCTTATGTTGCTTGTTACAATGCTAATATAGACTCTTGCTTGTTATCACTTGAATTGAATTACATGCCTTGATTGATTTACTTAAAAAGTTCTTATATGGTTGGTAGCATGTCACCACAGAAATTATGCTTGTTATCATTTACCTACTCGAGGACGAGCATGAATTAAGCTTGGGGATGTTGATACGTCCAAAACATATCTATAATTTCTGCTTGCTCCATGCTTCTTTTGTGTGATATTGCTATGATATTGATGCACTTTCATACACTTTTGATCATATTTGGACTAACCTATTAACTCAGTGCACCACAGTGCCAGTTCCTGTTTTCTGCTGTTTTTCTATTTCAGGTTTCCCCCATATGAAAAGTGCTCCAAAAATTCCAGGAAAAATATAGGAAAAATCAGCGTACAGGAAGCTTCGCGAAGAACCAAAAATGGGCCAGAGGGGAGCCAGGGGAGGCCCAGGCGGCCACCTGGCGCGGCCCCACCCCTGGCCACGCCAGGGGGGCGCCTGGGGACCCTGCTCCGCCTCTGGCTGCCCCCCTTCGCATATATATCCCTCTCGTCACGAAACCCTCGAGGACAGAATCATTTTTCGCGATCTCGCCTATGTTCCGCCGCCGCAGCGCTTCCAAGATCGGGAGCATCAGGAGAACTCTTCCCGGCACCCTGCCGGAGGGGAGAACCACCACCAGGAGCTTCTCCACCACCATGGACACTTCCCGGATGAGTCGTGAGTAGTCCACCTTGGACCATGGGTCCATGATCAGTAGCTATGTGATGTTCTCCTCCCCTCTTTGCTCTTCATGGTTTAGACCTCGTGAGCTGCCCTACATGGTCGAGGCACATATGTAATCTTTCTGCTGTTGCTTTGCTGAGTTTGCTGGGATCTGATGGATTATGAGACTATGTTCAGATTGTGTTTGAGTAATATATTTGATTCACCTCTTTTATATCTTTGTTCTTGAGTAATTCTTGCATGTTCTCCGTTGCTGTTTATTGCTTTGGCCAAGTAGTAGGTAGTAACTCCAAGAGGGAGCGTAATGCTAGATTTTGGGTTCATGCCCCCTGATGACTAGCTTGAGTGACAGAAACATGAGTCTAGGGGATGTGCTGTTGCCACAAGGGAGAAAACAACGATGCTTGTACTTGCGGGTGCAAGGATTGTTTACTTTATGCAAAGTACTTTTAATGCAGTTGTCTGTTGCTTTGAGTTTACACTTTGGGTGGGATTCGCAACTTAATACCAACGAGATGTTCTGGATAGATATCTGATACGTCGAAAACGTATCTATAATTTCTGCTTGCTCCATGCCTCTTTTGTGTGATATTGCTATGATATTTATACACTTCCATACACTTTTGATCATATTTGGACTAACCTATTAACTCAGTGCACCCCAATGCCAGTTTCTATTTTCTGCTGTTTTTGTATTTCAGGTTTTCCCATCACGTAAACTGCCAGAAAAACCCCGGAAAAATTATATAAAAAATCAGCGTTCCGGAAGCTTCCTTGCGGCCAAAGTAGGGCCGGAGGGGGGCCACCAGGGCTCCAGGCGCCCTGGTGGCGCGGCCCCCCCTCCTGGCCGCGCTGGGGGGGGGGGGGGCGCCTGGGCCCCCCAGGTCTCCGCTGATCCCCCCCTTTGGCATATATTTACACCGCGTCCCGAAACCCTCGAGGACGGAACCCTTTTTCACGATCTCATCACTGTTCCGCCGCCGCCGCGCTTCCAAGATCGGGAGCACCAGGAGAACTCTTCCCGGCACCCTGCCGGAGGGGAGGATCACCACCGGGAGCCTCTCCACCACCATGGACGCCTCCCGGATGAGTTGTGAGTAGTCTCCCTTGGACCATGGGTCCATGACCAGTAGCTATGTGATGTTCTCCTCCCCTCTTTGTTCTTGACTAATTAGACCTCGTGAGCTGCCCTACATGATCGAGGCACATATGTAATCCTTATGCTGTTGCTATGTTGAGTTTGCTAGGATCCGATGGATTGTGAGATTATGTTCAGATTGTGTGTGAGTAATATATTTGATTGACCTCTTTTATATTTATGTTCTTGAGTAATTCTTGCATGTTCTCCATTGCTGTTTATTGCTTTGGCCAAGTAGTAGGTAGCTCTGTTCAAGAAATCTTCCGATTCACCGATTTATCATCCGATTTATCACTACTCTTGGGGTGACCGATAAGATTATGCCTTATCTTCACCATTTATCTTTTGGGACGATTTATTGCTATGACAAGCGATTTATCGGGAACCTACCGATAAATCGAGCCTATTCATAGCACTATGTTTGCAAAAACTATGTTTATTTACATTTTGTGGACCTTGTTATGCAATATGTACTGTTGTCCTATTTTGTTCGTCATTATACAAGAATTCAAAGGCTAGGAATCAAGGTTACACTTTTGTCCAATATTTGTTTGGTGTTGAATATAGCATATTTCAGTGTTGGGAACTTGGGATTTGCAAACAAATGGGCGATTAATAGTCGACCGATAAAATCGATTAATCGGCCGACTTCCGATTAATCTCTAATCCGTAGCTGACCGAGACGATAACGATAAGCGATATTCTCAACATTACCTATAACTCCAAGAGGGAACGTTATGCTTGATTGTGGGTTCATGCCCCTCGATGACTAGTTTGAGTCACAGAAACATGAGTCTAGGGGATGTGTTGTTGCCACAAGGGGGAAAACAATGGTGCTTGTACTCGCGGGTGCAAGGATTGTTTACTTTACACAAAGTTCTTTTAATGCAGTTGTCTGTTGCTTTAAGTTTACACTATGGGTGGGACTCGCAACTTAATACCAGCGAGATGTTCTGGATAGATATCTCAAGGTGGATGATTAGTAGTAGATGCAGATGGATTTCGGTCTACTTACCTTGGCGTACCGCCCATGCTTTTGAGCCTCAACCTTTCTTGCAGCATAGTTAGCATTGGTTTGCGCACATAATTCTGTCAATTGCCCAGCTGTAATTCGTTTACCTCACATAGCTGTTTTATCGTCTTTTGGGAGAGAGACATCACTAGTGAACATCATGGGACCCCGGTCCATATTACCATCATTGATCACATCCGCTATTTACTTTCTGCTTTTACTTACTATTTGCAATTATACCTATCACTATTATCTCTTGCGTTTGATCCTTTGTAAACGACAAGGCCGGAGGGATTGACAACCTCTCTGTACTCGTTGGGAGCAAAGTTATTTGTATCTGTGTGCAGGTCCAGTTAATTGCTAAGTATCTGGCGCCATTAGCAGTTGACACCTTCTTGTTGAACCTTGGAGTCTCAGGGGAATTCGATCCTTGGTATCTTTGCCAAGGGAAACTACCGCTACACTGCATCTCAAACCTTCCACTTGGGGTAACCAACGAGGGGCGAGAAGCCATCAAGCAAAGTTTTCTGGCGCCGTTGCCGGGGACTCCACTCTTCAAGATAGGGGAGTTGCACGCTATCTTTTATCTTTGCTTATTAGTCTTGTTAGTTTACCTTTCAGTTTTTGCTTTAGTTCCCTTTATCAAAAATCACAAAAATAGTTATCTTGCTTGCTGCTGCTATGGGTTCCACCAAGAACATCAAGTTGTGTGACTTAACTAGTCATAACAACGATGACTTTATCTGCACGCCTATCACTACACCTGCCACTTCAGCACCTTCTTATGAAATTAAACCTGCTTTACTGAACCTAGTTATGAAAGATCAATTCTTCGGTGCTGGAGATGATGCTGCTTTACACTTGAACAATTTTGTTGAACTCTGTGATATGCAAAATTACCAAGAAATAGATGGTAATATTGTTAAGCTTAAGCTTTTTCCTTTCTCCTTGAGAGGAGGAGCTAAAATTTGGTTTCAATCTTTGCCTAGAAATAGCATAGATTCTTGGGACAAGTGCAAGGATGCTTTTATTGGAAAATACTATCCACCTGCTAAAATTATCCAACTAAGGAGTAACATAATGAATTTTAAACAATTGGATAATGAACACGTTGCCCAAGCTTGGGAACGCATGAAGTCTCTTGTCAAGAACTGCCCTACTCATGGTTTGACTACTTGGATGGTTATCCAAACTTTTTATGCAGGCTTGAACTTTACCTCGCGGAACTTGTTAGATTCAGCCGCGGGAGGAACCTTTATGTCAACTACACTTGGTGCAGCCACGAAGCTTCTCGATGAGATGATGACCAATTATTCCCAATGGCACACCGAACGCGCTCCAACAGGTAGGAAGGTAAACTCTGTCGAGGAGATTTCCTCCGTAAATGAAAAAGTTGACTTGATCATGTCTCTACTTTCCAAGCAATCTTCTGTTGATCCTCGTGATGTTCCTTTAAATTCTTTGATTGCTCAAGAACAAGTAGATGTGAACTTTATCTCTAGAAACAATTTTAATAAAAATGCATATAGGAGTAATTTTGGTAGCAATCCTAGACCGTTCCCCTCTAATTCCTATGGGAACAACAATGCTTATCCTAGCACCAAGAACTCCATTTATGAACTAGAGAGTATGCTTAAAGATTTCATCACTACCCAAAAAGCCTTTAATAAGAGTGTAGAAGAAAAACTAAACAAACTAGATAATCTCTCTTCGAAGGTAAACAATTTAGCCCATGAGGTAGAATTGCTTAAAATTAGAACTTCTCCTCTTGAGGAGAGGAAGGTCACTCCTATGAATGCTATTCAAGTGCAAATTAATGAAAACATTAGGATGTTGGCTAAGCTTAAAGAGAGATGGGCTAGAGAAAAGGAGGAAGAAGATAAAATTAAGAACCTTCCTACCCACCACACTGTTGCTACTATCCAAGTTGTTGAGGATATCCAAACTCTTAGCACCCAATGCACTCTTGGTCCCATTGGACCTATTAATGGTGATGCTATGACTATAGAAACTACCAAACAAGTGAGCCTAAAGGACACCACTACCACTTTACTTGATAGTAGTGACCTTGATTTTGATAATTGCACCCTTACCGAAGTTATTGATTTCCTTCACAAGATGTCTAGAGATCCCCGCACTAGCACACTTAACCTTGCCTTCACAGACCATATCACTAATGCTCTCATAAAAGCTAGGGAGGAGAAACTTAGGGTAGAAGCCTCCATACCTAGAAATCTAGAAGATGGTTGGGATCCTATGATTAAAATTAAGTTGAATAACTTCTCTTGCTATGCTTTATGTGATGTTGGAGCTAGTACCTCCGTTATGCCCAAAAGAATATATGATATGCTTAAATTGAAACCTTTTGATTCTTGTTCTTTTGGTGTTCGTCTTGTTGATTCTTCCATAAAGAAACCTTTGTGGAGGATCGACGATGTTCTTATCATTATCAATGACAACTACGTTCCCGTTGATTTTACTATTATGGATATTGAATGTGAACCTTCTTGTCCAATTATTTTGGAACGTCCTTTTCTTCGCACCGTTGGTGCCATCATTGACATGAAAGAGGGGAATATAAAATTCCAATTTCCTCTCAAGAAAGGGATGGAACACTTCCCTATAAAGAAGATTAAGTTACCTTTTGAGTCCGTTATACAGGCTAGCTATTCTTTTACTCTTGATAAAACTTGATCTCTTTGCATTATGCCTAGCTTAAAGGCATAAAAGAAAGCGCTTTTGGGAGGCAGCCCACAATGAATAAAATTTTATTTTGCTTTTATTGTGTCTTGATGTTGTTACTACAGTAGCATCATCATTGTATCTTTACTTTTCAGCCTTGTGCCAAGTGTAGCCTCTGATTGCAAGAAAGTTCAAAAGTTGTGACGTGCTGTCCAGGAAAGAGATTCTGTCCTTGGATAGAAAAATTCGTATAAAATCACCAGATCATCTTTTTGGTCTGTATTTTTTCGACAGCGTGCTCTATACAATTATCTTTCGGGCGTCTGTTCTGAGTTTTTTTATTTGAGTTGCAGAAGTTCCCCGAAAAAATTATTTACTACCTGCTGGTCTGTTTTTCACAGATTCTGTCCTGTTTTGCCTTTCCTTCATTTTGCAAACCTTGAGCTTGCTTTTTCTTTGCAAAAACCTTTTGGCAATCTTGAGAAACAGTAGACCTTCAAGAATATCCTTATTTCCAGCAAGGAACTATTATTTTATTATGGGTACTAACCTCGCTAATCAGATTATGATGAGTTATGTATGAAGGGAGTTTTCAAGTGTGCGAGGGAAGATGATAAAAAGATTCAGGAGTGTCAAACTCTCAAGCTTGGGGATGCCCCCATTGATACGGCCAAAACGTATCTATAATTTCTGCTTGCTCCATGCCTCTTTTGGGTGATATTGCTATGATATTTATACACTTCCATACACTTTTGATCATATTTGGACTAACCTATTAACTCAGTGCACCCCAGTGCCAGTTTCTGTTTTCGGCTGTTTTTGTATTTTAGGTTTTCACGTTACGAGAACTGCCAGGAAAAATCCAGAAAAATTATATAAAAAATCAG
>LR738709.1:547153530-547210240 GCA_902687465.1 Secale cereale | reverse complement strand
TTGAGTAATATATTTGATCTACCTCTTTTATATTTATGTTCGTAAGTAATTCTTGCATGTTCTCCGTTGTTATTTATTGCTTTGGCCAAGTAGTAGGTAGTGACTCCAAGAGGGAACGTTATGCTTGATTGTGGGTTCATGCCCCTCGATGACTAGTTTGAGTGACAAAAACATGAGTCTAGGGGATGTGCTGTTGCCACAAGGGGGAAAACAACGGTGCTTGTGCCCGCGGGTGCAAGGATTGTTTACTTTACGCAAAGTTCTTTTAATGCAGTTGTCTGTTGCTTTGAGTTTACACTATGGGTGGGGCTCGCAACTTAATACCAGCGAGATGTTCTGGATAGATATCTCAAGGTGGATGATTAGTAGTAGATATTGATGGATTTTGGTCTACTTACTTTGGCGTACCGCCCATGCTTTGAACCTCAACCTTTCTTGCAATGTAGTCAGCATTGGTTTGCGCAGATGGTCCTATCAATTGCCCAGCTGTAATTCGTTTACCTCACATAGCTGTTTTATTGTCTTTTGGGAGAGAGACATCACTAGCGAACATCATGAGACTCCGGTCCATATTACCATCATTGATCACATCCGCTATTTACTTTTCCGCTATTTACTTACTATTGCAATTATACCTATCATTATTATCACTTGCGTTTGATCCTTTGTAAACTACAAGGCCGGAGGGATTGACAACCTCTCTATACACGTTGGGAGCAAAGTTATTTGTATCTGTGTGCAGGTCCACGTTGATTGCGAATACTCGGCGCCGTTAGCAGTTGACACCTTCTTGTTGAAACTGGGAGTCTCTGGGAAATCGATCCTTGGTATTACCAAGGGAAAACTTCTGCTACACTGCATCTCAAACCTTCCACTTGGCGTAACCAACGAGGGGTGAGAAGCCACCTAGCACCCATGCACCCCCAAGAAATATTCAAGAAGACTCAAGCGTCTAAGCTGGGGGATGCCCCCGTGCATCCCCTTCTCCATCAACAATTATCAGTTCGTCTTTCGTTCCACTATATTTTTATCACTTCATGTGTTATGTGCTATGCTTGGAGCGTCTTGCTTTTAGTTTCCTTTTTAGTTTTCTTTAGCTTTGCTTGCTGTTCAAAACGAGTTGGAACTCAGCTTTCTTTGTGTGGGAGAGAAACACGCTCCATTTCAACCTAGAACATAACATAGAATTTTCATGTCTATCTTTGCTGTGTGTGTTCTTGGTCTTTCAATAGCTACTGTCATGCTTAGCTCTTAGTTTTCATGCTTATCTTTTTAAAGAGCTTTTGTTTAGTTGGTCGCTGGAACTCTCTTTAGTTATCATGCTTATCTTATTAAGAGAGTTGGCTTCTGTTGCATTGGTTGATATGTCTATGATAAAATGCTATGTGCATAATGATGCTTAGTAGTTCATGTTTTCTTATGGTTAGTCTCAAATAGCTGGGGGGTTCTCAATGTGTTATTGGAGTACCAACATGATTTGTTTGCCTATGATGTGGTATGGTTTAGTGATATCTTCCTTCAAGAATTTATTTTGATTGACTTGGCATATGCTCACGCATATTTAAGACTGTAAAGAAAGTCTATCAAGCCTTGATGATCTTTAATTTCTGAGTAGCGATATAACTTCCATGCCTGATTCAATGTTGCTTTGTCGCTCTGCATGATTATGACCGTCATTGCTCTTTTAGTTGGTCGCTCCCAGTATTTTGCTAACCTTCGCCTGTACTAAGCGGACTGACTGCTTGTGCATCCAAAATCTTTTAAACCAATTATGCCATATGAGTCCACCATACCTTCCTATACATGGTATTTACCTGCCATTCCTAACGAAGACTTTCATGTACCATCTCGAAATTATTCAAAAAAAGCATTTCTCTTTTGTGCCTCTGTTTTAGTTCATGAGGAAGTAGTAGTTAATTCACGATCTTTTTAAGTTGGACAAGCTTCACCCCGGGATTGCATGTCTAATGTGCAAACCCATAATACGAGAAGGAACTGACATAGAGTGCGCCCGGCTCATTAAAAAATCATACAACAAACAAACCCTCCTTCACGCTTTGTTCATGAGAAATCAGAAAACTTTGGCAATGATAAACAAAGGAGATTAAGAGGATGTGATCGTCCTCATTTGGGAGCCGTTCCTCGAAACTTGTCCAGCTCAAGAAGTGATTGAGTTATCTGCTAGCATTCGTTGACGAAATATGCATAATCTAAAAAAATAATTATTTCCTCTGTTTTTAAAACCAAGAACTCTGGTATATGTTTAGTTTTTGTTTCCGACCACGGGTTTTCAACCTTGCCATCAAAAGCCACAGTTCGAGAGTCTCCACCTTCTTTAAAGCACCAACTACTGAGAGCATGATTGTCATTCTGAGTGTAATGTGCATTGTCCCAAAGTAGCATTGTCTTTTGCATGATTATGATATCGTTTATTCTGAAATCATTGTATCTAGTCATCACTTAAACCTTGGAGGTGCCCCTGCATTTATGTTTTGCTTCACTAAAGGGGGCAAGCGAGGTACCACTTTATCATATTTGCACACCATGCTCATTACAAATCTTTTGAGTATTTCAATATCATATTGTAAAACTTTCAGTTCTTTGTGATTTTCTCATAAGGCAACTTAATTACTACAGATTCATTGTCTCAGTAAGCACTTGTCATGTGACTGTAAAAAGTTCTTATATGGGTAATAGCATGTCAGCACAGAAATTATGCTTGTTATCATTTACCTACTCGAGGACGAGCAGGAATTAAGCTTGGGGATGTTGATACGTCCAAAACGTATCTACAATTTCTGCTTGCTCCATGCCTCTTTTGTGTGATATTGCTATGATATTTATACACTTCCATACACTTTTGATCATATTTGTACTAACCTATTAACTCAATGCACCCCAGTGCCAGTTTATGTTTTCTGCTGTTTTTGTATTTCAGGTTTTCCCATCACGTAAACTGCCAGAAAAATCCCGGAAAAATTATATAAAAAATCAGCGTTCCGGAAGCTTCCTTGCGGCCAAAGTAGGGCCGGAGGGGGGCCACCAGGGCTCCAGGCGCCCTGGTGGCGCGGCCCCCCTCCTGGCCGCGCCGGGGGGGGCGCCTGGGCCCCCCAGGTCTCCGCTGATGCCCCCCTTTGGCATATATTTACACCGCGTCCCGAAACCCTCGAGGACGGAACCCTTTTTCGCGATCTCATCTCTATTCCGCCGCCGCCGCGCTTCCAAGATCGGGAGCACCAGGAGAACTCTTCCCGGCACCCTGCCGGAGGGGAGGATCACCACCGGGAGCCTCTCCACCACCATGGACGCCTCCCGGATGAGTTGTGAGTAGTCTCCCTTGGACCATGGGTCCATGACCAGTAGCTATGTGATGTTCTCCTCCCCTCTTTGTTCTTCACTAATTAGACCTCGTGAGCTGCCCTACATGATCGAGGCACATATGTAATCCTTATGATGTTGCTATGTTGAGTTTGCTGGGATCCGATGGATTGTGAGATTATGTTCAGATTGTGTGTGAGTAATATATTTGATTTACCTCTTTTATATTTATGTTCTTGAGTAATTCTTGCATGTTCTCCGTTGCTGTTTATTGCTTTGGCCAAGTAGTAGGTAGTAACTCCAAGAGGGAACGTTATGCTTGATTGTGGGTTCATGCCCCTCGATGACTAGTTTGAGTGACAGAAACATGAGTCTAGGGGATGTGCTGTTGCCACAAGGGGGAAAACAACGGTGCTTGTACTCGCGGGTGCAAGGATTGTTTACTTTACGCAAAGTTCTTTTAATGCAGTTGTCTGTTGCTTTGAGTTTACGCTATGGGTGGTACTCGCAACTTAATACCAGCGAGATGTTCTGGATAGATATCTCAAGTGGATGATTAGTAGTAGATGCAGATGGATTTCGGTCTAATTACCTTGGCGTACCGCCCATGCTTTTGAGCCTCAACCTTTCTTGCAGCATAGTTAGCATTGGTTTGCGCACATAATTCTGTCAATTGCCCAGCTGTAATTCGTTTACCTCACATAGCTGTTTTATCGTCTTTTGGGAGAGAGATATCACTAGTGAACATCATGGGACCCCGGTCCATATTACCATAATTGATCACATCCGCTATTTACTTTCTGCTTTTACTTACTAGTTGCAATTATACCTATCACTATTATCTCTTGCGTTTGGTCCTTTGTAAACGACAAGGCCGGAGGGATTGACAACCTCTCTGTACTCGTTGGGAGCAAAGTTATTTGTATCTCTGTGCAGGTCCAGTTAATTGCTAAGTATCTGGCGCCATTAGCAGTTGATACCTTCTTGTTGAACCTTGGAGTCTCAGGGGAATTCGATCCTTGGTATCTTTGCCAAGGGAAAACTACCGCTACACTGCATCTCAAACCTTCCACTTGGGGTAACCAACGAGGGGCGAGAAGCCATCAATATCTCAAGGTGGATGATTAGAAGTAGATGCAGATGGATTTCGGTCTACTTGCCTTGGCGTACCGCCCATGCTTTTGAGCCTCTACCTTTCTTTGCAGCATAGTTAGCATTGGTTTCCGCACATAATCCTGTCAATTGCCCAGCTGTAATTTGTTTACATCGCTTTGCTGTTTTATCGTCTTTTGGGAGAGAGACATCACTAGTGAACATCATGGGACCCCGGTCCATATTACCACCGCTGATCACACCTTCTATTTACTTCCTGTTTTTATTTCCTAGTTGCAGTCATAGCTATCATTATTATCTCTTGTGTTTGATCCTTTGTAAACAACAAGGCCGGAGGGATTGACAACCTCTCTGTACTCGTTGGGAGCAAAGTTATCTGTATCTGTGTGCAGGTCCCGTCAACCGCTAAGTTTCTGGCGCCGTTGACACCTACTTGTCGACCCTCGGAGTCTCACGGGATTCGATCCTTGGTACCTTTGCCAAGGGAAATTTGCCGCTACGCTACATCTCAACCTTCCACTTGGGGTAACCAACGAGGGGCGAGAAGCCATCACGGCATACCAAGACATCCTTGAGCTAGCCCTGCAGCATACGATGGAGGCGAGCATGATCGAGGAGGATGCCCAATGCGATGGTAGGGGACTCCATCCACGCCCCGCTCTTTGACCCGCCTCCGCCACCGCCGCCGCTGCCCATCATCGAGCCCAAGGCGAAGCCGGAGCCGACGCGGAAGCGCTCGCCGCCTCCACCCACTTGGCCGAAGGAGTCCTACACGTGGACCAGTGAGTTCCGCGAGTGGGTGAGCGCGCCTCCAATCCATTACGCCGCGATGCCGAAGGAGGAGGCGGTTCACCTTGAGCGCTGGAAGGCGCACGGGTTCGCCCAAGAGGAGGCTGACGGTGAGCGGCAGATGCTTTGGGAGCAGCAGCCGCGCCGCGACGCGGAGGCACTGCGGCTTGCAGGGGAGGAGTAGCGCGCCCGGCGAGCCGCAATGCCAGCGCCACAGCAGAGGCCAGAGGAGGCTGCCGTGGTAGCATACCAAGTGGCGTTCGGGTGGGCTGGCCCCGCTCCCGTCTTCATCGACCTCACCGGCGGCGATGGCGACGTCAAGGGCAAGGGCAAGGCGGAGGACGTTTAAGGCAGCGTATGGGCGCAAACTTTTTTATGTTTTAGATTAATGTTTAATTAGGTTTCAGTGAACTTTGGCCGGTGGTTGACCGGTCACTTAATGTTTAATTATGTTTATTTTTACGATCAGTTTTTTTCCTACGCTGATAAATTTGGACCCGTCTCTCGTTGAACGCTCAAGCCGACCCATATGAAAATGCGGACGCGCACGTCTGTCTGGCCGACCCAAACGAACAAAAAATGGACAAAACGTACGTTCGTTTGGGTCAACGCATTGGAGTTGCTCTTACATACATGACAACCGTCGTCGCTTGATGTAGACGCCCGGGTTTCAATCTCCTCTCCATAAGAGAGGAGAAAAATGACAGCCGTCCAATTAAAATCTTCTCTTCTATTTGGACAGATCTCATGCACGGCGAAGTACATTATTCGGGCACAATGGTTACATTGTCAGCGATCACAACACAGATAAAAACAAGAAATTTTGAACGATATGTCGTCAAAGTGCTTAGCTAAAACATGTCGCCAGTCACAGTTTAGCTTCTTTCAGTTGAGGCAATTTGGCTCGGATCAGGCCTGCTAATGTACCTGCACTCTCTATGGAGGATGTTCCTCAACCTTGAGCTATGGAATCCCGACCCCGCAACAAACAAACAAACGTGTGCTGCCCTCTTGGCCCTTCTAGAACAATGACTAAAGTGTGAAAAGGTACATTCTTTATAGATGGCCGAAGGTTCTGGTTACCGGGTGGTAATTTGATTACCGCCTGGTAACCAAATTTCTCGAATTACCGTCTGGTAACCAAGTTTCTCGACCACCACAATAAATACCTGTACCGAGCAAACAATATTTTTTTTGAAAATTATGCACACAGACGCTCAAGATAGAGTTAATCACATGACATCTCTCTTCTAGTAAGTGCTATTCAAGTTTACAATATCAAATCAATATTTTTAGATATTTGAATTTAAGTTTTTTCAGCCCAACAACATATGCACCAAACATTTTCTGAGAGAGGTGACGAAGCCCTAGCCGCCACTGGACGTCAACCCCTCTCGTCGTCGGGCAAGGGCCGATGCCGGGAGGAGGTTGGTTTAGGGGCAGTTTGTTGGGGAAGGCTCGGAGCTCTCGGAGGGCTGCTGGGGTTGGAGAAGGAGATGAGGGCTCGAGTGGAGGCCTTCGTTAGGTGGCGCTCAACGACGACGTTGGTGAAGCTGGTGGTAGCTGGACGAATCTTAACGCGGTGTGCTTCTACGGTGGCCCAGCCTTGCTAGGCCATCGGAGAAGACGAAGTCAGCACATGGCCCTAAACGACGGCGAATTCGATCTTAGATCCGGACTTGGTGTAGAACGATGTGGGAAATTTATCTTAGGTTTTCTCTAGGGATTTTGTTTAGTTTGAGAAGGCATGGCAGTTACACTTTCCCAATTTTGAAATAATGATATCCCTGCCCTATCCCCGTTTGGTTAGTGTGCTTATCATCAACGGAGGGTGTGTGGTCTTGTGTCTTTGGTGGGTCTTCCGAGAACCTGCGATTTAGGTTTCCGATGGATCCATCTAGATTGAGCCGGTTGTCATGCTCTTTAGAGTTTTTGCATGCTCTTATCATTGTTTTCTTCTCCCGAGTGGCGATTTGCTTTGCAGATCACATCGGCCGGCGACTCCTGGTTTGCATCGACAACTTTCTGACAGTTGCTTCTAAAAGCTCCTAGGTTTTAAAAAGTTTACTCCGCCAAGGTGAAGACCCAGAGACGGCATCAAGCCATGCTACTGACATGCCACTGGTGGATACACGAGGAAGAAGAGTTTGACACCCCAAACCTTTGAGTGCAACTAGGTCCAAACACACATATCTTGTTTCCAACCCTAACTAGGCGGCTAGGGCAAACCTTCCCATCCCGACTTCACCGGCGAGCCCATGGGTTCTCCTCCCCTATGCCTGCCTCTTTTCCGAGCTGCTACCTGTTGACCGATTCAGTACACCATTCAAAAACAAAGGTACAATGTGTACTGGTTACTCACCGCTATCTGATCAGTGTTTGTCTGTTCTATAGATCTTTGGGATCTACATGATCAAAGACAAGGACAAAATGACTTCGGAGGACGTACTGCAACCCAAAACCGACATGATTGCCGCTAGCTACTGCATGTATGGGAGTTCATGCATGGTAATTAAAATTTACATTCCCTAAATGTATTTTCACATCCATTGCTTTGCCTCAGCTCTTCATCCTAAATTGAATGCTCTTCTCACCAATGGCAACTAGTGTTAAGTACTAGAAATGGTGTAAATGGTTTCACTCTTGATCCTTCCCTCGGGGAGTTCATACTTACTCATCCGAACATAAAGGTTTGTGATGCAGGTTACAACAACAAACTTCTTTCTAAAATTTATTTACTGACCTGCAACATGTCGACTGGTGAACCAACAATGACGCCGGGTCCTTCCCCGGCCCTAATTCGAAGCCCCTTCTCATGATCGAAGGAATCACATTGCGTGAATCACCCCTATTTCCATCATCGCCCTGTCCCCACTCCAAACACATATACTATTCTTAATTTGTTTCTACTAATTTATGCGCCTAATTCCACTCGTAGAACCAAATTTCATGGAATTTCTGGAACGTAGCTGACATCTTTGAGTTCTTCACGTTGCCGCCTTCCATCCATGGTGTCCACAACCTCAAGTTGTATGTGCGACATTTACGGTGACGCGGAATACACAAAGGAGCACAACACATGCCATATTTCCATGCCCTGGGTGGAGATCACTGGCGGGTAAGAATTACAAGCCGACGATGATGTTGGTCACAGAAGCAACATTGGGCTGTCGACTAGCCCTAGTTCAAGAAATTTTCAGTTTCCGTTGGATGCAAATTATAATATCTTTGTCAGCAATGTTCAATTGATGTAAACACATATTTGTTCTGCTAGAAGCAATTCAATGTTACACTCAGAAAATAAAATCAGTCGTTTGAAGCGTATATCTATGCATAGCCAAAAAAACCATTATATTGTAAATATTATTTTACTATATCTAAGCAATCTCCCATTGGCATGGAAGCAATTTCTCCTCACGTGATGTGCTACAATTACAATTTCTCTGTAGTTGTGCTGCGATTACATTTTTTTCCTGCTTCATAGAACCACTATCCATGCTTCAATGAACGCATGCTTCAATTACAGTTTTTCTCTCCTTCATGCAACTTGGTTTCATGTTTCAATGGAGGCGTGCTTCAAATTCAATCACCAGACCCGGTCTCATCAAATACTTCACTTGCCGGTTCATGTCGCACATTCGGTCGGCAATGACTAGTGCTGCTAGCTTGTTTAATATATAAAGCATGTAACGAAACACATGTGTTGCAGAGTGTGTCTGATATAGAAGATGAAATAACATGCGGTGCCCCCATGTTTGGTTTTGGTAATTGATGCCAATCTCTATGGACTAATGATTGCCTTGAGTTATATTTGAAGGGTTTGTCCATAGGCTTTTCTTGGAGTCCATTTGTTGGTTTTAAGGAGAGTTTGTGATGACCAATGTGCTATTAAGGAATTATCCAAAGATTGGTCTCGTGAGTGTTGAGCTTATAACAAGCATGTCTTGAAGAAGAAGAGTGTGTGATCATTCATGTTTACCTTCAAGACATCATCCTAATGAAGAGAGTTGGAAAGGTTCAAGGTTGATCAAGACTAAGTCAACGAGTGAATCAAGTTGATCAACACACAAAGCGTAGAAGATGTACCAAGAGGGATCAAGCGATCCCATGGTATGGTAAGCACCGTCAGTTACGCTTTGTGTACTAACCCATGGTATCCGTGAGAGTTCTTTGTGGGATTAGGTTGCGGTGTGAAAGTTCAAGTAGGATCATCACGAAGAGATCATATGCTTCAAGCTTGCTGTCCATTGTGGTGGCAATGGACTTGTGAAGATGTGCTGAAGAGTGCTCACCCATAGTGGTGTATGGGAGAGTAATCTACTAGTCTTCACCGAGCCAACGCAATCAAGAAAGGTGGTCTAGCTTGAGGGAGTCAAGATCGTCATCATCCACCTCAAGTGGACTATGTGCAAGGCAAAGGTTTGCCCTTGATAGGTTTTCTATTTTACCGGTCTCATGGAAGTTGTGGGAGACCGAGTTATAGGATCAATTGCCGTACTATCAAGGGGGGCTCTCGATGAGTAGCTTGATCGTATCGTTCGTAGAGAGATCAAACTATTGCATCCTTGCATCATATTCTTTGGTTGTTGTTTGGTTGGTTCTTGTTTGGATTTTCTCCTTGTGTGATTTGGAGCTTATGGTCATCTTGATGACAAGCTCGAGTTCATCGAAAACGGAGTTCACACATGCATCTTCTATGATGTGTTAGATGTTGGAGGTTATGCTGGTTCTTCTCTGATGAAGGGTCCACTCCTCTATATCTTGGCATACCTCCCCTGCCTCTTCTTACTATAACTAGTCGCCGTTTTGATGCTACTCGTCTTCCTCTATCCAACAAGCTTGAGTTTGCTCAATTCGGAGCTCATTTGCATTAGTTATGACTGTTCTGGGTTTTTGCCATTACAGTTGTACCGCGGGACTGCTACTTCTCGAGCTTGCGTTGTATTCCCTCGAAGAGGAAAGGGTGATGCAGCACAGTAGCGTAAGTATTTCCCTCAGTTTTTGTGAACCAAGGTATCAATCCAGTAAGAGACCACGCACGAGTCCCTCGCACCTGCATAAACAAATAAGAACTTCGCAGCCAACATGATAAGGGGTTGTCAATCCCTTTACGGTCACTTACGAAACTGAGATCTGATAGAGATGACAGTTTGATATTTTTGGTATTTTGGTTATAAGAATAGAAAGTAAAAGCAGAAAAGTAAAGTAGATTGTAGATTGATATGTTGAGAATAGACCTGGGGGCCATAGTGTTCTCTAGTGGCTTCTCTCATGATAGCGATATTCTACGGTGGGTAAACAAATTACTGTCAAGCAATTGATAGAAAAGCGAATAATTATGAGACTATCTAGGCATGATCATTATATATAGGCATCACGTCCAAGACAAGTAGACCAAAACGATTTTGCATCTACTACTATTACTCCACACATCGACCGCTATCCAACATGCATCTAGTGTATTGAGTTCATAAGAACAGAGTAACGCCTTAAGCAAGATGACATGATATAGAGGGATAAACTCAAACTAAGTGATATAAACCCCATCTTTTTATCCTTGATGGCAACAATACAATACGTGCCTTGCTGCCCCTACCGTCACTGGGAAAGGACACCGCAAGATTGAACCCAAAGCCAAGCACTTCTCCCATTGCAAGAACTATAGATCTAGTAGGCCAAACCAAACCAATAATTCGAAGAGACTTGCAAGGATATTATAATCATACAAAAAGAGTTCAGAGAAGAACCAAATATTTCTCATAGATAATCTTGATCATAAACCCACAATTCATCGGATCTCGACAAACACACCGCAAAAAGAGATTACATCGAATAGATCTCCTTGAAGACTGAGGAGAACTTTGTATTGAGATCCAAAGAGAGAGAAGAAGCCATCTAGATACTAGCTATGGACCCGAAGGTGTGTGGTAAACTACTCACAATTCATGGTGAGGCGATGATGATGATGTAGAAGCACTCCGTGGTAGATCCCCCCTTCGGCGGAGCTCCGGAACATGCCCCAAGATGGGATCTCACGGGAACAGAAGGTTACGGCGGTGGAACTAGGGTTTTCTCTGTTGTTATGATGGTTTCGGGGCACGTAGGTATATATAGGAGGAAGGAGGGCACCGGGGGCCAAACGTGGGGCCCACGAGTCAGGGGGCGTGCCCTACGTATCTATAATTTTTTATTGTTCCATGCTATTATTTATGATGTTTTGGATGTTTAATAGGCTTTGTCATACACTTTTATATTATTTTTGGGACTAACCTACTAACCCAAAGGCCCAGTCCAGATTATTGTTTTTTGCCTGTTTCAGGGTTTTACAGATAAGGAATATCAAACGGAGTCCAAACGGAATGAAACCTTCGGGAGAGATATTTTTGGAGAAAATCACGCACTGGAGACTTGAGAACCACGGAGTAGGGCATACGTGGTGCCCTATAGGGGGGGGGGCGCCCCCCACCCTCGTGGGCACCACGTATGCCCTACTCCGTGGTTCTCAAGTCTCCAGTGCGTGATTTTCTCCAAAAATATCTCTCCCGAAGGTTTCATACCGTTTGGACTCCGTTTGATATTCCTTATCTGTAAAACCCTGAAACAGGCAAAAAACAATAATCTGGACTGGGCCTTTGGGTTAGTAGGTTAGTCCCAAAAATAATATAAAAGTGTATGACAAAGCCCATTAAACATCCAAAACATCATAAATAATAGCATGGAACAATCAAAAATTATAGATACGTTGGAGACGTATCAAACATCCCCAAGCTTAATTCTGCTCGTCCTCGAGTAGGTAAATGAGAAAAATAGAGTTTTTTATGTGGAATGCTAACCAACATAGTTTTTTAATGTAATTCTCTTAAATTGTGGCACGAATGTTCAGATCTGAAAGATTCAAGACAAAAGTCGATATTGACATAAGAAATAATAATACTTCAAGCATACTAACAAAGTAATCATGTCTTCTCAAAATACTATGGCTAAAGAAAGTTATCCCTACAAAATCATATAGTCTGGCTATGCTCCCTCTTCATCACACAAAATATTCATATCACACACAACCCGGATTTCAGCCAAGCACTTGTTTTCATACTCTATTCTTTCAAACCTTTCAACTTTCACGCAATAGATGAGAGTGAGCCATGGACATGGCAGTATGGGTGGAATAGAGATGGTTGTGGAGAAGACAAAAAGGAGGGATATAGTCTCACATCGACTAGGCGTATCAACGGGCTATGGAGATGCCCATCAATAGATATCAATGTGAGTGAGTAGGGATTGCCATGCAACGGATGTACTAGACTAAATATGTATGAAAGCTCAACAAAAGAAACTAGTGGGTGTGCATCCAACTTGCTTGCTCATGAAGACCTAGGGAATTTGAGGAAGCCCATTGTTGGAATATACAAGCCAAGTTCAATAATGAAAATTCGCACTAGTATATGAAACTGACTAAACATGAGACTCTATATCATGAAGAACATGGTGCTACTTTGAAGCACAAGTGTGGAAAAAGATCGTAGCAATTTTCCCTTTTTCTTTTCTTTCTTTTTTCTTTTTTTGGGCCTTTTTTTTCTTTGGCCTTTTTTCCTTTTTTTGGAGGGGCTTTATTGATTTAGCCTTTCCTCACATGGGACAATGCTCTAATAATGATGATCATCACACTTTCATTACAACTCGATATTACAACTCGATACTAGAACAAGTATGACTCTATATGAATGCCTCCGGCGGTGTACCGGGATGTGCAATGAATCAAGAGTGACATGTATGAAAAATTATGCATGGTGGCTTTGCCACAAATACGATGTCAACTACATGATCATGCATGGCAATATGACAATATTAAGCGTGTCATATGAACGAAACGGTGGAAAGTTGCATGGCAATATATCTCGGAATGGCTATGGAAATGCCATGATAGGTAGGTATGGTGGCTGTTTTGAGGAAGGATATATAGTGGGTGTATGGTACCAGCGAAAGTTGCGCGATACAAGAGAGGCTAGCAATGGTGAAAGGGTGAGAGTGCGTATAATCCATGGACTCAACATTAGTCATAAAGAACTCATATACTTATTGCAAAAATCTATGAGTCATCAAAACAAAGAAATCAACGCATGCTCCTAGGGGGGTGGTTGGTAGGAGTTAACCATCGCGCTCCCCCGACCTCCACACAAAGGTTGACACTTTACAAATACCTCATGCTCTAACTTCGTCACATAGCGGTTCACCATACGTGCATGCTACGGGAATCACTAACCTTAACACAAGCATTTCTCAATTTCATAACAACTCCACTAGCATGACTCTAATATCACTATCCTCATATCTCAAAACAATTATCAAGCATCCAACTTCTCATCATATTCAATGCACTTAGTGTGAAAGTTTTTACTACATTGATATTGGATGTCTATCATGTGAAGAATAGTTTTATAGCCTAAGCACATTACCATGCTGTTTTAATAGACTCTCAAATAGATATAAGTGAAGCATGAGAGATCAACAATTTCTACAAAATATAATCACCACCGTGCTCTAAAAGATATAAGTGAAGCATTAGAGCAAAAACTATTCAACTCAGAAGATATAAGTGAAGCACATAGAGTGTTCTTTCAATTTCTAGGCCATATTTAACACTCTCAAATAGGTGTGTCCAACAAGGATAATTGTGGAAAACTAAAAAGCAAAGACTCAAACTATACAAGATGACCCAAGTAAAACACATATCATGTGGTGAATAAAAATATAGCTCCGAGTATAGTTACCGATGGATGAAGACGAAAGAGGGGGTGCCTTCTCGGGGCATCCCCAAGCTTAGGCTTTTGGTTGTCCTTGAATTTTACCTTGGGGTGCCATGGGCATCCCCAAGCTTAGGCTCTTGCCACTCTTTGTTCCATAGTCCATCAAAGCAATACTGAAAACTTGAAAACTTCACAACACAAAACTTAGACAAAAATCTCGTGAGCTCCGTTAGTATAAGAAAGCAAACCACCACTCAAAGGTACTGCAATGAATTCATTCTTTGTTTATATTGGTGTTAAAAACTACTGTATTCCAACTTCTCTGTGGTTCATACTTCCCAATACTACTCATAGATGCATTGAAATAAGGAAACAACACACGAAAAACAGAATCTGTCAAAAACAGAACAGTCTGTAGTAATATACAGGTTTCACATACTTCTGTAACTCCAAAAAATTCGAACTAAATTGGTAACGTGAGGAATTTGTCTATTAATCATCTGCAAAAAGAATTAACTAAATAGCACGCTCCAGTAAAATCTGATGACCATTCTAGCGAGTGCTAACAATTCTGTTTTTCACAGCAAGATCATGTAAACTTCACACAAGTCTTCCCAAAGGTTCTACTTGGCATAAACACTAAACAAAACACAAAACCACATCTAAACAGAAACTAGATGCAATATTTATTCCTAAACAGAAGCAAAAAAAATTACAAAATTGGGTTGCCTCCCAACAAGCGCTATCGTTTTACGCCCCTAGCTAGGCACGATACATGGATAGATCTAGGTATTGCCATCTTTGGAAGGCAATCCATAAGTGGCTCTCATAATAGATTCATATGGTAATTTGATTTTCTTTCTAGAAAAGTGTTCCATGCCTTTCCTTAACGGAAATTGGAATCTAATATTTCCTTCTTTCATATCAATAATTGCACCAATCGTTCTAAGGAAAGGTTTACCAAGAATAATAGGACATGAAGGATTGCAATCTATATCAAGAACAATGAAATCTACGGGCACATAATTCCTATTGGCAACAATAAGAACATCATTAATCCTTCCCATAGGTTTCTTAATAGTGGAATTCGCAAGATGCAAATTCAAAGAACAATCATCAAGCTAATGGAATCCTAGCAAATCACACAAAGTTTTTGGGATAGTGGAGACACTTGCACCCAAATCACACAAAGCAAAGCATTCATGATCTTTAATTTTTATTTTGATAGTAGGTTCCCACTCATCATAAAGCTTTCTCGGGATAGAAACTTATAATTCAAGTTTTTCTTCATAAGATTGCATCAAAGCATCAACTATATGTTTAGTGAAAGCTTTATTTTGACTATAAGCATGCGGAGAGTTTAGTACGGATTACAACAAGGAAATACAATCAATCAAAGAGCAATTATCATAATTGAATCCATTGAAATCCAAAGTAGTGGGTTCATCACTATGCAAAGTTTTAATCTCTTCACTCCCACTTTTAACAATTTTAGCATCAAAATCTAAAAACTCCGAATCATTGGGACACCTTAAAGTAGAATCATCTCCAATCCTATCTTCATCAAGATTTATACTAGAAAACAATGATCTAATAGGAGACACATCAATAACTTTTAGATCTTCATCTTTATTTTCATGTTCTTTCGGTTTAGCAGCCATCTTATTGATCAAGGTGGATTGTTTGTCCGAAATTTGGGCTATTAAGTTCTCAAGATGGGCAAACTGAGATTTCAAACCATAAATTTCCTTAGACATATCATCAAGATCTTTATTCATATATTCCATCAATTTTTTCCGTTCTTTAAGCTCACTTCCGAAAAAATCATTGTGCTCAAATTGTATAGTCATAAAATGTCTAACAATGTTTTCAATCTCCTCCAACCTCTTGTGGTGAGGGTCAACATTGATAGGGAGAGCCATAGCGACAAGCAAGCAATCCAACACACACAAGAAAACAAGAGGCAAGCAGACGATAAACACACGGTAGAAGAAGGGCAAATAAAACGTCAAGGGTGAAGTGGTGGAGAGGAAAACGAGAGGCAAAAATGTAATGCGAAGGATAAGGGTTTGTGATAGGTACTTGGTATATGACTTTGGCGTAAGCCTCCCCGGCAACGGCGCCAGAAATTCTTCTTGCTACTTCTCGAGCTTGCGTTGTATTCCCTCGAAGAGGAAAGGGTGATGTAGCACAATAGCGTAAGTATTTCCCTCAATTTTTGTGAACCAAGGTATCAATCCAGTAGGAGACCATGCACGAGTCCCTCGCACCTGCACAAATAAATAAGAACTTCGAAGCCAACGCGATAAGGGGTTGTCAATCCCTTTACGGCCACTTACGAAAGTGAGATCTGATAGAGATGATAGTTTGATATTTTTGGTATTTTTGGTTATAAGAACAGAAAGTAAAAGCGGAAAAGTAAAGTAGATTGTAGATTGATATGTTGAGAATAGACCCACGGGCCATAGTGTTCTCTAGTGGCTTCTCTCATGATAGCGATATTCTACGGCGGGTAAACAAATTACTGTCAAGCAATTGATAGAAAAGCGAATAATTATGAGCCTATCTAGGCATGATCATTATATATAGGCATCACGTCCGAGACAAGTAGACCGAAACGATTCTGCATCTACTACTATTACTCCACACATCGACCGCTATCCAGCATGCATCTAGTGTATTGAGTTCATAAGAACAGAGTAATGCCTTAAGCAAAATGACATGATGTAGAGGGATAAACTCAAACTTAGTGATATAAACCCCATCTTTTTTATCATTGATGGCAACAATACAATACGTGCCTTGCTGCCCCTACTGTCACTGGGAAAGGACACCGCAAGATTGAACCCAAAGCCAAGCACTTCTCCCATTGCAAGAACTATAGATCTAGTAGGCCACACCAAACCAATAATTCGAAGAGACTTGCAAGGATATTATAATCATACATAAAGAGTTTAGAGAAGAACCAAATATTTCTCATAGATAATCTTGATCATAAACCCACAATTCATCGGATCTCGACAAACACACCGCAAAAAGAGATTACATCGAATAGATCTCCTCGAAGACCGAGGAGAAGTTTGTATTGAGATCCAAAGAGAGATAATAAGCCATCTAGATACTAGCTATGGACCCGAAAGTCTGTGGTAAACTACTCACAACTCATGGTGAGGCGATGATGATGATGTAGAAGCACTCCGTGGTAGATCCCCCCTTTGGCGGAGCTCCGGAACAGGCCCCAAGATGGGATCTCACGGGAACAGAAGGTTACGGTGGTGGAACTAGGGTTTTCTCTGTTGTTCTGATGGTTTCGGGGTACGTAGGTATATATAGGAGGAAGGAGGGCACCGGGGGCCAAACATGGGGCCCACGAGGCAGGGGGTCCGCTTTAACCCCTTTAAGCTAACCCGTAGCGATGGCCTCATGACTAAATCCTTTTGCTAGGATATCTGCCTTGCTAAATCCACGACAGTTGGCGCCCACCGTGGGGCTATCGCACGATGGTTTCGAGTTCTTGAAGGACAGCTTTGAAGGACTCAAGGGCTACGCAGTGGGCCGGATGACTAAGAGTCGTCGCGGCCGGATCTACATCGACGATGCAGGCTGGGGCCCCGAGGCCGATTCAATCGAATACGGGTACCGGGTCCCCTTCGGCAGCATCCACGTCTTCATCGGCAAGATCGGTGAACCAGGCCCTGAGCCGGACATCTTCCCCAACATCATCGAGCTGACTCAGCGTGCGAGACTAGCCCGGATTCAGCCAGCCATGAAGCACGTCTTCGTTGGAGCAGTGCATGGAGTGCAAACCGAGGACATATCGGACTCTGGCGGCGAGACAGTTGTCTATTCCGGCGATGAATCTTCTTCCGAAGAGACATAATCTTTGTATCTGCTGCAGGACGGTCGATCAGAGGGTTGTTCCGATGGAGACAGTATTCTGGACACCCTGGATCTGCCAAACCGGGTCGCTGTCTTTATGGCCGGATCACAACCTGTGCAGCAGTCCTCAACAATAGCGGCGTTGACATCAGACGCGATGGGGGCTAGAGCTAGGGATCCTCCCCCGTCGCCATCTGACACCTTATCCTTCTTGGTCGACACTTTGACAGCATTACTGACAGCAGAGGTAACCTAGGCCAACAAGGAGCAGCATGACGCGGAGGTCGCTCAGGTGAAGGGCCGGATTGAGCAGGCCAAGTTGGACTTGGCTGCCGAGAAAGTTAGGATGGCTACAAAGCAGGAAGAGCTTGATGCCCAGGCTTATCGACTCATGTTAGATCAGAACGCTTCACATGAGGTAATGAGGAGAAGGCAACGATCTCGCTTACCGCCGGTCTATGAGGCAAGGAATCTCTTCAGCACGCCAGGAGCAGGAACCAGTAACCAGCCAGAGGTGAACCGGGGAGGAGCACCGGGCACGGGCGCGTCGGTTCAGCCACCCGCCGCAGAGCCAAACCGCCAAGTTGTGTGGGCCCAACATGTGCCCACCCCTCCTGGTCATTATTCCAATCCGCTGGACAACATAGTTGCTGCCGCTTTACGACTGGCCGCCGTTCCTATTGAAGGAACGTCCCCCATAGCGGTGGAAGCATGATGGGCCAGGGAGTTGTTGGACACGACGCTAACTCAACAACAAGCTTATTCCTATAGCCGGGAGAGGATTCACTCGACTCCCTGTCCGAGCCGGAGTTATACTAGGCGTCTGGATGAACCGGCCGTATCAAGCAGTGCACAGAGACGTAATCAGCTGAGGTGGGATAATCCGGCAGGAGGAGAGGCGCACGCTCAAGACGTGGTGGATCAGGCCAGGCAGCGCCGGGAGGCCGAGGTAACAGCGCAGTACGAAGCCCGTCAGGCGACGCCGGTTCGTCCGACCACCACAATTGAACCGGGGGTCATGTCTAGTTCCCTGGGCATGCCGTGTCTCATCCCCGCTTTACGGAACGTGAAACAACCCAAGGATTTCAAAGGACCGCGCAAAGTACCCAATTACACGGCGGATTTGGCTCCAGAGGCATGGGTTGAGAGTTACGAGATGGCAATGGAGATGCTGGATGTGGATGATGTAGCATGTGCCAAGTACTTCACAATGATGCTCGAGGGCACGGCTCGTACTTGGCTGAAGGGTTTACCACCTAATTCCATCGGATCATGGGCCGAGTTGCGGCGCCGGTTTATCAATAACTTCAAAAACACATGCAAACAACCAATGTCTGTTGTTGATTTAGCTACCCGCGTTCAAGGAGAGCAGGAGTCCACAAGCAGTTGGGTGCGTCGAGTGTCAGAGATCTTGCACTCCTCCAATAGCATAACCCCAAGTACATCAGTGGTAACCTTGGAGGGAAATTGCCGGTTTGAACCTTTGCGATTAAAGTTGGGATGGCTTAAACGTGATTGCAATGACATGGGGACGCTCATGGGCTCTTTAGTAAAGTATGGAGACTATGATAACACCAAAAATCCAGACGCAGATGGAGACAAGTCAGGGAAGGCGAGCAAGAGTGGTAAACCGCCGCAGCCCAATTCGATGAGTCAAGGATACAATGGTAAGCATAAAGCGGATGGCAACTCAGATTTTGTGGCCAACACCAACGCTCAGGAGGATGGACAATGCGGTAAGGGTAGACCGCATCCACGTAATGGGAGGCCACCTATTAATCTGGAACGCCAGTTGAATGTGCCTTGCCCAAAGCACGGCACCCCAGAAAAGCCAGCTACGCATCTCTGGAAAGACTGCTTTATTATGCAGGAATTCATGAATCGGACTAGGTATGATCACGGGCCCTCCGGCGGATCAGGCCCAGGATTCCAGGGTCCAGGTTATCAAGGTGGTGGATCCGGTTCAGGATACCAAGGTAATAACAACAACCACAACGGGCACAATCAGCATAACCAGCAGCATGGTCAGGGCGGATACAACAATCAGGGAAATCAACAACGTCAGCAGTCCGGATATCAGAATAATCTGAAGGAGCTGAGCAGTGGGCAGTATCATGTCTTCACCACAAGCCCGTGCAAGCGTGACCAGAAAGTTCTAAAGAGGGCAGTACATTCTATTGAACCGGCAGTGCCACGTTTCCTGCGTTGGTCGGAGCAGCCCATTGTGTGGAGCAGAGAGGATCATCCGCCCCGGGTTGACAATCCGGGTCAGCTGGCTCTGGTGGTGGCACTGCAGGTAGGTGGCTACAAATTTACTAAAGTGCTTATGGACGGAGGCAGCAGCATCAACTTTCTGTATTATGAGACTTTCCGGCGTATGGGGCTAACAGATAAGAAGCTTCGACAGTCCAATACAGTGTTTCATGGGGTGGTGCCAGGTAAATCGGCCTATCCAGTTGGCAAGATCGATCTAGAAGTTACCTTTGGAGATGAACACGACTCCAGGTCAGAGACCGTGACCTTTGAGGTGGTAAAGATCAAGAGCCCATACCATGCCTTGTTTGGGCGGCCGGTTTACGCCAAATTCATGGCTAGACCGTGTTATGTCTATCTACAGCTCAAGATGCCGGGCCACAAAGGAACCATTACGGTTCATGGGAGTCGCAAGATTGCATTAGAATGCGAGGAAGGTGACGCAGCTTATGCGACAGCGGTTTGTGCAACCGAGGAGCTGAAGTTTTATAAGGACAATGTTGATCCGGCAGATATGTCTCCGCTGAAGAAACCAACCACAGAGCATGATCCGGCTTGAAGTTCAAATCGGCTGAAGAGACCAAGCAGGTTGGCTTTGTTCCTGACGATTCATTCAAGCAGTTCACTATCAGCGCTAACCTAGATCCAAAATAGGAAAGCACACTCATCGAGTTCATCCGTGAGAACCGGGACATCTTTGCATGGAAGCCATCTGATATGCCAGGTGTACCGAGGGAACTCGCTGAGCACAATCTCAATATTGATCCTAAGTTTAAACCGGTGCGCCGCTTCAATGAAGAGAGGCGCAAGGCTATTGGAGAAGAAGTGGCTAGACTCTTAGCCGCATGTTTTATAGTTGAGGTGTTTCATCTAGAGTGGTTGGCTAATCCGGTGCTAGTACTTAAGAAAAATGGCACTTGGAGAATGTGTGTTGATTACACAGAACTGAACAAGGCTTGCCCAACTGATCCTTTTGCTCTCCCCCGTATTGGTCAAATCATTGATGCTACGACAGGATGTGAGCGTCTTAGTTTTTTGGATGCATACTGAGGTTATCATCAGATCAAGATGGCAGTTAAGGACCAGGATACGACGGCCTTCATAACTCCATTCGGAGCCTTCTGCTATGTATCTATGCCATTTGGGCTTAAGAGCGCCCAGGCAACCTACCAGCGTTGTGTGCAGAACTGCATTCAGGGACATATTGGGCGGAATGTTCTCGCATATGTGGATGACATTATGGTGAAATCCAAGAAGGAGGAGACACTGATAGCAGATTTGAAAGAAACTTTTGTCAATCTCCGGGTCTATAAAATGATGCTTAATCCGGAGAAGTGCGTTTTTGGTGTTCCGGCAGGCAAGCTCCTGGGGTTCTTGGTATCAAACAAAGGAATCGAAGCTAATCTGGAGAAGATCAAGGCGATTACATCCCTAGCTAAACCGGCATGCATCAACGATGTCCAGCGCGTGGCGGGCCGTATTGCAGCACTCAACCGGTTTATCAGCTGTTTTGGGGAGAAGGCTATCCCGCTTTATCAGATGATGAAAAAGACAGACCGCTTCGTCTGGAGTGATGCTGCTGATGCTGCATTTGAGGACCTGAAGAGGCAATTGGCAGAGCCACCGGTCCTTGCTGCCCCAGTTGACAATGAGCCGTTGTTGTTATACGTGGCTGCTAATGCTCGTGCAGTAAGCGTTGCCATTGTGGTAGAGTGCAAGGAGGCAGGCAAATAATATCTGGTTCAGCGGCCGGTTTACTACATCAGTGAGGTGCTCATCGAATCAAAGCAGAGATATCCGCATTGGCAGAAACTAGTGTATGGAGTCTTCATGGCAAACCGGAAGCTAAAGCACTGTTTTCAGGGCCACCCAATCACCGTTGTCAGTGCAACTCCGTTAGGGGATATAATCCAGAGCAGAGAAGCTATTGGGCGGGTTGCAAAGTGGGCCATTGAACTTAGCCCGCACGGATTAAAGTATGTGCCCTGTACTGCGATAAAGTCCCAAGCACTGGTGGATTTCATCAACGATTGGACAGAGTTGCAAGCACCTGAGGAGAAGCCGGATCACACATACTGGACTATTCACTTTGACGGTTCAAGGCAATTGGAGGGCTCGGGGGCTGGAGTCGTGTTAACTTCCCCACTAGGTTATAAGTTCTGTTATGTCCTCCGTTTAATGTTCCCTTGTACTAACAATGCTGCTGAGTATGAAGCTCTCCTTCATGGTCTGCGGATGGCCAAGGAGATGAACTTGAGCCGGGTTAAGTGTTTTGGCGATTCAGACCTGGTGGCACAACAAGTATCTGGCAAGTGGGACTCCAAGGATCCACTCATGGCAGCATATCGAAGAGAGGTGGACGCAGTCGTTGGACACTTCAAGGGTTATCAGGTGGATCACATAGACCGACGAAAGAATGAAGCGGCCGACGCGTTAAGCTGGCTGGGTTCCCAGCGTAAACCGGTTCCACCTAATACCTTCTTAAATGAGTTGCACAATCCGTCGGTGCAGGTACCTTCAGAGGAGGACTTGGCTGTTCCTGATCTGGAGGCACAATTGGTTGCAGCACTTCATGTCATTCCGGATTGGACGCTCCCTTACCTGGCATACATGAACCGAGGTGAGTTGCCAGAGGACGAAGTCATAGCTCGGCAGATAATCCGGCGGTCTGAGTCAATGACTATTGTCAATGGAGAACTTCATCATCGCAGCGTTTCAAGAGCATTTCAGCGGTGTGTGTCACCGGAAGAATGCTGTGATATTCTTAGAGAGATTCATGAAGGGGATTGCGGTCATCATGCCGGTTCAAAACCTTTGATGGCTAAAGCTTTTCGTCATGGGTTCTACTGGTTGACGGCTCATGCCGATGCAGAGGAATTGGTCAGAAAATGTGATGCTTGCCAGAAATTCTCACGGCGTGCTCACATACCGGCGCAGGAGTTAAGGATGATTCCAATCACTTGGCCGTTTGCGACTTGGGGGCTTGATATGGTTGGACCCTTTAAGAGATCCCAAGATAAGAAAACCCACCTTTTGGTGGCAGTGGACAAGTTTACCAAATGGGTTGAAGCAGAACCTGTCAGTAAGTGTTATGCATCAACAACGGTTCGGTTCATCAAAAAGGTGATTTTCCAGTTTGGCTTTCCACACAACATTATAACTGATAATGGCAGCAATCTATCCAAGGGGGCTATGGAGGAGTTTTGTCAACGAGAGCGCATCCGTATCGATGTATCATCAGTAGCTCACCCTCAGTCTAATGGCCAAGCTGAAAGAGCCAATCAAGAGATCTTGAGAGGCATCAAACCCCGGCTTATGGTTCCTTTGCAGAGAACACCGGGTTGTTGGGTGGAGGAGTTGCCTTCTGTACTATGGAGCATCAACACTACACCTAACAGATCACAGGGTACACGCCTTTCTTCATGGTATATGGAGCTGAAGCGGTCCTCCCTAGTGATATCCGTCATGACTCGCCGCGGGTGGCGGCTTACGTTGAAATGGATAATGAACAAGCAAGACAAGATGCATTGGACCGGCTAGACGAGGAACGGGACATGGCAACAGCTCGATCGGCGATATATCAGCAAGATCTGCGCCGGTACCATAGTCGCCGGGTTAAGACCAGGACGTTTCAAGAAGGAGATTTGGTGCTCCGACTCATCCAAGACCAAACGGACATGCACAAGCTATCCCCACCTTGGGAGGGACCCTTTGTGGTCAGCAAGAACCTGAACAACGGATCATACTACCTCGTCGACGTTCGAGAACATAAGGACTCACGTACGGTGGAGGAGGAGACCAAGCGGCCGTGGAACATCGCTCTTCTTCGACCTTACTATACTTGAGCCATAGGCTCCGCTTTATGTACATATCTTTACAATGTATATATTATGATCAATATAATAAACTGGCGCCCCCGGTAAACCGGGGTATCAGCCATCTTTTTCATAAGAGTATCACATGGGGGCTTCCGTAATCAAGGGGAGTTCCTATGGCCTCTTAAACCGACGCCTTCGATAAATTGAGGTATCAGCCATCTTTTTGTTCGTAAGAGTATCACATGGGGGCTTCCGTGGGCAAGGGAGTTTCCTATGGCCTCTTAAACCAGCGGCCACACCAAGACCATCATAAGGGCACAACTCTGGTTGCTTCGGCAATTTCCACATGATGATGAGGGGCAAAAGAGAGTTTGATGGCTAGCATAACTCAAACATAGGCCCCGACGAGCAATGCTCAAACGCTACCTGGGGGCTCCTGATGCAAGTCATCAGCGAGTTGAAAACTCTTGTAGTGAACACGGCTTGGAAGCTTGGTGTATACACCTAAAACCCCGGATTAACCTGCCTGCATCAAGTCGGTCACGCCGCCCAGGTAAACCTGGTACGACCCGTCGAATGTACACACAAGTCAATCCTTATGGACCCTGAACTTGGTAACGTTAAATTGACGATCATCAAGTGATTACAGAAGTCAAATCTTTACGAGATTTTGAACATTGGTAGCATTTGACATTGATGATTTGGTTAAGATTGCGACCATCTTAACAGGCTTTGCTAAAATGGTTAATGACAGTAGCCTGGCAGCTCATAAAAAGCCTCAAATTTGGAGCCTGGCAGCTCGTAAAAAGCCTCGGCTACATGGTCTTATTTGCCCAAAAACTTTATTTTCTATTTTTTACGATTTCTCAAATCTTTACCTTCAAGGTCATTGGTTTATCAACCAAGTCCATTGGTTCAAGGAGTGGATGGCTACAAAGTTGCCATTACATCCGTGTTTACAGAATTATAGTCTGGGTTATAAACACCAGTACTAAATTATAGTTAAAGCGGAGTTCATTATAACCCGGTTCGGCCTTCATGGTGAGCCGACAATTAATCAAGGGAATCATCTGCACTTACACCTTGGATCATTGCTGCCGGATTAAGGTTTATTAAAGATACACTTAATCGCATGTATGATACATGTTTATATTTTATACACAGTTCATGTTATTAACTTAGATCATGTGTTTGGGCAATATGACCCGTCTGGCGGTAAACCGCCAGGACACTTTGAACTTTGTTTTGTTCAGAAACAAGTAGAATAAACCGGCAAAGCATTGAAAGCAGGATGTATTTCAGAAGCTGCCAAGCAAAGCAATATCACAAAAGATAGTGTGGGACAAAGACAGTATCTCAACTATTCTATTACAAGGCACTGAAAGGCCCAAAATAATGCCAGTTTCCTCATAAGTGCTCAAGGCGTAAAGGTAAACCGGAGCTGGTTCACGATTCTGCATCAGCCCGTCGTGACGATTGAGGGTCGGCCTGCTCTGGGTCTTCGGTGACTTCTTCTAGCTGTTGGAAATCAGTGGTGCTCCAGTCAATATTGGCAAGGGCTCGGAAATAAACTTCGTCATTTATAAGTTCTGACGGATCAAGGTCAGGAGTGAAGGTGTGCTTACGGACGGGTGGAATAAGATTCTCAATATCATAGGATGGACGTTCCACCCGTACATTCTCCAGATCATAACCCGGGTGGTATCTTGATAAGTCCGCTTCATCAGCAAGTTTACTGGCAAGAGGCCGCATATCCTTGGTTAAGGCACGAAGATCATCACTGGAGAAAGCTGATCTGTCCTCCTTCATACTCGAATAGCCATTCATTGCCTCAGCCGGATCAAAATCAGGAACCCACGCCTTGGCTCGGGTTAAAGCCATCGGAGACCCTGCTCTTGCAGATGATTTCTTCACTTCGACAAGATGGGCAGGCAAAATTGACAGTTTCTCCAAAGTACCTTGGATAGTGGTTGGAGCAGGTTTATTGTGTGAGATAGCGTTGATGGCCCTCTGAGCGCTGGAATAAAGCTGCTCCACCAAAGTGTACGCAGCTTTCAGTTTCTTCCGCACGTCATCGCCAAGATGAGTGATGCACATCATCGTCATTATAAGTTAAACCAGAACAGTACATGGTTGCAAGAATAAGCTTATGTCAAAGAACTTACCGAAGATAGCAGAAGTCATGTCATTTATTTGCTGCTTCAACCCAGACAGCTCTTCTGTCACCGGATTAAGAGCAGCCTCAGCATCACTGGCTCTCTTCTCCAAAGCAGCCTTTTCCACCTCCCAAGTGGACTGCTCCGCTTCAAAATACTTCTTTAGCTTTTCCATATTAGCTAAAACAAGGGTAAGCTCCTCCTTGGCTTTAATCAAAGCAGTCTCTTGGAAGGTTAGGCTATCTCGGAGTTCAGTTATTTCAGAGGCCCTCCGGTTCAAGTTAGTCTGCCAAGGATGAAGCATATCAGATATCCATAGAGCAAGCAATTCAATCAAAGTCCCAAGCACATAACAAGTTATGCACTTGACACTTGGGGGCTAATGTGACATTATTCTAAGCATAGGAAAGTCCCGGTTTACCCTCAATAAAGTAAACCGGCCCTTAAGGGATATACGTGCAAGTCAAAGTGCTATATTTGATCTACTGAAGTCCCGGTTCACCCTAAAAGGCTAAACCGGCACTTGGGGGCTACCATGGACTAAAGGTACAGCTACAAGGCACAAGCAGAAATGAAGGACAAAGGAAAAGAAATTACCTCATATCGTTCTTTCATTAAGTTCACCAGGCCGGCCTCATGGTCATGGCTGGTGTATAGCCGGTTTAAGTACCCAGAGTGAAGCTTCTGGGCACTAAGCTGGGCCTAGCTGGACAGGTCGGTGCTCCACTTGCCCTTGTCCTTATGGAGAAGTTCTTCCTTGGCAGTATGTTTGGCCAGGATGACAGGCTCTCCTGGGGTGGTAAAACCGGTCCCAGTAATTTCAACATCATCAGGTGAAGTAGCAGTTGGCCTGGAAGGATCAGCAGCAGCGGGATTGGAAGGTATAGGACTAGCAGGGGCCGGACTAGCCCGAGCAGGGCTAGTCCGGACAGGGCTGGCCGGTTCAGCGATATACTCCATGGGGTCGTCCCCCGGAGCGGCAAGGTCTTCCCGATCCATAGGAGGAGGATCATCATGTGGAATTTCAACATTTTCTTCCAATGGATTAGCAAGCTCAGGGTCGTCCGCCGGTCCAGAAGTGGTATTATCTACTGCCGGTTTACTCAATTTGGCCTTCTTGCTAGGCTTGGGCATACTGAAAAGATTAAAGAGATGATGAAAATCAAAAGTAAAAAATGAAACGTTAAACCGGACAGAGTAAAAAACAGCTTACCCGTGGACAGTCTTGAGCGCAGGGACTTGTGTGGCGGATGATTTGCTGGAAGAAGAGAGAGGAGTTTCCTGATAATTCGGGTCAGACGGGTTAAGAGGTTGACGAATAAGACCCGCTTTGGGATGAAGAGCAGTTGGAGTAAGTAAAACCTCGGAACGACGCCTTCGAACCGGAGTGTGAGTCAGTCCGGTGGATTCAACCACATGGCCACTGTGGCGAGTGGTGCGGCGAGCTTCATGTTGCTGTTTCTTCAAAAGAAAGTTTGGTTCCAGTTGATTATAAGGATGAGAAAACTTAAACTTCCCCACTACTCAACGAACTTTGGGTGGCAATGGTTCTGAGTCAGAGGAAAGAGAGATTACCTCAACATCACTCGCTTTACTACCTTCAGCCAGATCCAGGGAAAAGTCATTGTTAATAGAAATACAGACAAAGGAAAGATTAAAAAGTCATAAGAACTAGGTGATACCTCTGAGGCCGGATCATCTTCCTCCGCGTTTGAACCGGACGCAGCGGTAGGTTTCTTCTTGTGTTTCTTCACAGCCAGGGTCTTTTTGCGAGATGGCTTCGCCGGTTTGTCCTGGGTTTTCCTCTTCCAAAAAGGGTCATTAGCCTGTTTAAAGGGAATAAACGCATGTCAAGCCTAGCAATATGGATGGATTAAAAAAAAGTAAAGGGACATAGGAATCTCTTACCGATGGCGGTTTATTAGCCACGCAGAAGGGTGCCAATCCGATTAGACTGCACTCTTCTAGAGGTATATTCAGCAATTTCTTGACAGATTCATTAACCTCAGTCACTGATAGTATCAGATCTGTATGGCGCAAGGGATCCTTGGTGTTCCCAGTATACTCACACATTAAACCGGAACGCCGGCTTAACGGAAGAATGCTCCAAGAGAGCCAGCAGCGGACGGAATCAACTCCTGTCAGTACGTTGGCTACAAAGGCCGTGAGCTTTAAAAGTTGAGGGCATATTGCGCTCGCTCCTGGGCACTTAAGCGCTGAGGAAAAGGATGGCTCTCTAGAAGACGGTGGGGGCGATAACCCGGCATTGGATTTTCCCCTTCTGGTGAAGTGTCAACACAGTAGAACCAAGTTTGATTCCATTCCTTGGGATGGCTGTGGAGAGTAGCGTGAGGAAAGCTAACATCTTTCCTTTTCTGAATACTCATTCCGCCAAGTTCAGTATTTGGGCCATCATGAAACTCAGTCCGACGGTTTAAATGAAAGAAGTCCCGGAATAGCTCCACTGATGGCTCTTCTTGTAAATAGGCTTCAGAGAAGACTTGGAAGTTGCAAATATTTGATATAGAGTTGGGACCTATGTCTTGGGGATGGAGCTGAAAATCTGCCAACACGTCACGGAAAAACTTTGACCCTGGAGGGTTAAAACCCCGGGCTAGGTGATCGAAAAAGACAATAATTTCTCCCTCCTTAGGCTTAGGAGGACACTCCTTTCCGGGGGCTCTCCAGTGAAGGATATCAATTGGGCCTAAAGCGCCAATGGAGGCCATCTTTTCTAAGTCGTCCTCAATGATCCGGGATGGGACCCAGTTGCAAGTAACAAACTGCTTGGCCACGGAAGTCATCTTTTTCAAAGGGGAAGGCTGAAAATACAATAAAGATCCGGTTTATGATCTACGAAGATTTAAACCGGTATATTCTATGAAGGTACTGATCTAACTGGCGGTCTAAGCAGGGGCTTAATGGTATCTACCGAATTAAACATCCGGAACAACTATAAGTATGATGTCTACCGGATTATGAAGGTTGAAAGGGAAGTCTAAACCGCCAAACATGGGCAGGTAAGGCGCGGATCTAAAGTGTGGGGAAACAATTTTCACACAAGCAGCAGTAAGATATGGATCTACAACATATGGAAAATTCAAAGCTAATTCAAAGTATATTCAGCGGAAACGGTGAAGGTCTTTTAGCAGATTCAGTCCAGACTAATCATATTGGAAAGGACAGATTGCAATGACAGAGCGGAGTCATGCTAATGGTAGTTGACCTAAAATCTTGAAGATCTACGGCTAAGCACTATCTATGGCGAAGAACCGCGAAGAACAGGGATTCATCTATGAACGCGCAAGAAACCCTAGAACTGGATCTACGGGAAGGAAATAAGTGAACGTACCTGAGGCAATGGAAGTAGAAAGGCACCGGCGAATCTCTAGACGCGTTCAGGTTGATGCAGCGGCCGGGCTCGACGGAGGCGCATAACTTGGTGGACGGCGGCGGAGCTCGAGCGTCAGAGGACAGAGGAAGAAGAAGCAAGAGGGAAAAAGAGATGCCCCTCGACCCTATTTATAAGTCGAAGGGATAAAACGGTAGGCGCGGGAATCGAGGAGCCCAAAAAGCGGACATGGACGATGCTGTCGTCTCGATCTTCGGAGCTTTAATGAGTAAAGGTAAAAAACAGATACAAGTATTAAATGCGCAAGATGGCGTCACGACGGTTTAAAGTGATTTTAGGAGATGACTTCATGACCGATTTACAAAGCATTATGAAGCAGCAGAAAGGAAGATCTTTTACATGATTTTGAAGATTGACATGAACAGGTTCAAATCAATCTGGGGCCTAATGTCAGGGATATTACTACCAGGTATAAACCGCCCAGGAGGGGCCGGTTTATGTTATCAAGATTATCTTATCAAAGGCCCAGCAGAGCATGAAGTAGGAGATTTCAACCCAAGAGGTTTAGAGCCCAAGTGTTAGGGCCCATGATTTGTAAACCGTCATACTATGTACTTGGAATGTAAGATAGAAAGAGCAGAGACCGAGGCGGACACGTTTATGAGCCAGCCTCAGGACTCCGTAAACCGGACCGGGCGTCACCTCTTATATAAAGGGACGACCCGGCGACGGTTCAAGGGAGAACAACAGACCAAGACACAGGCAAAGCAGATTCGCTCCCTGGTCATCGAAACCCCAGCAATACAGACCAAACTAGACGTAGGCTTTTACCTTCATCGAAGGGGCCTAAGTACTATAAAATCCCGGTGTCCTTGTCCGCTTTAACCCCTTTAAGCTAACCCGTAGCGATGGCCTCACGACTAAGTCCTTTTGCTAGGACATCTGCCGTGCTAAACCCACGACAGGGGGCGCCCCCACCCTCGTGGGCACCACGTATGCCCTACTCCGTGGTTCTCAAGTCTCTCATGCGTGATTTTCTCCAAAAATATCTCTCTCGAAGGTTTCATTCCGTTTGGACTCCGTTTGATATTCCTTTCCTGTAAAACCCTAAAACACGCAAAAAACAACAATCTGGACTGGGCCTTTGGGTTAGTAGGTTAGTCCCAAAAATAATATAAAAGTGTATGACAAATCCCATTAAACATCCAAAACATCATAAATGATAGCATGGTACAATAAAAAATTATAGATACGTTGGAGACGTATCAGGGACCAAGCGGTAGTACCGCCATAGGGGGTGATACCTCACAATTGCAGTCTCCAGGTGTTTTCCAAGCGGTTGTACCGCTGCCCCCGGGCGGTTGTACCGCCTGGTGCTTGGAAAACCCCGGGTCTGCGGCAAGGCGGTAGTACCGGCCCACTACCGCCCTACCATCAGACTGGGTTCTGTTGTGGAGCGGCTCTTGGGCGGTGGAGGCCCGGTTGGTCAGGTCAACTAGTTTTGAGCGGAACTACCGGTGTCCATAGCGGCTGTACCGCTTGGGACTTAGCCACCACCCGCGCTCGGCCCTGGCGGTTGCACCGGCGCAACCACCGTATCAACTACCGCTTAGGGGTGTCTCCTCTCTGTTTTAAAGCGGTTGTTGAGCGGTGGTGGTGCGGTTGTTCCGGTTACTCATTTTTGCCGGTACTACCACCCGTTCCACCGGTTGTACCGCTCCGTAGGATTTCTGCAGCATTCCCGTGTTTTCCGGTTGTACCGGTCCTCTTAGCGGTTGTACCGCTCCTGCAGTTTTCTGCACATAATGGGCACATTCGTGGGGTCCTATAAAAGGGGGTCTTCTTCCCCAATGGACTTTATCTCTTTAGCTCGTGTTCTTCCCCCATTGTTGACCTTCTTGGAGCTTGCTATCTCTCAATCCCTCCATGGAGTCTTGCTAGTTTTTGGGGGAAAAGAGAGAGGAGATCTAGATCCACATTTCCACCAATCACTTTCTCCTCTAGGTGAGGGGAACCCCTTGGATCTAGATCTTGGAGTTCTTGGTGTTCTCCTTCTTGTTCTTCCTCTCTTTTCCCTCCATAGTATTAGTTGCTTTGGTGGGATTTGAGAGAGAAGGACTTGGGCACTCCGTGTGCCCTTGCCATTTCATTTGGTGCATCAGTGTGAGTTCCACACGGTGATACGTGGAAGTGAAGCTGAGAAGCTTATTACTCTTGGGTGCTTGGTACCCTTGAGCTTGTTCCTCTTGGGTGCTTGGGCGCCCTAGACGGTTGAGGTCACCTCGGAGCCATATTCCATTGTGGTGAAGCTTCGTGGTGTCGGTGGGGGCCTCCAATTAAGTTGTGGAGATAGCCCAAACCTTTGTGGTGTTCGGAGCTCAATCATTATGGTGTAAAGCTCCGGGCAAGTGCCGGGGTCTCCAATTGGGTTGTGGAGATCGCCCCGAGCAACTTGTACGGGTTCGGTGACCGCCCCCAATGGTTGCCATTTGTACGGGTTTGGTGACCGCCCTCAAGGGCCCCTTAGTGGAAGCACGGCATCTTGCATTGTGCGAGGGTGTGAGGAGATTATGGTGGCCCTAGTGGCTTCTTGGGGAGCATTGTGCCTCCACACTGCTCCAAACGGAGATTAGCATCCGCAAGGGTGTGAACTTCGGGATACATCGTCGTCTTCAGATGTCTCGGTTATCTCTTACCCGAGCCTTTTACTTATGCACTTTACTTTGTATTAGCCATATTGTTTCTTGTCATATATCTTGCTATCACCTAGTTGTTTATCTTGCTTAGCATAAGTTGTTGGTGCACATAGGTGAGACTAGTTGTTGTAGGTTTTCTGCTTGACAAATTAACCGCTAGGTTTATTCCGCATTTGTTCAAGCCTAAACCGTAATTATTTTAAAGCGCCTATTGTGCCTATTCACCCCCCGCTAGGAGACATTCACGATCTTTCAACAGAAGCAAATTGACGACCAGGAAGAACCAAATATTTAGGGTGTTGAAAACATGTTATACTAGTAGAACGCCTGTGCGTTGCTACGGGCTATAATGCATACATAAATTAATAAAACAAATGATTAAGGTCGCCTCTAAGGTCGAAGCTTATTTCTCCCTCATACATTATGGCGTGTTTGAGGCTCCTCGAAATTCAACCATCTAGACAGTCGGAGATCCCCCAATCCAGATCATATGTGGGGAGAAATGTGATTGTCCGGACTATGGGCCATGCTATATATCTCCAATACGCAGGCCGAACACAAAAACCTATCCCATGACACACCCTTCTTCTTTTTCTGTCGGACCCTATCTTTTCCGCACGGCTTCCGGCTGCAGCGGGATATTTCTCGCTAGCTGGAGCCCTTTCTTTTAGAAACGGGTGACGCCCACCTCACCTTTGTTGTGCGTTGCCCGTGCATTGCTAAAGGGGCATATATATTCTAGTATTCAACATTAATTTTGTCTAATATATATTTTTTAGGGACAACTACATTTGACCCCTTAGTTGTGTCACACCTGTTTGATTTGCCCCAAAATTCAAAAAAACCCTCGTTTCTGTCCAGCTCGTTCCATCCTCTTATACTTTTGCCCTTTCACCGTTTGACTGACACTTTGAAAATTTCATAACGAATTCATACTAACTCCAAAAAATACAAATAAGATATCAAAATGTTCAGAACAACATCACCTATATGTGCATGTCATTTGCATTCATGAAAAAAGTGTTCAAAAGCCCTCATCTTAGTTTGACCTCATATGATCTCAGCATGAATAGTAAAATTTAGAAAATGATAAAAAAATAAAAAAATCTGAATTTTTTTGTGGCAAACATTGACAAATGTTTTGAGTGATTATAAAGTTTCATCATGAAATGACATTCGTGGAAGTCGTGGCAAGAAAATTAAATTGATGCTCCAAAACAAAAGCATTCTTGGGTGCTGATTTCTTTGCCACAACTTCCATCTATGTCATTCCCTTATGAAACTTTCCATGCGCTGAAAACATTTGTCAATGTTTGCCAGATTTTCTTCAGTATTTTTTATCATTTTTTGAAATTTTAATATTCATGCTGAGATCATATGAGGTCAAACTAAGATGGCGGCTTTTGCACACGGTTTTCATGAATGCAAATGGCATGCACATATAGGTGATGTTGTTCTGAACATTTTGATATAAGATGCACTTTGCATTGCAATAGGAAAGAGTTTTTCCCGCTAGTCCTAGAGCATCCTCACACTATGTATTGCAAAGAGATTAATGCATCAGAAGTTCTGCTTAGTGGTATTCCTTTCACACTGATCATGTGCATTGAACTTTTTTTTAGAGCTTCCCAATAAAATGCGAAGTGCTAATATAATCGCTAGCATCACCGCCGCCGGTGGGCCGGTGTCGTGGGCGGAGTATGTAAGTGAGGTGGCGGCCGGTGTTTGGCTAGGGAGATTTTGATCTCGGTCGATCACTAGGCATGATGTGCGCGTGGGTTGGTGTAGAACATTGCATCTGAGGCCTTGAATTGGATGGCAGACCGCAGAAGCAAAATTGGATGGAGGGTGTTGATTTTTTTGTGTACGCTAATATGGCTGGCCTTGGGGTAATTTAAGTTTACAACCTTATCATACCTAGATTGATTTATTACCATAATTACCATATTCGAAAGTTCCTGAGTTATGACCTTACCATACATGGATTGATTTATTACTATAATTATTATATTTGAGATTTCTGAGTTTATAGACTTACCATAGGTGGATTAATTGTGATTGATTACCATAAATAGGTTGGGTATTGCCGGCCAGACGAGAAAAGAGGAAAACCGGTGGGAGGGGTGGTGGGAGGTGGGACGAAGATTACCGGAAGTGATGCAACACGTTCTCCCTATTGGTGAACTCCACTAATATATTACAAATGTGTACAGGTAGATAGAAACACTAAATACTGTTGGATGGTATTTCATTTCTTGTTATTTTGAATGTGTATGGCTCCCTGGAAGGTTGATGTGAAGATAACCAAACTATGGCTAATCAATATACTTATTCAAACCTTGAATAATGATTGAATTGCCAAAAAAAGGATAATGAGACGAGGAAAACCTTGAATCATGTGTGGTGTATCCATAAGTTCTGAAAATAAAAATTACACTTTAGAGTTCAACGATATAATCGTGTGTTTGAGAAATCTTAGCATATAGAAACAACGCTATAATGCAACATACCAAATAGAGATGGTATGTTCTTACTAAAATGAATAAGCTAATGCGATGCTGCTTATGCTTACATGAGATTGTTGCTAAAAGCAAAATATAACATGAGATCTCGAATCCTTTAGCATAACCTATATAATAACCGTTGCGACATCTCATTATCAAATTAATTAATATTGGTTGAACCTTGTTTTCTGATGGTGTGCTTCTCTTTTGACAAGTAAGAATGACTACCCAAACTTCACACATCAGTGTTACATTCAGCTAGCATGAGAGAGCGCAACTTCGCCGGCATGTCCGCGAGCATCAAGTCTTCTTATCTTCTGGCTCTAGCTGCTAGCTCATGAGCTGATTTTTTTTCTTTCCCTGGGGAAGGCATTGATGCAGAAAGAATCCAAGGTCGTCAGTGCATCTTTTATTTCACAGATGACTAAAAGGAGTCAGACTGAAAAACAGTCACACTGGTCAGATCTCCCCAACAGCAGTTCCTTGGAAATTAGTACACAATTAGTTTAAATGACTATAGGGCCTTTGTAAACAGTGCATAATGCCTTTAGGACGATCAGAATGGCCTGCCCCTCGGCCTCCTCTACTGATGTACACAGCTGCACATGTTGGCTCAATGAAACAAACACCCAGCCTCTATAGTCCCGTGCAACTGAACCAACACAACTCTCACCTGAATATGCGAAAAATGCAACATCTATGCTATCCATGTATGTGCAATTTACAAACACTAATAATTAAATAAACTAAATTCCTAACTTTGCAACAAGCTTCTACTGAAATCTTACAAAGAATTGAATGTTTGGGAGTTGTTCTAGGTACCTTGTGCTTGATTAAGGGTAGTGGTTGGTCGGCGGATGCAACATCCTTTGGCCGTCCATGTGTTGTCAGCTGTAGTTCGTAGATCCGTCATGTGTACCCTGTGCCTCATCCGTTAATCGTCAAAGATGAGAAGCTCGATTCCTTTATGAACCCCGTACAACTACTTGTATTACCTGATGCACATGCAGACAATAGCTCCTAGTTAGCACTGAATAAAATTGTTTGCATCAGGGATTCACCAAGTAGCTTGTTTCCCAGCGAGCGACACACAAGTACATCAGGTAGATGGATTATAGAGGTTAAAAGTGCATCGATGTGTTCTTGGGAAAGGGAAAAAGAAGAGGGTTGCTATACCTTGGCAAGTGGGAGGCCAGATGATCCATACCGGCGAGGCGCACCATGTTCTTGAGTCCGAATAGGTATAGCAGTTTGGCTCCGTCGTGGAGGCGGCTTGGACATGCCAGTGTAGGTGTCCTTGATGGCCTGGAGCTCCATCTACCGCGACGTCTCGGTACGATCGGTAGCGTCACCACCGCTGGTGGGACGACGTCGTGGGCGGAGTATGTAAGTGCAGTGGCAACCGGTGTTTGGCTAGGGAGATTTTGATGCCGGTCAATCGCTAGGTAGGACGTGCGCATGGATTGCTGGCAGAACATTGCATCGAGGGCCTTGAATAGGATGGACGACTGTGGAGGAAAAATTGGTTGATAGATCATAGGGTGTTGATTTTTCTGTGTACGCTAATCTGGCCGGCCTTTGGGGTAATTTAAGTTTGTTTAAAGGGAAGCGCTAGGAATCCGATTCCTTGTACGATGGATTTCATGTCGATATGTGTGATGGGATTGTAAACGTGGCTTGGGCATTAATACGTTCCTTAATCAGGGGCACAGTTACAAATGTTGACGTATCCAACATTTTAGGAAACTGATGCCTGATTTCTAGTAGGATATAATAAATCCTATAAATCACGTTTTATTTCTAGTAACAAATCGCTCCCCGGTTGTTTCAATGGAAGCATTATTTCTGGTAACAAATCGCTCCCCGGTTGTTTCAATGGAAGCATTATTTCTGGTAACAAATTGCTCCCCGGTTGTTTCAATGGAAGCATTTTTCATGCGATAGAAATCAGGAAGCATCATATAGATTCTCAAATACGTATTGAAAATATGCAGATGTCACTAATAATATTACCATAAGCTGTTAACAAATTCCATGTGGCGATCCTTCCATGTGGCATTTAGTTACTTCATTGCCCTTTCATTGATGCTTTGATATGAAAAACACAAAATGGCACATGCTTCCTTACATGTTTAATAAAGCTTCATGGCTCACCATTTGATGCTTCGGAACAAAAATGGTAATCGAAACTCTGTTCAATGGTGTAGAAGCATCTCGATTTGGTGGAAGTTGCATCATACATTACAGAAGCATTTTTCTTATGTGTAGGAAGAAAAATAGAGCAATGTTGGATACACCATTGATAGGTAATTGAATTGCAGGTAGAAAGTATACCAATAATTTTACATATACATTTTGACCGAAGAAAATTATGCTTCCAAAAGAGTGGAAATTTGTTTCCAACAACAATCACTTGTACTTCCACTGTGAACAAAATCTGAATCACGTGTGGCTGCTGCACATATGGTATCCTTCAACCCGGCCAAATGCAAGACCGCTGGAGCACAACCGACGTAGCACGCATGAGAGCATCGCTACCACGCAACCACATTGAAAAGGGACCTCATGAGTCTATAGCATGCAGCCCCAATTACAGGCTTCAACGAGCAGAGCACGACCATACCACTTCAAGCAGCAACTACAAAATGTTTGACGAGGAGTAGCAGAGGAAACGAAGGTCTGCACACCGGCGAAATTACAGTGCCACACGGGCCAGATTGGGGATGCAGCGCGACGAACAGATCACAAGGAGCGTTGTGGGGGCATGACGCACACATGCACATGCTTAGCCATCAAGGCGACATGGTGTGTGCGTTCTTGGCGGAGGACTTGCTGGTCGAACATAGATGCGGTGGTGCGATAAGAGCGAGGTTGAAGCGAGGAGGATCCAGATGGCAGGTGTGGCAGAGAGGGTGGCGAGGTAGTTGATTAGGGTTTGATGGTGGATGTGAGGATGATTCGGAGGGGTTACATAGTACAGCCAGGCGTTGTTGGATGCATGGCTCCAAAACGATTGGTGAGATGCTGGTCTGACGAAATCCATGTATCAGACGTCTCACAAGAAGAGTTTTTCCTTTATATTTATAGCCTTACCATACCTGGATTGATTTATTACCATATAATTACCATATTCGAAATTTCCTGAGTTATGACCTTACCATACCTGGATTGATTTATAGCCTTACCAAACGTGGATTAATTGTGATTGATTACCATAAATACATTGGGTATTGCCGGTTAGACGAGAAAAGAGGAAAACCGGTGAGAGGGTGGTGGTGGGAGGTGGGACGAAGAAAAACCAGACAAAAAAAGCCAGATGAAAATAAACCGTGGAGACTATTCACCAACTCAGACATTAGGAGTACAGATTTCCTTCTCTTACGCTGAACTCGGGAAATCCTTCCTGCATGTGACGCACGCCTTAACTGCCCTATAATCTCCACGAAAAAAAACCGGTTGAAAAAAAGCCAGACGAGGTGGGATGAAAAAAACCCTGGAACAAAGACTATCAACTGCTTCATTAGGAATAGAGATGGACAAATGAAGCATGTTAATTTTTAGTCAACATGGAAGCAAATTTCAATAGGCAAGGAAGTAAATTTTCTTATCGACATAAACAATGATTTGTTGGTGCATTGGAAATGAATTAGTATAGTAGAAACATATATTTTTGGCGTCTCTTTAGTTACAATGGAAGCAATTTTTGGTAAATTAGATACAAAATTTGCTTCATAAGGAAACAAACTATAGGGCGCGGAAGCGTAATTTAAAATTGATTTTCTGAGATTTGTATTGCATCCTAGAATCATGGATCTGCTTCCTCAAATCACGTGATGTGTTGGCAGTTGAGGCATGCACAATGATTCTATCTAAAAAATGCCACGTAGGATAAATGATGAGGTAAAGGAGAGAGAAATCATAAGAAAAATCTTGTCTTCGAGAAGACAATAGATGATCTCATAATGTCTCATCACGTTTTTAGGAATAACTAGTTATTGAAGATAAGCCTGAGAGATGACCCATTGTAGAGATTTTTTTTGTCATCTCTAAATTACATGGAAATCTTAAGATAAGACTATGTTATCAAGGCATGTACAATGGTGCTATCTTAGGAGTGTCACGTAGGATAAATGCTGAGGTGGAGGAGAGAGAAATCGTAAGAGAAGACTTGTCTTCACTTATTTAAGAGATAATCTCTTAGCATAATATGTCTCACTATGTTTTAGGAATAACTAATTATTAAAGATATGGTTAAAATATAACCCATTATAGACATACTTTTTTGCCATCTTTAAATTACATACAAGACTTAAGATAAAACTATTTTATCGATCATTATACATATCCTTATGGGTTTCCTCCAATAATGTATGTAATAAATTCGTTGACGCATGTCCCATGCGCATGCAATCAACGCTCCGCAAGCATCTGATGGATCGCCAGTGATCAGTAGCAGATCAGTGTCCAACTTTTTTTATCCGACAACCTACGACTAGTCTGATAGAATGCAAAGTATCATGCCTAGCGCTGCCCTATTATTTATCGGAGTCTGACATAATAGATACATAGATCAACTCACCTTCCTAAGGATCTTGTCGTTACACTTACTAGTTTGATGATGTGTCTTGACCTCGCACCAACACACCATATCTAATCTGGTCGTCTCATTAAGCCGCCCACCGGTGAGCTGAGAGCACCAACCGGTCTACTAGACCCTCAGTGCGCACCGCACGCGCACGCTATAGAATCCGCTGCCGCCATCTCCCCTTGCTCCATCTTTAGGAGGGATCAACGCATTGGCCTTACCAAGCCCAACTATCGTTGATGTCACCACGGTGCCAGACACTGCCACCGTACTACACATGCGTCCATCAACACACATCCAATGTAGAGACTCCACCGCGCCATGCCGCCGAGACCCACCACCGTTGATGCAGTAAATGCAACGTCGCTCCACCTCTTATCCCATCAAACCATCACCTGTTCCAGGAGGGGGAACAACACCGAAGGCTCTATCACCGTTTGATCCAGGAGACCAAGATCAAGGGTTTTCCCCGAGAACATTCCGAGCGAGGTAACGCAGACTGCCAACGACATTAAAGACATCGTGATCGTCCCCTAAAATCGAAGTCGGCGTGATTTTCACCCATAGTCCCGTCCTACCGACCCCGCAGCCGATTGGAACCGCACACTTCCGTGCCGTGAAGACGTAGGCAACCGCCGGAACGCCGAGGACCGCCACCGCACCGTCAAACCACGACCCGTGCACAGCCCCCGGCCACCACCATCGCCGCCAACGACCACCGCCCAAGGGCAGCTCCCGCCACCATCGCCAGGTGCAACATCTTTGTATGATTGTTTAGAAGAACAACGGTAAATATTGCATGTACATGTGAAAAATGTTGCATCCGGAAGTTCGATTATGAGAGACCGGAGAATGAGATCGTAGATTTGACAGAAAAGAGGGTGAGTGGTTTCAGCCCGCTACCGCCTAGAGCGTGTGGAATAGTCTCAGTCTCCCGTGCGAGTGCGAGGACTAGTCATGGTCCACAACTCAATCCAACGTCCTTTTGTGCACCACCAATCACCATGGCATGCATCTCCTCTTCCAGCCCATGCGCCCAATTGCGAATTGCTTTCTTCGCTTCGCTTGGCTGCGACGTACGAACTCAGCAATGGCGCCCTCCCCACGAGCCCTGCGTAGCCTGAGCCTCCTGTGCTTTCTCCTCCTCCTTACCGGCGCAGCCAGCGCCGCCGCGGAGATTTTGGTGCACACCGAGTGCCCGAGCGACAGAAACTACACCCGCGGCGGCGTCTTCCAGGCCAACCTCGACGGCCTCCTCTCCGTCCTCCCCGCCGCCGCGTCGGCCGCATCCGGGTTCGCCGAGAACGCCACCGGCGCAGCGCCCGACAAGGCGTACGGGCTCGCGCAGTGCCGCGCCGACGTGAGCACATCCGAGTGTCGCACGTGCCTTGACGCCTCGGTGCAGGACGCGGCCAGCAAGTGCCCCGGCCAGAAAACCTCCATGCTCATCTACGACAACTGCCTCCTGCGCTACTCGAACGCAAGCTTCTTCGGCGTCGTGAACACGCCGTGGGTGGTCGCCCTCTGCAACACGGGGAACGCGACGCAACCCGAGCTGTTCAGGACGCAGCTGGACACGCTGATGAACAATCTCACCCGCAGGGCGGCGTACTCGTCCCCGCGGAAGTTCGCAGCCGGGGCCGCCGAGTTCGCGCCCTTCAACAAGATCTACGGCATGGCCCAGTGCACGCGCGACCTTGCCGGCGACGACTGCTACCAATGCCTCACCGGAGCCGTCTCGTCCATCCCGACCACCTGCGACGGGAAGCAGGGAGGGCAGATCATCTTCCGGAGCTGCTCCATCCGGTACGAGCTGTACCCTTTCTACAACGCCCAGGCCGCCGAGGCGGCGATGTCCCCGCCGCCACCGCCGCCGCCAGCAGTAAACGGCAGCGATCAGTCGGGCCCTGCAGGACGCGCCGGTGAGTCAATGTCCCCGTCAACTTCTTTGTCCATGCGCTCACGCGTTTCTAGCTGGCTGGCACTTGTGGCCATGCAGTTTTCTTGTTTTGAAATCGTCGTGTCGATCTTGCGTCTTTGATTAGACATTGCTTTTCGTGATCAACGTAGCGAGTTGAAACTTGAAAGTTCAGACAGCGACTGAACTAGAAGATAGTGTAAAACTATTCTGAATTTCCTTTTGGCCGTGAGCGGTGACGACGAAACTTTGTGATCTTTCTTGTGGGTGCAGGAAACGCCGACGCCACAGCCAAGATAGCCCTGTTCGTCTCCATTCCTGTTGCTGCCGTGCTGTTGGTGGTGTTGACAGTTGCTTTGTATCTCTGCAAGAGGAAGAACAAGAAGCCACACGAACATGTGCAAATATCCACCGCGGGTGAGTGCTTCTCGATCGATCATAGCAAATCCCCGAAAGGAAGAACACCGAGGCTTAATTAATCTCTCCCTCTGTATATACTGTTTGTTTTTGTGAGCAGACAGTGAGGATGGAGCAGACATGAGAAGCTCCGACTCTCTCCTGTACGATCTGAGCACTCTAAGAGCTGCCACCGACAACTTCTCTGAAGAAAATAAGCTCGGGGAAGGCGGGTTCGGGCCGGTCTACAAAGTAACGTACACTGAACTTGGAACATAAGCGTCCACTCTCCAATTAATTTTCCATGCCTGAACTGAACAATCGACTTGGTGTGGTTTGGTCGGTCAGGGCATTCTGCGGGATGGGCAGGAGATCGCGGTGAAGAGGCTGTCGAAGTCCTCCCAGCAAGGGCTCGTGGAGATGAGGAACGAGGTCGTGCTGGTGGCCAAGCTTCAGCACAAGAACCTGGTGCGCTTGCTCGGCTGCTGCATCCAAGAGGAGGAGAAACTCCTCGTCTACGAGTTCCTCCCCAACAGAAGCCTCGACAAGATTCTATTCGGTTCGCACTTGGCACCTAGTTACAGATCTCCAACTGTCATATCCAACTGACATATACAATGGAATTGCACATGTTCAGATCCTGCGAGGCGCCAGGAGCTTACCTGGGGGCACAGGTTCAGGATCATCCAGGGGATTGGGCGAGGCCTTCTTTACCTCCACGAAGATTCCAGGCTGACCATCATCCACCGGGACCTCAAGGCGAGCAACATCCTCTTGGACCCTGAGATGAACCCCAAGATCTCCGATTTCGGCCTCGCCAAGCTGTTCAGCTTGGATGCCAGCGTCGGGAACACCAGCCACATCGCCGGAACATAGTGAGTTTGTTATAAATGGTGGTGTACGTGAACGTGACCCGAACTAGCTAAAAATGCGGTGTTCGTCTTGAAATGCAGCGGCTACATGGCGCCGGAGTATGCCCTGCACGGCATCTTCTCTGCCAAATCGGACGTGTACAGCTACGGAGTCCTCGTACTGGAGATCATCGCGGGTCGCCGCAACAATTTCAGCCAGTATCCCGGCACTAATGGCGAAGATCTTCTGACCACGGTACGGGTGTGACCTTGCTCATGACGGATCAGCCAGTCAATATATAGTTGGTTAATAATTATGCCCTTGCGTGTACAGGTCTGGAGGCACTGGAGCCGTGGGAGCGTGTCGGGGTTGCTCGACGGCTGCTCGGCCGACGGACTCCAGCCGACGGAGATGCTACGGTGCGTCCACGTGGGGCTGCTCTGCGTCCAGGACGACGCGCACCTCCGGCCAGCCATGGCGGCGGTCGTCGTCATGCTCAACAGCCGCTCGATTACGCTCCCTGTGCCGACGCCGCCGGCCTACGTCGTCCCGGGCCGTGTGGATGCGTTGGGGAGGAGCACGACGCACGAGGTACAGGCTCCGGCGGGAGCTGTTCATGGGCCGTATGCCAACGACGCCTCTGTTTCTGACCTGGAGCCCCGGTGAATAGACGGCCGGGAATGGGACTGGAAAACAGGGCATCGTCGTCCAAATTTGAGCAGCGTGTAGCCGTAAAAAGTACTCCCTCCGTCCGGGAAAACATGTCGCGAGTGAATATTTGCAATTTAGTCCTTCACGTTTTCCCGGTCGAACCCGAGGTCCCTCTTCTTCCTCACTCTCACTCTCTCCCGGCCGAACCCGACGACGGGCGCCGCCTTGCCGCCCCACGCCGTCCCCCGCCGCCCCTCTCCGCCACCACTCCTCCCGCCCCACGCCGCCCCCGCCACCACCACCCCTCCCGCCTCACGCCCCACGCCGCCTCGTTCCCGCCTCGTTCCCCAACGTGAAGCATGCATTCTTTTTGTCGATCCTCCCGCCGCTCCTGTCCCACGGCCATGTGTTTACCTTGTCGGGGCACGGCAGCGGGGCGCCCTCCTTTCTCGCATTCCTGGCGCGGCGGCTGCTCGACGGATTACAAAGAGGCAGGTGGAGGAGCTCACCAAGTAGCCCGCCGGAGTCAAAGGTCTCCTTTTTCCTCTTCTCATCCCTTCGATCTACTGTGCCCATGCAATTTCTTCTTTTATCTTCTTGGATTGGTCCGGCCATGTCCACCCAATTTCTTCTTCATCATCCTAGATTTGTACAGGCGTTCGAGGATAGGGACAAGCCGGCTTCACTCAAGGCCGACGATTGGGCGCGTGTGGTGGCATTTCGAGGAGTTGTTTTGCGACATCTTCTAGTGGATTGCTGTGTGTGCTCTGGTCTGAAACTTTTGTGCTTGGAAGGAGTGGCAGCATCTTCAGGTGGAAGGAGTGACAGTTCTGTTGGCTTTTGAACGCTAGATCAAATCACCCGGAGCAAACACACGTAAGTGCAAAGCACACAAGCAGCTGGCTTGATGGATCTACAGTGCCACCAAGGCCCTTCAGCTTCTTGAACGCTTCAAACGCCTCATCTTTAGATCGTAGGAGAACGATCCACATGTATCTCGAGTAGTCATCTACCATAAGGAAGAAATACTTCTTTCCTCCGTGAGTTGCTGGGGTGATAGGGCCACATAGATCATCATGGAGCAGCTCGAGTGCATCACTTGCACGATAGGTAGACTGAGCAGGGAACGGCCTGCGGTGCTGTTTTCCAACCAAGTACCCATCACATACTCGATCAACATGGTCGATAAACGGCATCCCAGATACCATCGGTCTAACAAGACGATACCAAGTTAGACCGAGACCAAACTTCGGTCTAACTTTGCGTTCCAAGCTCTTGGTGCTTGCTTCAGCCCATAAAGTGCCTTCTTGAGCTTGTAAACTTTTCCTTCTTCGCCTTTCTTCTCGTAGCCGTGGGGTTGTTCCACGTACACTTCTTCTTTGAGGTCGCCGTTGAGGAAAGCGGATTTCACATCCATATGATGAACCTTCCAATCTTCTTGTGCTGCCAAAGCTAGGAGCACTCTCACCGTCTCGATTCAAGCAACCGGTGCAAAAACCTCCTCATAGTCAACTCCTTGACGTTGTACGCAGCCCTTTGCAATGAGTCTTGCCTTGTACTTCACAATGGCACCCTTCGTGTCCTTCTTCAACTTGTAAACCCACTTCAAACCTATGGCCTTTTGGTTTGGAGGTCGGGTTACCAAAGTCCACGTGCCATTGCTCTCGATCGCCTTCATCTCCTCATCCATGGCGTGCATCCAGCTTGAACTTTTGCTCGCCTCTACGAAGTTCGCCGGCTCCTCAACTCCGAGTAAACACAAATCGGAGTACTCGAGCGTGACTAGCTTTGCGTACTTGTAGACTTTCTTGAGGGTCTTGTAGCGATGAGGCCCGGAAGAATCTGTTGTGGCTTGCGAAGGTGGTGACACAAATTGTGTCGGCGTCGATGCACTTGAGGAAGACGGTTGAGTCTCGGGCGTGGTAGATGCCGGGTCGTTGGCATCCGCGTCGTCAGCGTAGTCGTCGTGATCATGACCATCATCTAGATTGTCATCATCACTATGCGCCTCATTGTCGATGTCGTTGCCGAGATCTCCACCCGTGTCTTGGGCGTCGTTGTCGCTATAACCTTGCGATCCATGTGCGTCGTCGTCGGTGTCGGCACCATGATGATCACCACCATTGTTGTCACCTTGGTTGGGCGTCTTGCCAACCACCTGGACGTCTTCCCCTGCATCATCATCAGTTGGAAAATCAACTATGAATATGTTACCGTTTGGAGCATCGTCGACTGCTGCGCTCAAATTCCATGCTATGTTTTCTTCAAAAACAACGTCACGTGAAATTCGTAGACGCTTGGTTCGTGGATCGTAGAAGCGGTATGCCTTTGTGTCGGGACTCCTCTCGTATCCGATGAACACCATCTTGGTGCTACGATCGGCAAGCTTTGAGAGATGAGGCTCCGCCGTCTTCACATGGGCCACGCACCCGAACGTCCGTAGATGAGACACATTCGGCTTACGTCCGTATATTGCTTCATACGGAGTCTTGTCGATCACTGCCTTCGTTGGAGCCCGGTTGAGAAGATAGACCGCCGTCGAGACAACTTCTCCCCAAAAGGTCCCTGGCAAGTTCTTGCTCTTCAGTAAACTTCTCGCCATGTCAATGACGGTTCGATTGCGCCTTTCAACAACCCCGTTCTGCTGTGGCGTATAAGGTGCCGTGAGGAACCTCTTTATGCCATTCTCGCAGTAGTCGTTGAACTCGTTTGACGTAAACTCTCCGCCGCGATCTGTCCGTAGAGCGCGAACCTTCAGCTTGTGTTCCATCTCTGTTGCAGCCTTCAGCTTCTTGAACGCTTCAAACGCCTCATCTTTAGATCGTAGGAGAACGACCCACATGTATCTCGAGTAGTCATCTACCACAAGGAAGAAATACTTCTTTCCTCCGTGAGTTGCTGGGGTGATAGGGCCACATAGATCACCATGGAGCAGCTCGAGTGCATCACTTGCACGATAGGTAGACAGAGCAGGGAACGGCCTGCGGTGCTGTTTTCCAACCAAGCACCCATCACATACTCGATCAACATGGTCGATAAACGGCATCCCAGATACCATCTCCATCTTCGACATCTTCTTCAAGGCGTAGAAGTTAACGTGTCCAAATCTAGCATGCCATAACCACGAATCATCATCACTCTTGGCGAGCCAACACTCCGGTTGAGATTGATCAAGGTTGAGGATATAGAGCTTGTTCCGCGTGCGATTCATGCGCGCTAGCACGTTTCGGAGGTTGTTGAAGATCGTCATAACTCCGTTCTCAATATCCACCTTGCATCCATTCTCGTCAAGTTTCCCGACAGAGATGATGTTGTTGCGAAGCCGTGGGATGTAGTATACTCTGGTGAGTATGCGATGTTCTCCTATGAGACCCTCGAAGAGGACAGAACCTTGCCCGCAAATCTCCACATTTGAACCATCACCGAACTTGACCGAGCCTTGAACATCATATTCCAGCTCGAGGAGCTTCTCCTTGCACCCCGTCATGTGGTTACTGGCTCCTGTGTATAGATACCACGACACGTTCTGATTCCCGGATAACTTCGGTGTTACTTTCTTCTCATGAAGTAGCACCTTCCGGTTTGGTTTCACAACCGCTGTTTGGACGAGATCACAAACTTCGGCCATCATAAGACCTAGACGTTCGTCTTCTGCTTTGCCAAATTTGCCTTGATCTCCCGCTTATTAGGCTCCGGACAATTCTTCGCAAAGTGACCCATCTCGTTGCAGTTATAGCACTTGACCTCGGACATATCCAAGTTCCGTGGCTTCCGCTCTTTAGATCGGTCCGCCTTACCACGACCTTGTGGCTTGCCTTTTCCTTTGCCTTTTCCGGTTTGTCCGCCGCACTTCGCGTTGTTTGAGCCTTCGCCAACGTTGCGCCTTCCTTTGCTACTTGGGGACTCCCAATCTGCGCGTGAATACATGAGTTGGTCACCACCTCCTCCTTTGCCATTCTGACAGCCACGAGCATTCTCTTCCCATGTCCGCAAGCGTCCGATCGCCTCCGTTATGGTCATGTTGTTGATGTCGTAAAGCTGCTCGAGCGTGCCGATGATGTACGTGAATTTATCAGTCACAGAGCTGAAAAACTTCTCCACAATCTCGGTCTCATCGAGCTTTGCATCAAGCGCGCGGATCTCTCCCACCAAAGTAGTCAGAAGCATGGCATAGTCGTTCACCGATTCAGTTTCCTCCATCTACAACTTGTGAAATTGGCGCTTCAGCACTTGTGCCCGAGCCTTCGTGACGCGATCTTCTCCGATCCTCATCTCTTTGAGTGCGTTCCATGCCTCTCTTGCCGTCTCGTACTCCGCCAATGTCATCAGCACGGAATCCGTTACAGACTGGGCTATGGCGGCCATGGCACCTTCGTCGAACTCCTCGTCGACATCGTCGTGCGTGATGGCCTCCCACACTCGAAGGGTTCGGAGAATAATCTTCATCTTTACCGCCCACACGCCGTAGTTGGCGTCGGTGAGCATCGGGTACTGGATGGGGATGTTGCGATGCGCCAGTACGTTGGCACCGCCCGTTCCGCCACCACTAGTCGCTGACTTGCCGCCCTTCTTCACCTTGCTGCCGTTCTTGTTCGCCTTGGAACCGCCATTGCTGGACTTGACTGACTCAGTGTCGCTGTTCGTCATCGTTGATCGTAGATCGTCGAGGCTCTAGATACCAATTGTTGGCTTTTGAACGCTAGATCAAATCACCCGGAGCAAACACACGTAAGTGCAAAGCACACAAGCAGCTGGCTTGATGGATCTACAGTGCCACCAAGGCGTCTTGCTAGCTCGTAACTGGCCGGATCGATCGACTTCGGCGGAACCCACGTAGAACATCACGAACGACAAGAAAACTGATTGGGACTACTTTTTGATTGCAACAGGGGCGTGTCGCTCCTGAGCTTTGTATTGCTTTTTCTCGTTGTGATTTTCTGGTTACAAGGAGCACCCCTGGGGTGCTTTTTATACACGCCCATAAGGGACTATGGAAATAGACTAGGACTAGGAATCCTAATACTACTAGGACTCGTACTTACTCTTTTTCCTAATCCTACGTGTACTAAGGCAACGTGGTTAATTTCTACAAGTTCAAGGACATCTTCAGCAGTGGTCTGAGTTGATTCAGGTGATTCCTGAATTGCTACATTTTCAACTGCACTAAACAACTGCATTGTCAACTGCTGAATTACAGACTAAATGTTTTTGCTATCGTACTCAAGTTTTTTTTTTGCTGAAAAAACTCCATGTTCAAGTTGAATGCATATGCATCCAAAAAAATTGTGTTGTCAGTGACGGACTGAAGAAAATGTGTTCTCAAATTTATTTACTGTAGATCCAGTAGAACAAATTGTGTTGGCAAATTTGTCAAAACCGTTTCAATTCATGATCCACTTACTAGGCCATCTTGATGGATGTGCCAAGCAGCAGCAGTGCCAATAGGTGTTTTGCAGTTGCAGTATATAGTCATGCTCACTGAAATGTCACTAAAATTATTCAATCTCTATATAAAAGGACTCACCAGTATATGCCACACTAAACTCCAACAATATACTCCTCTTCACTATACAAACTGTATTCCAACAGTATATGTGTACAGTGTACTACTCCCTCCGTCCAGAAATACTTGTCGGTGAAATGCATAAAAATGGATGAATCTAGAACTAAAATACGTCTAGATACATCCATTTCTTAGACAAGTATTTTCGGACGGAGGAAGTACATGTTTAGCATACAAAAACAAAACTGCATTCCAACAGACTTCAGTGGGTATCTTTCTACCTAGCTTAATTAACCTTTCAGTTAGTATACAACTGATCAATTTGCTACTCTTCACTATACCCACCAGGTAATTAATCAGTAGACTACAGTTGTTGAGAAATTAAACTACCCAAGGCTGTAGATCATGAAGGAGAGATGTATAAGGCTGTACTTATATACTGATAGCTAATTAAGAAGCTGAGAAATATATACTGATAGCTAATTAGCCAGGACCTTGAGATGGATTAATCTAGTGCTACTCCTCTCGTTATCTAATCTATCCATGATATGGCTGCATATTTATTTGCTGTACATGTCCACTGCATATCTGTTTTTGTTATGCCAATAATTTCAGTAAATTAGAATATATAGTACTATTTCTTGCAAATTGTTTTGTGACTATTCTTGAGATGGTCTTTCTTATTTTAGCTGATCCATCTCATGTAATATGCCAGATTTTAGCATCTGTATTGATGAACCTTTGATGAAACTAAAGAAAAACTGGAAGTGTCCTTGATAGCATGAAATGGACCTCTTAACTAAATAGAAGTGATTTCTTGTCATCCACTGTCCTTTTATTTGTTCCATGCTAATAGCTTTGCTGATTTAACATTAATAAGACAACCAAATTCGGTACTACTCCAGCTTACTCAAAACTTTAGAACATGTTCAGTCTTCAGTTAACTCCATACAAGGGACTCTTGCTTTTTTACTAAAGCTAGATTGCAATTGCAGTAGAAGATAATCTCATACCATATCATCTACTGATGATATGAGATTAGCAAAGGCCTTGCTTGCCTCATTAGTTGTTGTAGTTGTCAAGCAAAAATTAATCCAGTTAATCTAAATAACCCAGATAGTTCAATTAATCCAAATAACCCAGATAATTCCAATAAATTCCAACAAGGAGTTGATATACAAGGATTAGACAAGGCATACACAAGGACATGAGATAAGGGCCTCTTTGTCCACCCTTGACACAAGATTACACAAGACATACACAAGGAGCACTTGGTATCAACAACTACTTGACTACTCCACATGATATAAGGGCCTCTTTGTCCCCTCCGACTACTTCTTCACTGGCCACTTCTTCACTTACCTTCTCTTTCTTTTCCCTTCCGTTGCTACTTCTTCCCTTCCCTTTACTTTTCTTTATTTTCTCTTTTATAGCTAATTCTTTCCTTTCATTTTATTTTCCTATTGCAATTTCCATTTCTTCTATAATGGCCCTGGTATCAACAACTACCTGGCTGTTGCAATATACACTGATTATTTCCCTGCCAGCATTCTGAATACGATCCTTGTGCAAGTGTGGCAACTTATATTGATTTCCTCCTTTGTCTTTCATAACTTCAAAGATAATTGCTTCTAATGTAATAAAGCTCATGTGCAACTTGTGGGGGTCATAGTTCTCAAATTCCTCTTCCACACCCTGTACCAGTTCCTGGATGTTTGTAGGTGACCTGCAGTCAGTTAGAGACCTGAGAGAGTTATGGAAGCGGAGGTCTAAACAATTAAACTCGGGGCTATTTGGGGGCCGTTGTAGCAATCGGATGTCAAGATCAGTTTGTTCCACAACTTCTCGAAAAGCTACATCATTGGGAAGGACATGAGGCCTTGCGTTATCCTGTTGGATGAATATTGTTGCTCCCTCATCATCATCAGGCGACTTATCCTGAATTGTCTGGATAACCTTATTGATGAGAAAATCTCTGCACACAAGCCTTGTTACTTTCACTTATGTCAACACTTTTGTTCCCTTTGCTCCGTTCTGACTTGTCTGCACCGCCTCAGTCTCTTTGATGAATTCCCAAGTGCCGATCTTCCCATCAAATGTTAGCTCCCCCTCATTGTTATATCGAGGCTTGGCCACAACTGTTAGGATCATTACCTTCCCAATGCTGTGAGTGTTTGACACGGTGTGTTGGGGTTCAGGTTCTCCCGGAAGTACATAGTAACTATTCTTCACTCTCGTAATGTCAAACCACTTTTCATCAATGTGAACCATGTTGGTCATTGGTTTGAACATAGCCCGAGAAGTTGAGATTGAATTGTCATCAAGCATGGACATACAAAATTTCAGTCTCGCAAGCTTGTTCTCTGGCTTAAGGTGAGGCTTCATAGTGCTTGTGATGCTGTTGAGCTCATTCAACTGGAACCTCTTATGTAGGGTCGATCGAGCCACACCTAGAGACCGTGCGAGAGATCGAGTTGTCCTTCTTTTATTCAGCGGGATTGTTGAGGTCCTCGCTAGATCTAGCTCCTTTCTCTTTCGGCCAGATCTTCCCGACTTCTTGCTTCAGACATCTACTTCTTTGCCATCGGCAATTTGCTTTTTGGCGTCTTCCCAGATTCTTTCAACAGATCGTACACTTGTGTCCAACAGGTTTGAGACTAGCAGCTTGTCGTCTGGTTGAACAGACCCATCTCTGAGCTCGATTACCAGCAAGGCGAAGTAAGCACCATGCCTCTCCTTATCTGACAATTCTCTTCTCTTCTCTTGAAGTATCCAATTCATAACTTCATCCTCTTCCTCTTGAGCTTCATCCTCTTTCCCTTCATATTCTTGAGGCATCCAATTCATAGCTTCATCGTCTTCCTCTTGAGGCATCAAGTTCAAATCCATAGCTCCATTATCGGCCACTTGAGGTTCCTCCTCTTCAGGGATCCAATTCAAATTAAAACCTTCATCGTCTTCCTCTTGAGGCATCATGTTCAAATCCATACTCCTGCTATCAATGACAAAAGATGAGTACATCATGGTACCATAACAAGGATATACACATATTTTTTACTAGAATGACAGGAGCCTTGCAAGCATTACAAAAATGTGAACTACTAACTAAGAAATGTTATGACTAAGAAATGAAGTTGCTCCTTTGTAACACCATTTCATTTCTTATGAAACTTCCAACTCCTGTCATTTCAGAAAGAATTACAATCCATCATGACTAATTTTGAAGTTTATGTCATTAGTTTATCAACTTCATTTTATGACTAATTTTGCTTAACTTTATGTAATGCTGTTAAGTGATCTGCTGCTGTTTGTGGTACAACTCCTGTTAATTTTAGAACATTGTGACCTTACTGCCATTGTGAACAGGGAAAGAGCCATCGCAAGGGCCTCTCCAAGGTACACTAATGTCAATAATAGGCTTACTCTGCTCTAACAAATGAGCCTCTTTTCAAATTACACAGAGGATTGCAGAAAAGTTATACTCCTCTAATAATTAATGGAGAAGTTAGCAAGAAGATTAATGGAGAAGTCAGCAAGAAGATTTCAGGTTTTGAAATTGAAACAGAGCAAAAACAGAGCACTGCACAAGTAGCCAGTCTGCACTTGCAAATTCACAATTTCATTTGGATCGAGCGACCGATCCCCACATGGTGAACCAGCTGATGTAGCACTTGCAAATCCACAATAAAAATGATGTCTAGCGGCTGATCCACACAAGCATAATTCAGTAGCGCCCACATTGACTTATAACCTGAAATCTTCAAGCTACTTTCATTTTGTTCTTTGTTCTTCAGTTAACATTGGAGAGTACAATATTCAGCTAACATTGTTCTTTGTGACAAATAGGAACGGAGGAGCACAAGGAGCAGATGAGCAACTCCTTATAGTACCTTCTTCTTCCCGACGAACATGAGCTCTGGCGGCAGCACGGGCCAATGAGCAGCAACACGGGTAGACGAGCAGCAACAGTATGGGCAGAGGAGCTTCACCGGCGGGGGAGAAGCAGTAGTAGTATGGCAGGGAAGAAGGAGTAGCACGGGCTCCCGTGGGAGATTGAGGAGGACACACTGGAGATCGAGGAGGAAGCGCGCAAACTCCTGGTCCACATGATCATGGAGGCAGTTTCCTGCGAAGCCCGTAGGGGATCGTGGCCGGGAGGAATTGCGGCGGCGCACGCGGGGAGCTCAAGGAGGAAGCGCTGGAGCTCGCGGAGGACACGCTGGAGCTCGCGGAGGACGCGCATGGGCTCGAGGAGGACGTGTCGGGAGGTTCCGGCGACGCCCGCACGTAATTGCGGCGGGTGGTTATCGCGGTGGCGCAGGTCTGGGTGATGGTGGCGGAGCAATACCTGGCAACGAAGGCGACATAGCAGGTACTTGGCGACGGTGGCGGTACACTTCCTGGTGGGCGGCGAATCGCGTAGCTGGGCGACGCTGGCGACGACGGAGGAGGAAGACGGGGGCGGGGACTTGTTTGATACGTTTTTGGAACCACGAGGTTTTTTTTTGTAAAATTGCAAATGAAGTGTGCTCGCGACATGTTTTCGGGATGGAGGGAGTAAAATGGAAAATATGTATGCATTTGCGCAAAAAAGAAATTTCATTTCATCTGTTTACCAATTAATCTACGTTTGGTTAAGTTCGTTTAATTTCTCAACACAAATGCTATTGTCAGTCAACTAAAAACAATTCGTCTTACAATTTTACTAAAGGACAGCGATATCTTTGTGACGTTCGGACATTTAGCCATACATTCGAATAATCCACCTCCAGACGACCTCACGAGGCCAAGCCATCACAACGAGGCTGAGGCCACCACCTCCCTAACCCCATATTCCTTATCTCCACAACAAGAAAACAAACCCCACACTCACCATCAACCCCCCTCTCTCCCTCCCTAGCGACGCTCTCAAGTCGGTGACACCCAAAAAATCGCCGTCCCCTACCACCCCCACCACCTAGAATTGAGTAGTAGAATGCCCGTGCGTTGCCACGGGCCATGAGATTTTTTTTTGCGGTTGCATATATAAACATAATGCATGTCAAATTTTGCATCTATAGAAATGTTAGCGTGTAACAATCGTTAAGTAATTGTAATCAACTTCATTTGTGTTGTAAGTTGATAAAAAATAATATGAAGTTGTGTACATAGAGGGCAATGATCTAAGTAAATATCAGTCACAAACTTGGATCTGCTTGACGTGTTTAAGATATTTCCATACAATGTGAAAAATGTTGTCTTTAGCTTCATTTGCATGGTACAATGTGAGTCGAATCCCATTTTTTTAAATTGTAGGTACATATAGATCATTTAGATGGTATTTTCTCAAAAGATGACTTGTTAGGCTATGACACATTTATGTCACTGCATAGCATATGCTCCTTTCTTATTTTTTTGGAGAATAAAAAAGCAGCCACTCCTCTCACTCACTCACTGCACAACCACCTCCCGCTCCTGCACAGCCAGCCAGTGTGATGCCCCGATTTGTCCGTACACTAATCATGCACGCAAATGTGTACGGCCAAGATCAGGGACTCACTGGTAGATATCACGACACAACTCTAAAAGTAAAATAAGTCATACAAGCTTCATATTACAAGCCAGGGGCCTCGAGGGCTCGAATACAAGTGCTCGATCAAAGACAAGTCAGCGGAAGCAAAAAATATCTGAGTACAGACATAAAGTTAAACAAGGTGCCATAAGATGGCTAGCACAAATTGGGATACAGATCGAAAGAGGAGCAGGCCTCTTGCCTAGGATCCTACTAAACTACTCATGGTCGTTGTCGGCAGACTGCACGTAGTAGTAGGCGCCTCCGTTGTAGTAGGAGTCTTCGTAGGTGGCGTCTGGCTCCTGGGGTCCATCATCTGGTTGCATCATCCGAGAAGAAGGAACAGAAGGGGGAAAAGGGGGAGCAAAGCAACCGTGAGTACTCATCCAAAGTACTCGCAAGCAAGGACCTATACTACATATGCAATGGTAACAATGATATTGGTAATATCGGTGGACTGAACTACAACAAGCCAGAATAAGAGGGGGATATCTAATCCAATCGAAGACTACGCTTCTGGCAGCCTCCATCTTGCAGCAGTAGAAGAGAATAGATGGTAAGTTCACCAAGTAACATCGAATAGCATAATCCTACTCGGCAATCCTCCCGTACATCTCCTTGTGAGAGAGAAACCACCGAGTTATATCTGGAACTCATCTGTGTGTGTTTTATCAAATGTTCGGTTCTAGTTGTCATGAGGTCAGAATACAACTCCGGGTCGTCCTTTTACCGAGGGACACGGCTATTCGAATAGATTAACTTCCCTGCAGGGGTGCACCACATAACCCAACACGCTTGATCCCATTTGGCCGGACACACTTTCCAGGGTCATGCCCGGCCTCGGGAGATCAACACGTCGCAGCCCTACCTAAGCACAACAGAGAGGTTAGCACGCCGGTCTAAGTCCTAAGCGCGCAGGGGTCCGGGCCCATCGCCCATTGCACACCTGCACGTTGCGTACGCGGCCGGTGAGCAGACCTAGCAACCTCCATTACTAAGGAAGTTATGTTACGCGGTCCAACCCGGCGCGCGCCGTTCAGTCGCTGACGTCAAGAAGACTTCGGCTGATACCACGTCGTCGAGTACCCAAAACTATTCCCACGTAGCTGGTTAGTGCGAATAGGCTAACGGCCAGACTCAGATCAAATATCCAAACTCGTTAAGCGTGTTATTATGAAATCACCATGGACAACGACCAGGGCCAGGGCACCTCTCGACTAGGTGTCTCAACCTGCCCTGTCGCTCCGCCACAAAGATCCACACAGAGGGCTGTCGAGAAAGTATGTCCTTTCAACCCCCAATCCGTGAATCAACCGCGGGCACTCAACGAGCCGACCCAACTTTAGTCACAACATGTATCATGTATAAGTGTATGTAGTATATACCTGTGATCACCCCCAAGTGATCACGACCCGATAGAATAGCAGGGCAGACGGACAAGGGTGTAGGGTCACTGATGGAATACTAGCATCCTATACTAAGCATTTAGGATTGCAGGTAAAGTATCAATAGTGGTAGCAACAATGACAGGCTATGCAACAGAATAGGAGTATCGAAAGCAGTAACATGCTACACTACTCTAATGCAAGCAGTAGAGAGAAAAATAGGCGATATCAGGTTGATCAAGGGGGGGGGGCATGCCTGGAAGCTCGGCAGCCAAGGTGGGGTCGTCAACACCGTAGTCGATCGGGGCAGCAGCAACGTCCGTCTCGTAGTCTACCGGAGAGAAGAGGGGGAAGAAACAGTGAATACAATGCAAACAGATGCATGATGATGCATGACATGACATGTAATGGTGCTAGGTGTGCCCTAACGCAGTATCGTGTTATACTGATGAAGGGGGGAAACATCCGGGAAAGTATTCCCGGTGTTTCGCGTTTTCGGGCAGATGAAACGGAGGGGGAAAGTTGCAAGTTTGGTATGCTAGGGACGTGTGGTTGACGAACGGTCTACGTATTCGGATGCGTCTCGAAATTCTGAGCAACTTTCATATATAAAGTATTTTCATCCGAGTTACGGATTATTTTATATTAATTTTTAAAGTTTTAAATCATTTTCTATTTTATTAATTATTTAATAAATCAACATTATCCAGAATAGTGCATGTTGACATCAGCATGACGTCAGCAGTCAACAGGACGTTGGCTGGTCAAACTGACGCGTGGGACCCGCGTGTCATTGGCTGTAAAGTTAACTAACAGTTTAGTTAGGTTAATTATGATTTAGTTAAGCTAATTATAGTTAATTAACTTTATTAATAGTTTAATTAATTAATTAATTATATTTTAATTTTTTTTCCTTTTTTTTAAATGTCCTGGGGGTGGGCCCCGGCTGTCATTGGGCCAGGGCCCCTAGCGGGCGCGGGCGCTAACGGTGCGGGTCGGGCGTTGGGCGCCAGGCGCCAGGCGCTCGCCCGCACGGCGGCGGCCAGGCGGCCGGAGGGGCCGCTGGAGAGGGGAAGGCGGAGCGGCGGGGCAGGGCCCGGCGGCGGAGGGGCGCCCGGTGGCGTGGGGCGGACGTGTCTAGGCCGGCCGGCCGGAGTGGCGGGGGCGGGAGGCCGCGCGGTGCGTGCGAGGCGGCCACGGCCGCGGCGGATGCGGGGCTGTCGGCGGCGGCCCGACCTTGGGCCCGG
>LR738709.1:547100055-547153128 GCA_902687465.1 Secale cereale | reverse complement strand
ATTTTAATTTAGTTAGGTTTTGTTTTTTTCTTTATTTCTCTTTTTTGTTTGATTTAGTTTAAAGCACTTAGGCACTTTGTAAAATTATGCTTTCTTTACTATAATTAACATAGCATTATTTGTCACTCACCGAACATTTTTATTTAATATTTTGAAAACTTTTATTATTTGCCACAATTTGAAATTGAATTTTAATTGATTTCGAACTAACGTGAGACTAGCAACAGTAATCGAAGTGACGTGGCATCATTAGCGAAGTTTTACTCTAGCCAAATTATCCGGGCGTTACAATTCTCCTCCACTACAAGAAATCTCGTCCCGAGATTTAGGAGGTAGAAGGAAACAGTGCGGGGTATTCTTCACGAAGACGATCCTCGCATTCCCAAGTGGCTTCGTCTTCCGAGTGATGCGACCACTGGACCTTGAGGAACTTGATCACCTTTTGACGGGTGCGACGTTCAGCTTGGTCGAGAATACGGACCGGATGCTCTTTATAGGAGAGGTCCTGTCGCAACTCGAGCACTTCGTGATCCACTGCGCGGACTGGGTCCTTGAAGCAGCAGCGGAGTTGGGACACGTGGAATACATCGTGAACATGAGAAAGGTTCGATGCCAGCTCCAGTTGATATGCCACCTTTCCACGCCTTTCAAGAATAGTGAACGGACCAATATAGCGAGGAGCTAATTTGCCCTTGATCCCGAAGCGGTGAGCACCCTTCATTGGTGTAACTCGAAGATAAGACTTTTCGCCAGGTTGATAGACCATGTCTTGATGATGACGATCATACTGACTTTTCTAACATGACTGAGCAGTCTTCAGATTCTCGCGAATGACGCAGACTTGCTCTTCAGCGTGTTGAATAATATCCGGACCGAAGAGTGAACGTTCCCCAGTTTCTGACCAGTTCAGAGGGGTTCAGCACTTTCATCCATATAACACTTCGAAGGGAGCCATCTTCAGACTAGCTTGATAGCTATTATTATAAGAGAACTCAGCATACGGGAGAGATTCCTCCCATTTCTTGCCGAAGGAAATAACACAAGCTCGAAGCATGTCTTCAAGAACTTGGTTGACGCGTTCAACTTGCCCTTGTGACTGAGGATGAAAAGCAGTACTGAGTGACAGATGTGTTCCCATAGCTTCTTGCAAACTTGCCCATAATCTTGAAGTGAATAAACTGCCACGGTCTGAATTGATAACCAGTGGAATACCGTGAAGTGAAACAATTCTGGACATGTAGAGAGTTGCCAGCTGACTAGCAGTAATTGTTTCTTTGAACTGCCAGAAAATGTGCAACTTTGGAAAGCCGGTCAATGACGACAAGAATTGCATCATTACCTCTCCGCGATTTGGGAAATCTAGTGACGAAGTCCATTTCAACATGGTCCCATTTCCATTCAGGAATAGAGATAGGTTGTAAAGTTCCAGCAGGCCTTTGATGTTCTTCTTTGATACGACGGCAAACGTCACACTCAGCAACATAACGGGCAATGTCTTGCTTCATATTAGACCACCAGAATCTCTGACGAATGTCTTGGTACATCTTGGTACTACCGGGATGAATAGACAAAGGTGTATCATGAGCTTCTTCCATACCCTTTGGAGTCATATCCAGGTTTTTCTTCGAACATGGAACCACTAAGCGGCCTTTGAAGTATAAGGCGCCATCATCGGCAATAGTGAAAAATGAGGGCTTTCCTCCTGCGAGATAGCGTTTAATCTTCTCGACTTCGTTGTCCGCCTTCTGAATCCACTTGATGGCGTCCACGAGATCTGGTTTAGCAACCAGGGTATTGAGAGAACCCTGGGAAACAACATGGAGGTTCATTTTAGGGAACTCTTCAGGAGGGGGAGCGAGTGCACCAGGAGGAACAATATGGAGGTTCAGCCTTCTGAATTCCTCAACAAGCGAGGGTTGAACCTTCCGAACCTCGAGGTGGTTGCAATATGACTTGCGGCTCAAGGCATCAGCCATCACATTAGCCTTGCCCGGGGTATAGGAAATACCCAAATCAAAATCTGCTACGGTCTCCATCCATCTCTGCTGACGGAGGTTCAGGTCTGGTTGAGTAAACAAGTACTTCAGACTTTGGTGGTCGGTGAATATCTCGCAACGATTACTGAGAAGGTAATGTCGCCACTGTTTTAGAGCATATATGACAGCAGCAAGCTCAAGGTCGTGAACTGGGTAGTTCTCTTCATGAGGACACAATTGACGAGAGGCATAAGCAATTACTTTGCGCTCTTGCATTAGGACACAGCCTAATCCTTGACGAGAAGCGTCGCAGTAAATGACGAAGTCCTTCTTAGTATCAGGTGGAGCAAGCACTGGAGCAGAAGTCAGCTTGTCCTTGAGCGCCTGGAAACTTTCCTGGCATTTGTCTATCCACTCGAACTTGACGCCCTTGTGAAGTAAACCAGTTAGAGGCTTGGCGATCTTGGAGAAGTTCTCGACGAATCGACGGCAATAGCTGGCGAGACCGAGAAAACTTCTGACTTGCTTGACATTCTTTGGAGGAGTCCAATCGAGAATGGCATGAACTCGTTCAGGGTTGACGGCAATACCATCCTTGGAGATGACATGTCCAAGGTAGGTTACTTCAGGAAGCCAGAACTCGCACTTGGAAAACTTAGCATAAAGTTGATGCTCTCAAAGCTTTTCCAGTACAAGGCGAAGATGTTCAGCATGTTCTTCCTTATTCTTGGAAAATACAAGGATATCATCCAGATATACCACGACGAATTTGTCGAGGTATTCCATGAATATGTAGTTCATCAGGCGAGAGAATGTAGCTGGAGCATTTATCAAGCCGAATGACATGACGGTGTACTCGAACGAACTGTATCGAGTTACAAAGGCGGTCTTTGGAATATCCTCTTCACGAACACAGATCTGGTGGTAACCCATCCTCAAGTCGAGTTTAGAGAACACTGATGAACCAGCCAGTTGATCATACAGATCATTGATCCGAGGAAGCGGATATTTGTTCTGAATAGTTGCTTGGTTGATAGGACGGTAATCTTGGACCAATCGTTTTGTCCCATCCTTCTTGTTGACAAAGAGGGAAGGTGCTCCCCAAGGAGAGCAACTCGGGAGAATGAAACCACTAGCAAGAGATTTGTTGATTTCCTCCTTAAGCTCAATGAGTTCATGAGGCGGCATCTTGTAGGGTCGTTTGGCTATAGGAGTGGTGCCTGGTTTCAAGTCGATTATAAACTCGACGGCTCTAGCAGGGTGAATCCCTGGAAGTTCCTCAGGAAAGACGTCCTGGAACTCGCATACGACAGGAATGTTTTCGATGCCCTCGAGTGGTGAAGCATTCAATGCATAAAGACGTGCTTCAGCATTTTGAACCAGACATGCTTGATAGCTTACTATCTCATTGGAAGGGTGCAACAGATGGACTGTCTTGGTGGCGCAAACTATAGAAGCAGTATGGGCTTTTAGCCAATCCATTCCCAGAATGAGGTCGATGTTGGACGACTTCAGGATAATGGGAGAGGCATAGAACTCCAACCCTTCGATTTCAATGGGTACGTCGTGACAATCCATAGAGGTTTGACATTGGCCGGCAGGGTTTTTTACCACTACCGAAGTGTTCATTTCTTCACATCTAATGTCGTGCTTATATGCAAAATCTTCTGACATGAATGAATGCGATGCTCCTGAATCAAATAAAACAGATGCAGGTACTGAATTAACAAGGAGAGTACCCATCACAGTAGCAGGTTGGTCTTGAGCTTCATTGAGGTCAACGTGGTTGGCCTGAGCACGACCATAAGGCTTGGCATTGTTGTTGCGGGGCTGATTGTTCCCACGACCAGCTATAGGCAGTGCAAGCTGGTTCTGATTCTGGAAGCAATTCCTGACAAGGTGCCCCGGCTGACCACACTTGTAGCACATACCATCATTGGGGGCAGAAGTAGGAGCTGGGAGTGGTGCAACTGGAAGTCTTGGCTGCCTAGGTGGTGGAGGCACACGAGGTGCAGCATAGGACTGCCTTGGAGCAGGTGCAGCTAGACGGTACACATTGTTGGGAATCCAGACCCTATGCTTCTGTGAGGGAGGGCCCGAGGATGAGCCCGGTTCACGGTTGCGCCTGAGAGTGCTCTGGTGTTCCTGCAGACTAGTTTCAACCTGTATAGCTTTGTTCACCAAGGTGGCGAAATCTCCAAAGTCATGCACAAGAAGTGCGAGCTTGATGTCAGCTTGAAGTCCGTCACGGAACTTTTCCTGTTTGCGGGCATCAGTGGCAATGTCTCCTTCAGCATAGCGGGATAAGTCCAGAAACTCCCGTGATAAGCATCCACGGTCTTGTTGCCCTGGGTGAGGTTGCGGAACTCACGCTTCTTCCTATCCATGATTCCCTGAGGAATGAAGCGGGCACGGAAGGCATTTTGGAATTCCGGCCAAGTGATGATTGTTCCAGCAGACAGTGTACGCCTGTGGCTGTCCCACCATTGAGCAGCGGGACCCTTCAGATAGTATGTTGCAAAGGTGACATAGTTGGCAACGGCAACTCTAGCAGACTCTAGTTCAAAGGCAATGTCACGGAGCCAGTCATCAGTATCAAGAGGCTGAGTTGAGCTGCGGTAGATGGATGGGTTGAGGCGAGCAAAGTCATTCAGTGTCATTGCGCCATGCTGTTGATACATGTTGGGGCAAGGGAACTGACCCATGACAGTCTCCATGAACCGGCGATTCATCTCCAACTGTTGGATCATACCGGCCATGTATTCGGGCGGTGGTGGGGCGTTGCCACCACGACCACTGCCAGCTGGCCTAACCATCCTGCTAATATATAACAGGGGTAGTTCAACATTGAGAAATTTGCAAACACAAGAATCATGCATGAATGAAACATGCATAATGAAAGGAGCACGTAAAATACCACATAGTAGTCGGCATATATTACAAAAGGGGTGCATGCATAGAGTTCAGTACACAGAGTTCAGTACATAACTAAGGACAACATAGGCGACACGCAGGCTCGCGACGAATGCATCTAGTACTAATAAGTAAGACTACATCAGTCCCAGACGGAACTGTGGAGGTAGAGGTAGTCTGACAGCTGGCAGTGCCGCAACGAAAAGTCCTCCACGCCATCAACTTGAGGGTCGTGGATACTCTGGTGGAGAACCCGACGTCCAGGTGGCAACAGAGGACCAAGTGCGGGAGTGTCGCCTCCCACATCTGGCCAACCGACACCAGGAGGCATCACGTTCCTAGCTGGGTAGATCACAGTAGGCGGCAGCTGTCTAGATAGGACAAAGGGGTGCAACAGCGTCAAGGCGCAGTACAGGTGCTGACGGGTGGTGTACAACTCGTGGCGAAGAGCTCGGTTAGCTCAATCCAGCCCATCAGCATGCTGAACAAGGTTCCGATGATGGAAGGGCTCTCGGGTGATGGTGGAGTAGGCAGCAGTGTAGTATCCCTCCGCTCCATCATCGGAGGCGATAGCAATGTGCCTGAAAGGGGAAGTGTCCAACGCCCGATACTCTCCACGAAGGCGTGTCCGAGCAGCGTAAGCAGCATCGTGAACTGCCATATCGATGGTCACACCAATACCATGAGCGGTGTGCAGCACAGTAGAGGAGTTATCTGCCCGCGAGTAGAGGCGGACGGTGGCACGATACTGCTCCTAGTTAAAGTCCTGGTACTGCTCGTACACGGTATACTTAGGGTGCCACCGATAACCCAGATAGGTCATCATCTCAACTAGCACGGCAGGTGATCCCGAGGCACCAAGGGCCTGCGTGTAGCGCACGACCTGCCTGGTGGGTTCCATCTGAAAACAAAGATGTTTCAAAGGAGTCAAATGACAGTGTGGGGATTATGCAAAATTCTATTCTAAGCAATAACTATGGCTAATCCAACTTTGGGGTGAGGGGTCTCGGGGATCCTAATGTTAGAGTTAGTAAAATCGTTTTACCCGAAATAGGAGAGTGTTCAGAATCCTGGAGTAAAGATCGAGGAGTAAAAGAATCTAGTACCACCCAAATGGCAACGTAGGCCCGTAAGCCACACAGCCATGTTAGTAAAAGTTTTGCACTGTCTAGACTCGACTTCGGCCAAGGAGTGTGGAAGGGGGATTCCTACAGGCAATCGGCTCTGAAACCAACTTGTGACGCCCCCGATTTGTCCGTACACTAATCATACACACAAATGTGTATGGCCAAGATCAGGGACTCACTGGTAGATATCACAACACAACTCTAAAAGTAAAATAAGTCATACAAGCTTCATATTACAAGCCAGGGGCCTCGAGGGCTCGAATACAAGTGCTCAATCATAGACAAGTCAGCAGAAGCAACAAATATCTGAGTACAGACATAAAGTTAAACAAGGTGCCATAAGATGGCTAGCACAAACTGGGATACAGATCAAAAGAGGAGCAGGCCTCCTGCCTGGGATCCTACTAAATTACTCCTGGTCGTTGTCGACAGACTGCACGTAGTAGTAGGCGCCTCCGTTGTAGTAGGAGTCGTCGTAGGTGGCGTCTGGCTCCTGGGGTCCATCATCTGGTTGCATCATCCGAGAAGAAGGAACAGAAGGGGGAAAAGGGGGAGCAAAGCAACCGTGAGTACTCATCCAAAGTACTCGCAAGCAAGGACCTATACTACATATGCAATGGTAACAATGATATTGGTAATATCGGTGGACTGAACTGTAGCAAGCCAGAATAAGAGGGGGATATCTAATCCAATCGAAGACTACGCTTCTGGCAGCCTCCATCTTGCAGCAGTAGAAGAGAATAGATGGTAAGTTCACCAAGTAACATCGAATAGCATAATCCTACTCGGCAATCCTCCCGTACATCACCCTGTGAGAGAGCAACCATCGAGGTATATCTGGAACTCATCTGGGTGTGTTTTATCAAATGTCTGGTTCTAGTTGTCATGAGGTCAGAATACAACTCCGGGTCGTCCTTTTACCGAGGGACACGGCTATTCGAATAGTTTAACTTCCCTGCAGGGGTGCACCACATAACCCAGCACGCTTGATCCCATTTGGCCGGACACACTTTCCAGGGTCATGCCCGACCTTGGGAGATCAACACGCCGCAGCCCTACCTAAGCACAACAGAGAGGTCAGCACGCCGGTCTAAGTCCTAAGCGCGCAGGGGTCCGGGCCCATCGCCCATTGCACACCTGCACGTTGCGTACGCGGCCGGTGAGCAGACCTAGCAACCTCCATTACTAAGGAAGTTACGTTACGCGGTCCAACCCGGCGCGCGCCGCTCAGTTGCTCACGTCAAGAAGGCTTCGGCTGATACCACGACGTCGAGTACCCATAACTATTCCCACATAGCTGGTTAGTGCGAATAGGCCAACGGCCAAACTCAGATAAAATATCCAAACTCGTTAAGCGTGTTATTATGAAATCACCACGGACAACGACGAGGGCCAGGCCACCTCTCGACTGGGTGTCTCAACCTGCCATGTCGCTCCGCCACAAAGATCCACACACAGGGCCGTCGGGAAAGTATGTCCTTTCAGCCCCCAATCCGTGAATCAACCGCGGGTACTCAACGAGCCGACCCGACTTTAGTCACAACATGTATCATGTATAAGTGTATGTAGTATATACCCGTGATCACCCCTAAGTGATCACGGCCCGATAGAATAGCAGGGCAGACGGACAAGGGTGTAGGGCCACTGATGGAATACTAGCATCCTATACTAAGCATTTAGGATTGCAGGTAAAGTATCAACAGTGGTAGCAACAATGACAGGCTATGCAGCAGAATAGGAGTATCGAAAGCAGTAACATGCTACACTTGTAACATCCCAAATTTTCAATTTGGAATATTATACATAGATCATACTGCATTGCATGCTCTTTGCATTTTTGTTGTGTCGTTCCTCGAAATTCTAAGCAATTTAAGGACCTACGGAGAGAGTTGGGAATTTTACCGTTTTCGTATTTGAGTTTACTCGAATACCGGTTCAAGGACAGTGTGATTTTAATTATTTTTCTCTCCTAAAAATATTTCTAAATACAATATATGAGCGGAGATAATATGACTTCTCCAAAATAACAGAAATATTGGAGGAAAAATGTTAAAATCACTTTTGGTATTTTTCTGGATTTATTTGCGATTGTATTTGCATAGGAAAAATGCGCGTTTTTCAAAATTGCATTGAGGTCCGGGACAAATGTTCACTTTGTCCTAAATATTATTAGAGGACGGTGAAAATTTATTTCGGGATTTTTGGAGTCCGTTTAGTATTTCTTTCGTTAGTTTTTCAGCGCCAGGACTCTTAAAAAAAGAGGCAACCGACTTAGAGTCGTGTTGGCCCAGGACTTCGGGCTTTATAAGCCGCCGCCCCCGGCCCAAGCCAGCCCAGCTGCCCTAGTCGCGCCGCGGCCCTGCCCTAGCGCCGCCCCGCAGCCGCGCTGCCGCCCGCCGGCCGCCGCCCCGCAGCCGCGCCGCCCTCCCACAGCCGTGCCGCCGCCCCGCAGCCGCCGGATCGCCGGACCGCCGCCGCCGGACCGCCGTCCCGCCGGAGTTCGTCGTTACGAGGTAGTTATTGGTTTTTTTAAACCGATCGGTTTTTCGTAAACCGTAGATTCATTTTTTTGTTTAGATCGGTTCGGTTTTTCTTCGGTTTAGCTATTTTGCGGACGTTCGTCCGTACGTTTGTTTTAACGAACACTTTTCGTCCTTTAGCCACAGACAACGAACGTTCGTTCGTTAGCCTATTCGTCAGTTTTCTTTTTCGGGGTATTTATCCGTGATTATTCCGATTGCGATTTCTGCCCTGATCTTATTTTTCGTTTTTCTTTTCGCTCGAGAGTCAGAATCAGGTTATTCAAAATCCCAGATCTTCGTCTCGATGCCCTCTTTACGTTTAACCAACTTGAACAAAGTTTTGGCTACTGTAAAATTTGACTTTAGGCCAATTAGTAACCGGAGCTTGTTTCTTTCGCAGTTTGAGTTTCATTGCTTCTTTCGAGTTGTTTCTTTTTGCAAACCGGAGTTCTTAAGTTGAACTTTCTGGTTAGATCTGATCTTTCGGAGGTTTGTTTGTGCATCATTGCTTGTTTGCTTATGTATGCTATTGTTTGCTTGCGATAGAATACCCGGACTGTGAAGCGTGCTACTACGAGTATCTAGGTTTTGCGAATCGTCAGCAAGGCAAGTAACACTTTGATCATACTTTTATTACCCAGTTTTTATGCATTAGATCAAACCCTCACACATTGCATGAGTAGGATCTCTTAACTTGTGGGACTGGGAAATAGATTGAGGTAGAACCTATTACCTCCATTACTTTGAAACCCTTGGGAGTTACTTCTACGTTTGCTTAGGTTGCTAGGCTATGCTCGTAGACGTGGTTTGGGTTTGAGTGAAATCCATGACAGATGTGAGTTGTTAATTAAGGATTCAACTTAAGTTGGCTACTTGAATACACATCTGGGTGGATTGGTTGCAGGGCACTTGGAGAATCCAGTGTTGTCCTAGGAAATCCCGGGGTTCCGTGTGATTTTCCTATGGAATGCCACCCAGGCTCAAAGGGGTCATAAAACTATTCATGCTAGAAACTTCCGTGTGCAGCCACATGCCAATATGGGCTCTGGCATAGTTGAGTAAGTTGTGGGAAACCTTTCCGTGATGGGCTAGCAGATGTAGAGGGATTGTAGGTGTACCGGCCTATCTATCCGGTTAAGGGGACCTCTTCGAAAAGACTGTGTCTCGGTCATCCATTTCTGAAACACCATGCAGTGCGAGAAACTAAACGGAGGCGATCGAGTCTTGTGGGAAAAGTGCACAAACCTCTGCAGAGTGTACAAACTGATCATGATTAGCCGTGTCACCGGTTATGGACCTCTTGAGTATCTGGTACTTGAATTATTGGTTGATCTCAACACTCTATAATTTAATTTGTTGGGGTAATGATGAACTTTTAATTTGGGATTGAGTTGGAGGTACCTTCTCAATGATTTTCAACCAACATAGTAGTTCAAATAAATTTTTTTCCTTTGTTGTAGGGAAAAATTGGCTTTACGCAAAAACTTTAACCCTAGAGCCTCCACCAGCCAAATATGCATATAGTATAGCCTTTATTCTGTTACTTGCATTCTCTGTGTTATCTTGCCATCATATTCCATGTGCTGACCCATTTTCGGGCTGCAACATATTACGTTGCACACTTTTCAGACGAGGAATAAGACGCGCTAGGTCGTTTGTCATGCACTCAGCTATGCAGTTGGAGTTGATGGACTCACTTATCTTCCAAGCCTTCCGCTGTTATTTTGATAGATGGCTTTAAGCCATAGATTTTGTAATAAGTTCTCATTGGAGACATTCGTTGTAATAAGTGTGTGATTGCTACTCTGTTATAAATCCTTCGAGTACTGTGTGTGTCAGCATTACCGATCCAGGGATGACACAGAACACAGAGACTTCGGTCCATTCGGATCGTGGTCGCTACAAAGATGGTATCAGAGCACACGCTGAATGTAGGACACGACCGCTAAGACAGACCCTAGATCACTCTTCTCTACTCATTTCTGACTTCTCTCCATTTTCTACTTCTTTAGGATGGTGGACCCAAGGAACAAGTTCACTCAACCGGATGAACACACATCATGTGGACGACACTTGAAGGAAGTCACTAGGTACCTGAACATAGGAATACCAAGCTTTACCGGGACCTACACCGCCACTTTACCGGAGGACGAGCGATGGAGCATTCAAGTTCAAATTCCCGGAAGAACCTTCGCACCATCCACTGAGCCAATAGAGTTTTCTTTTGATGCGCCAACCTGGATCCTAGGAAAGAGCATGGCCGCCCACATCACTATGGGAAGGATCGGAGAAGTCTACAAGCAGGAGCTGAAGGACACCATCTACCAGATTTGTGGATGCCGAGATGAGAATTGGGATATGATCAGCACCCGGAAGGATAGATCCATTGCAGCTTTCATCCAGGAGCTGAACCAGCACATTCGACGACAGGAGCACCAGATGTGCACTGGGATGATGGAATTTAATAAGGCACTAAACATGAATTTGGATCTAGAAGAAGAACTTAAGTCTACTCCTGACTGATATGAGGAGGAGATGTTGATACTAGTGGAGAAGAATGATGATTTGACAAGGAAGCTAGGAGTATTCATGGGAGATCCAGCACCCGGAGGTGAAGAAGAGGAAGAAGAACCCAAGGAAATTCCTCCTGGAGATTACATTATCATCGACGACACGGATTCAGAACCCGATGATAGTAAAGACGAAGACTATGAAGATGAGGCTGGAGCAGACATCATGGAATCGTCCGCCGATCAATATTTTTAGATGACCACCCTGTGACTAGTAGTTACCCCCATATATTAGTATTTAGAGCACCTTGTAACGGTAGTTAGATTTGTAAGATCTTTCTTGAAATTGATTGGTGTGATATGATTGTGGTTGTCTCATGTGCATATGGGTAGTGATTTTCCCTTAGACCTCAGTTCTGTTCTAATCTCTTCCCTCTACACCCATCAGATGCCTCCAAGACGTGAGCCCGGAATTGAGTTTCCCCCTGAGCTCACCCAGTTGATCCAGCAGCAGAACACCTTGATGCAACTTCTTGTCCAGAACACTCAGAACAACCAGAACAACAACAACAACCATCCACCACCACCACCCGTGGACAACCTGACACGTTTCTTAAGGTTGCAACCACCCGTGTTTGCTAGCAGCATCGAACCAATAGTGGCCGATGACTGGCTACGCAAGATTGGAAGGGATTTGACCACCGCCAATTGCTCAGATGCTGAGAGGTGCGATTTGCCGCACACCAGTTGTCTGGACCAGCCGCATCATGGTGGGAGAATTACACAGCCACTTTCCCCATAGCCAATGTCACCTGGGAGCAGTTTCAGCAAGCTTTTCGTACTGCCCATGTCTCAACTGGAGCTATGAGCATGAAGAAGCGGGAGTTTCACAACTTGCGCCAAGGAAACCATACCGTGGCACAGTACGTGGATGAGTTTAGTACCCTATCCCGTTATGCCCCGGATGATGTGGCCACAGATGCCGCTAAGCAGGAGAGATTTATGGAAGGGCTGAATGATGAGATGAGCGTACAGTTGGTGGTGGCAACTTTCAACAACTACCAGGAGTTGGTAGATAAAGCTCTTATGATTGAAGGAAAGCACCAGCAGATTGAAAGCCGCAAGAGGAAGTATGGACAAGGAAGGAATAATTGTGGAGCCCAACAGAAGCCCCGATTCACTCTGAATTCGGGAGGATATACCCATAACCACAGAATTCCCCACAACCATAATGGCCCTAAGAATGGAAATGGGAATGGAGCAAGTAATAACCAAAGCCGCTCTACCCCGTCCACACCCACCAAGAAGGATTTCAGCCATGTCACTTGTTTCAAGTGCGGGAAGAATGGACATTATGCCAATGACTGCCCTGAAGCTAAGAATGGGAACGGCAATGGAAGCGCTGGGAAGAAGCCCAACCCGTTCAACAAAGGACAAGTGAACCACGTGACTGTGGAGGAGGTAGAAGAGCAACCAGATGCTGTTGTCGGTAAGTTTTTGGTTAAGACATTTACCGCAATAGTTCTTTTCGATACTGGTGCATCGCATTCATACATTTCAAGGGATTCGTGAATAGACATAGGATGTCCACCCGAGTTCTTAAGAACCCCATGTTAGTAAGTTCACCAGGAGCAGAGTATATGGCACACCAAGGATGTTTTCAGACGCCATTGACCATAGGACGCCACTCTTTCCCGTCCGACCTAATAGTCCTGGAGTCACAAGGATTGGATGTGATATTAGGTATGGATTGGCTATCGATGTATGGAGGTAATATCGATTGTGCCAGTAAGTCTGTTTTGCTCACCACCCCGGAAGGAAAAAGGATCAAGTATGTATCTAGGCATTCGCCTATAAGCACTCAAGTACATTCTCTCACGGGAGTTGTTCAGGAGGAAGTGCCAGTAGTAAAGGATTATCCGGATGTGTTTCCAGAGGAGTTACCTGGCATGCCACCGGATAGAGATATTGATTTTTTGATAGAGTTGTTGCCTGGCACCGGACCAATATCTAAGAGACCGTATCGGATGCCAGCGAATGATCTGGAGGAGATCAAGAAGCAGATTAAGGAGTTGTTGGAGAAAGGTTTTATTCGCCGAAGTTCATCACCTTGGGGAGCCCCAGTGCTTTTGGTCGAGAAGAAGGATGGATCTTTAAGAATGGTCGTTGATTATCGTGCGCTGAATGAAGTGGCAATTAAGAATAAGTACCCGCTGCCGATGATCAATGATTTGTTTGACCAACTCCAGGGAGCGAAAATATTCTCCAAGATAGATCTACGATCTGGATACCACCAATTGAAGATCCGAGAGAAGGATATACCTAAGACAGCCTTCACCACACGGTACGAGCTATATGAGTATACTGTTATGTCATTTGGATTGACTAACGCCCCTGCCTACTTCATGAGTATGATGAATAAGGTGTTCATGGAGTTCTTGGATAAGTTCGTCATGGTATTCATAGATGATATTCTGATATACTCAAAGGATGAAGAAGAACATGCAGAGCATTTGCGTTTGGTATTGGAGAAGCTCAAAGAACATCAGTTGTATGCCAAGTTTAGCAAATGCGAGTTTTGGTTGAAGGAAGTTAGATTCCTAGGGCATGTTATATCGGGAGAAGGTATAGCAGTAGACCCCGTCAAAGTGCAGGCAGTCACTGAGTGGTTGGCACACACTTCAGTTGGAGAGATCCACAGTTTTCTTGGACTCGCGGGATACTACCGGAGGTTCATAGAAAATTTCTCCATGATTGCAAAGCCAATGATGACATTGTTGAAGAAGGAGACAAAGTTTGATTGGATTGAGGAGTGTGAAGAAAGTTTCCAGGAGTTGAAGAAACGGTTGACGACAGCCCCAGTGCTGATATTGCCGGATATACGCAAGGATTTCCAAGTATACTACGACGCTTCACGCTTAGGACTTGGAGGAGTACTTATGCAGGATGGAAGAGTTGTTTCCTATGCATCCCATCAACTGCGACCACACGAGTTGAATTACGCGATGCACGACCTGGAGTTAGCAGCAGTAGTGCACGCACTGAAAACCTGGAGACATTACCTTATTGGAAATCATTGTGATGTGTACACGGATCACAAGAGTTTGAAGTACATTTTCACCTAGAAGGAGCTGAACCTCAGACAGAGGAGATGGTTGGAGCTTATAAAGGATTACGATATAACGCTGCACTATCATCCAGGAAAGGCCAACGTCGTGGCAGACGCTTTGAGCCGGAAGAGTTATGAAAATAACCTAGTAAAAGGGGGATTCCCACAGGAGTTAGCAGAACATTTCAGGGAACTTCGTTTGGAGATAGTTCCTAGAGGTTTCGTTGCAACGTTGGAGGTTCAGTCGACATTGCCGGGAAAGATACGTGAAGCCCAGAAGGATGATAAGGAAATTGCCAAGATAAGAAAAAGGATGAGTGAAGGAAAAGCCAAGGGATTTCGTGAGGACGAACACGACACCTTGTGGTTTGAGGATCGAATCTATGTGCCCAACGACCCGGAGATCAGGAAGTTGATCTTGCAGGAAGCACATGATTCACCATACTCGATACACCCCGGTAACACCAAGATGTATTTGGATTTGAAGGAACATTTCTGGTGGACGGGAATGAAGAAGGATATTGCCGAGTATGTAGCCGTATGTGATGTGTGCCAGAGAGTAAAGGCAGAACATCAGAAGCCAGCAGGATTGCTACAGCCTATGCCGATACCCGAATGGAAGTGGGAGAAGCTTGGCATGGATTTTATCACCGGATTGCCCAGGACCAAAGCAGGATATGATTCAATCTGGGTAGTAGTGGACCGATTGACGAAGGTAGCCCAATTTATCCCTGTGAAAACCACATATACCAGTGCGAAGTTGACCAAGATATACATGACCAGGATCGTATGTCTGCACGGAGTTCCGAGGACCATTGTATCAGATAGAGGAACGCAGTTCACCTCAAAGTTTTGGCATCAGCTACATCAAACTTTGGGAACGAGGCTGGAATTCAGCACCGCTTTTCATCCGCAGACCGATGGACAGACCGAGAGAGTCAACCAGATCCTGGAGGACATGTTGAGAGCCTGTGCTTTAGATTATGGATCTAGTTGCGATGATAATTTGCCCTACGCGGAGTTCTCGTAAAACAACAGTTACCAGGCCAGTTTGAAGATGGCACCGTTCGAGGCATTGTATGGAAGGAGATGCCGAACACCGTTAATGTGGGATGAAGTTGGAGATCGACAGTTGTTCGGACCGGACTTGATCAAAGAGTCTGAGGAGAAGGTGAAGTTGATTCGAGATAGATTGAAGGTAGCTCAGTCCAAGCAGAGGAGTTATGCAGACTCGAAGCGCAAGGAGATAGCCTATGAGATCGGAGATAGAGCGTACTTGACAGTATCGCCTCTACGAGGAGTTAAACGTTTCAGAGTTAAAGGAAAGCTAGCCCCGAGATTTGTGGGACCTTACCGTGTTTTGGAATGCATGGGAGAGGTTGCCTATAAGTTGGAACTACCCGAAGGATTGTCAGGAGTGCACGACGTGTTTCATGTTTCGCAGCTTAAGAAGTGCCATGCGGAGATGGCCGACATACCGCTTGGAGACACAGTACCCCTGGAAGCAATTCAGTTAGACAATGATCTGACCTACAAGGAGAAGCCCATTAAGATTCTCGAATTTTCGAGCAGAGTCACCCGCAGTAAGGTTATTAAGTTTTGCAAAGTTTAGTGGAGTCACCACACCGAGGAAGAAGCCACCTGGGAACGAGAAGATGATCTACACAAGGACCACCCACACATGTTCTCTAGCCAAGTCGAATCTCGAGGGCGAGATTCATTCTAAGGGGGGTAGGTTTGTAACATCCCAAATTTTCAATTTGGAATGTTATACATAGATAATACTACAGTGCATGCTCTTTGCATTTTTGTTGTGGCGTTCCTCGAAATTCTAAGCAACTCAATGACCTACGGAGAGAGTTGGGAATTTTACCGTTTTCGTATTTGAGTTTACTCGAATACCGGTACGAGGACAGTGTGATTTTAATTATTTTTCTCTCCTAAAAATATTTCTAAATACAATATATGAGTGGATATAATAGGACTTTTCCAAAATAACAGAAATATTGGAGGAAACATGTTAAAATCACTTTTGGTATTTTTCTAGATTTATTTCAAATTTTATTTGCCTAGGAAAAATGCGCGTTTTTGAAAATTGCATTTAGGTCCGGGAAAAATGTTCACTTTGTCCTAAATATTATTAGAGGACGATGAAAATTTATTTCGGGATTTTTGGAGTCCATTTAGTATTTCTTTCGTTACCTTTTCTGCGCCAAGACTCTTTAAAAAAAAAGAGGCAACCGACTTAGAGTCGTGTTGGCCCAGGACTTCGGGCTTTATAAGCCGCCGCCCCCGGCCCAAGCCAGCCCAACCGCCCCAGCCGCCCTAGCCGCGCCGCGCCCCTGCCCTAGCGCTGCCGCCGTCGCTTCGCCACGCCGTCGCCGTCGTTTCGCCGCGCCGCCGCCCGCCTCCCGCCGCCCGCCGCCGCCAGCAACCCCGCAGCCGCGCCGTCGCCGCCGCCGCCCTCCCGCGGCTGCGCCGCCGCCCCGCAGCCGCCGGATCGCCGGACCGCCGCCGCCGGACCACTGTCTCGCCGGAGTTCGTCGTTACGAGGTAGTTATCGGTGTTTTTTTAAAACCGATCGGTTTTTCGTAAACCGTAGATTCGTTTTTTTGGTTTAGATCGGTTCGATTTTTCTTCGGTTTAGCTATTTAGCGGACGTTCGTACGTACGTTCGTTTTAACAAACGCTTTTCGTACGTTAGCCGCAGACAACGAACGTTCGTTCGTTAGCATGTTCGTCAGTTTGCTTTTTCGGGGTATTTATCCGCGATTATTCCGATCGCGATTTCTGCCCTGATCTTGTTTTTCATTTTTCTTTTCGCTCGAGAGTCGGAATCAGGTGATTCAAAATCCCAGATCTTCGACTCGATGCCCTCTTTACGTTTAACCAACTTGAACAAAGTTTTGGCTACTGTAAAATTTGACTTTAGGACAATTAGTAACCGGAGCTCGTTTCTTTCGCAGTTTGAGTTTCGTTGCTTCTTTCGAGTTGTTTCTTTTTACAAACCGGAGTTCTTAAGTTGAACTTTCTGGTTAGATCTGATCTTTTGGAGTTTTGTTTGTGCATCATTAATTGTTAGCTTATGTATTCTATTGTTTGCTTGCGATAGAATACCCAGACTGTGAAGCGTGCTACTACGAGTCTCTAGGTTTTGCGAATCGTCAGCAAGGCAAGTAACACTTTGATCATACTTTTATTACCCAGTTTTTATGCATTAGATCAAACCCTCACACATTGCATGAGTAGGATCTCTTGACTTGTGGGACTGGGAAATAGATTGAGGTAGAACCTATTACCTGCATTACTTTCAAACCCTTGGGAGTTACTTCTACGTTTGCTTAGGTTGCTATTCTATGCTCGTAGACGTGGTTTGGGTTTGAGTGAAATCCATGTCAAATGTGAGTTGTTAATTAAGGATTCAACGTAAGGTGGCTACTTGAATACACATCTGGGTGGATTGGTGTTGGAAATATGCCGTAGAGGCAATAATAAAAGGATTATTATTATATTTCCTTGTTCATGATAATTGTCTGTTATTCATGCTTGAATTGTATTGTACGTAAACAACGATACATGTGTGAATACGTAGACAACAACGTGTCCCAGGTAAGCCTCTAGTTACTAGCTCGTTGATCAACGGATGGTCACGGTTTCCTGACCATGGACATTGGATGTCATTGATAACGGGATCACATCATTAGGAGAATGATGTGATGGACAAGACCCAATCCTAAGCCTAGCACGTGATCGTATAGTTCGTAATGCTTAAAGCTTTTCAGTGACAAGTATTTGTTCCTTAGACCATGAGGTTGTGCAACTCCCGGATACCGTAGGAATACTTTGGGTGTGCCAAACGTCACAACGTAACTAGGTGGCTATAAAGGTACGCAACGGGCATATCCGAAAGTGTCTGTTGGGTTGGCACGAACCGAGACTGGGATTTGTCACTCCGTATGAAGGAGAGGTATCTCTGGGCCCACTCGGTAAGAAATCATCATGAGCTCAATGTGACTAAGGAGTTAGTCACGGGATGATGGATTACAGAACGAGTAAAGAGACTTGCCATGACGAGATTGAACAAGGTATCGGTATACTGACGATCGAATCTCGGGCAAGTATCGTACCGATAGACAAAGGGAATAACATACGGGATTAAGTGAATCCTTGACATCGTGGTTCATTCGATGAGATCATCGAGGAACATGTGGGAACCAACATGGGTATCCAGATCCCGCTGTTGGTTATTGACCGGAGAGTCGTCTCGGTCATGTCTGCGTGTCTCCCGAACCTGTAGGGTCTACACACTTAAGGTTCGGTGACGCTAGGGTTGTAGAGATATATGCACATGGAAACCCGAATGTTGTTCGGAATCCCGGATGAGATCCCGGACGTCACGAGGAGTTCCGGAATGGTCAGGAGATAAAGAATAATATATAGAAGTCCAGTTTCGGCCATCGGGAGAGTTCCGGGGGTCATCAGGAGTGTACTGGGACCACCGGAAGGGTCCCGGGGGTCCATCGAGTGGGGCCACCCATCTCGGAGGGGCCCGTGGGCCGTAGGGGGAGGGGGACCAGCCCCTAGTGGGCTGGCGCACCCCCCATGGGCTTCCCCCCATGCGCCTAGGGTTGAAACCCTAGGGGTGGGGGCGCCCCCTTTGGCTTGGCGGGCAAGATACCCCCCTTGGCCGCCGCCCCCCTTAGGAGATTGGATCTCCTAGGGCCGGCGCCCGCCTGGCCCCCTATATATAGTGGGGGAGAGAGAGGGCAGCCACACCTCAGCCCTTGGCGCCTCTCCCCCCCGTCACACCTCCTACTCCTCCCGTAGGGTCTCGGCGAAGCCCTGCAGCTTTTCCCGTTGCATCCACCACCATGCCGTCGTGATGCTGGATCTCCGTCAACCTCTCCTTCCCCCTTGCTGGATCAAGAAGGAAGAGACGTCGCTGTACCGTACGTGTGTTGAACGCGGAGGTGCCGTCCGTTCGGCGCTGGGATCATCGGTGACGAGGATCACGACGAGTACGACTCCATCATCCACGTTCCTTCGAACGCTTCCGCTCGCGATCTACAAAGGGTATGTAGATGCACTCCTTTATGCTCGTTGCTAGATGACTCCCTAGATTGATCTTGGTGAAGCGTAGGAAATTTTTTGAATTGTGCTACGTTCCCCAACAGTGGCATCTGAGCTAGGTCTTTGCGTAGCATCTTGCACGAGTAGAACACAAACAAGTTGTGGGCGTTGATTTTGTTCAATTCTCTTGCCGTTACTAGTCCAATCTTGATTCGGCGGCATCGTGGGATGAAGCGGCCCAGACCGACCTTACACGTACGCTTACGTGAGACTGGTTCCACCAACTGACATGCAGTAGTTGCATAAGGTGGCTGGCGGGTGTCTGTCTCTCCCACTTTAGTCGGATCGGATTCGATGAAAAGGGTCCATATGAAGGGTAAATAGAAATTGACATATCACGTTGTGGTTTTGGCGTAGGTAAGAAACGTTCTTGCTAGAAACCTATAGAAGCCACGTAAAAACTTGCAACAACAATTAGAGGTCGTCTCACTTGTTCTTGCAGCATGTGCTATGTGATGTGATATGGCCAAGAAGATGTGATGAATGATATATGTGATGTATGAGATTGATCATGTTCTTGTAATAGGAAATCACAACTTGCATGTCGATGAAAATGACAACCGGCAGGAGCCATAGGAGTTGTCTTATTTATTGTATGACCTGTGTGTCACTGAATAATGCCATGTAATTGCTTTACTTTATTGCTAAACGTTAGCCATAGTGGTAGAAGTAATAGTTGGCGAGACGACTTGATGAAGACACGATGATGGAGATCATGATGATGAAGATCATGGTGTCATGCCGGTGACAAAGATGATCATGGTGCCCCGAAGATGGAGATCAAAGGAGCAAAAAGATATTGGCCATATCATGTCACTTTATTTGATTGCATGTGATGTTTATCATGTTTATGCATCTTGTTTACATAGAACGAAGGTAGTAAATAAGATGATCTCTCACTAAAAAAATTCAAGAATTGTGTTCCCCCTAACTGTGCACCGTTGCTAAGGATCGTTTTTCTGAAGCACCACGTGATGATCGGGTGTGATAGGCTCTAACGTTCGCATACAACGGGTGTAAGCCAGATTTACACACGCAATACACTTAGGGTTCACTTGACGAGCCTAGCATGTACAGACATGGCCTCGGAACACGGAAGACCAAAAGGTCGAACATGAGTCGTATAGAAGATACGATCAACATGAAGATGTTCACCGTTGATGACTAGTCCGTCTCACGTGATGATCGGACACGGGCTAGTCGATTCGGATCATGTATCACTTAGATGACTAGAGAGATGTCAATCTGAGTGGGAGTTCATTAAATTTGATTAGATGAACTAAGTCTAAATTCTTTACAATATGTCATTGCTAGAAAGGATCTTAGGAGTTGTAATATTTGTGGTATCTTTGGCCACATGCAATGGAATTGTCTGGCTAGAGTTCTTCCCAATAAGCATGTTGCATGGGTTAAGAAGGGTGAAAATCCACGGCCGAATATTATTTCTTCTCAAGGCATCTTTCCAGTTTTGAAAAAAGTGGTTTGGCAAAAAGAGATCACACGCAATTTTTCGGGGATTCAGGCCCAACGGAATAGGGTAACAAGCAGGTTTGGATAGCTAAGCGTAACAGTAGGGATTTACCTACTTCTTTGCTCCGGATTGCCGATTATACCCTAGACGTTTCGCCTCCTTGACAACCTATCTCCACTCGCCCGGTACCCGAAGCCACGACTATAGCCCTGGTTCGCCCGTCACCTTGCACCTCTCTGCCCTGTTCTGCCCCCCCACCTCGAGCTCTCCTCTCCTCCCACCCTTTGCCTTCAATGGCGAACCTTCCTGTGCTCCCTTTTCAGTTCGTGCCGGGAGAGATGGATATCCAGCACAGCCCCGCAGGGAGGCTTCAGCGCAACATGGTGGTGGTTGATGACCCACCTCTGGATAAGGATGGCAATGGGTCGGGTTTGGATCGGGTTGAACAATATCAAATCCATATCCATATCCATGAATATAGTCTTTGTCCGCCCATGAAAAAACCCATGGGTGAAAATTTGTGTCCATGTCCAAACCCGATGGATACCCATATCCGTTGGATATCCATCGGGTCCTCTCAAGACATATACATAAGACATAACACAATGTGCACATAAGTTGTTGCACCCATGCATCAATGCACGTGTGAAAAAAGCAGGGATGGAGGGGTCAAGGGGATATGGAGTTGCGTTGTCATATGCCAGTGGTGCTAGATGTTGAAGTGCTCCACCATACATGGAGATAGCGGCTGACAGTGTGGACCATCTCTCGGGATGCAGCAGGAGCAGGAAGAGGAGACGGGGCTGATACTTAATGATGATTCATTTAACAACGACATAGAAAAGATCACAAGGGGGCTGAAGTAATATTAAGGCGGGGATTGAATGTTAACTAATAAAAGCTACGGTGGGGATTTTGCAACTTTCTTGGAATGTTTTACATTATAATGGGTGAAATTATAGTGGGACATGTGACTATGGGGTAAGGATAGGAGAATATTGCCATTAAGTCATACTATCGGGTCGGGTTTGGATATATCCATGGGTCCAAGATTATGTCCATGCCCTACCCACGAGAAATCGGGTCGGGTTTGGGCGCCGCCCGTGGGCGCAAAAGCATATCCAAAGCCTGTCCATACGGGTCGGATATCCATGGATATCCATGTCCATGGGTAAAATTGCCATCCTTACCTCTGGATCATTCGCATCATGCATTGATCGTGGTGGTGCAGCCTCCGGTGGATCTGCAGAGAGAAGAAGTACTTGCTGAAGTAAGAAGAGTCCTCCTTGAAGATCATGGTGCACCTACATCTGAGGGTGAGATCTATTCTTTCTGTGTGGGTTTGATTCGGTTCAATGACAGCGTGGTTAGGGACACTTTGATTAGTAGAGGCGAGCAACCTTTAGATGAACACTCCAGTTTCTCCCTGCTATGGCATGATGAAGGTCCCAATATGCGCATACCTGTGATTGAAAGGGATGCTTGGGTTATGCTGCTTGGGTTTCCTCTCAACTACCAGACTGAGCACTATATTATCAAGGCAGTTTCTTGTTTTGGCAGATGTATGTATTGGCACCGACCTAGTCATCGCAAGTCTAGAGTGTTGGTTCGCATTCTCATCAATGAGCTCGCCCTGGTTCCTTTCAGTTTGGTGATTAAGCGATTTACTGACATCAGTGGTTTAGGCACGTCTTGGACAGTTCCGGTTTATGTGCTCAATGGCAGAAATCCCAGCCAGGGCCTTGTGGGGGATGAAGAAGCACCACCTCCTTTGGGCGCTTCTCCTCACCCTAATCATCTTCCGTTTCTGAATGCCATGCAGTAACATCACCATGAGGCCCAGGTCTGGCAGCTGCAAAACGCGGCCAATGCGTGGGAAGCAGCTCCTCCTCCTCCACCTCCGCAGCAGGGTTGGGGCGAGTGGCCCGTTTTGCCGCCAGTTCCTCAAGCGCATCGAGGGTTTAGTTTCAGAGAATACACTGGTTATGATGGGCCCTCCATGATGGATGGAATTCAGACTGCTGACTCTGGATTCGATGATGGACTGCGTGTTTGGAATGAGCATGTGCAATTGGTAGAAGAGATAGCAGAAAGATTTGTGCAAGGTAGTCCAGCAGGAGATATGAACTTTCAGCAGATTAATGAGCATATCACAACTGTGGAAGTTCCTGGGGAAGAATATAATTGGCTCTCCTTCACTATCTGTTTTTACTGTACTGTCTATACGCCCAGGTTAGGCTGGATTCCTGATGGAGATTCTGTGGACATAGTTTGGACCAAGTTTGCCGAAGGTTTGCGGAATGTGTTTGTGGATCTTGTGGGAGGAGCATGTTTCTCGTTCTTCCCATTTTCTCCATTTCACTCAGGCACGAATACAATTTTTTCCACAAGCAGCATGGTCCCTTTTTACTGAGTTTATTACTGATCACTTACACAAGGTCTGTTTGAGGGTGGGTGCAGTGGCCCGGACTGACGAAACAAACATGCAGGTGCTTCTTGATCAGCAGCCACAGTATATGGAAATTGAAGTTAGTCTCAATAAGAGGAAGCGCACTGTTTTCACGCCGCTGGATGTGTCTGAAGTACGTCGGAGTGTGCGAGCAACTAGGTACCAGGGATTCAAGCCACCTTCCATGGCAGACTCCAAGCGCAGAGTTTCCTGTGTCAAGCCTAGAAGGAACCCCGACATCCTTCAACTGCAGCAGAACACATCATCTGATGGTTCGTCAACTTCCGCTCCAGCTCCGCCTCATACCTCAATTGAAACTCTACAACGGCTGGGAACAATGCAATGTGCCATCCCCAAGGAGGAGCTTACCAAGGATAAGCTTCTTGCGCCCCTGAGAGGCAACAAGCAGAATGAGGCTTAGGGTCTTATTTAAGTCTTTTCTTTTCTGTTGCCACGGTCTTAAGGTTATTTTGCACTCTACCGTTTAAAACTGTGATGGCCGCTTTGCTGTGGAATATTTTGTGCTGGAATATTCGTGGTTTTAATGCTACTTCCAAGTGTGATGCTCTTCGTAATAAGATTGATGAATCTAATTGCTCCATTATATGTTTACAAGAAACTAAGAAATTGGAGTTTGATCACTCTTTCCTTCGGAAGTGTTGTCCCAGGCGTTTCGATAAATTTGAATTTGTTCCATCTCAAGGAGCCTCGGGTGGTCTTATTGTAATTTGGTGTAGTAGTCAATTCTTGGGACAAGTCATACATCAACTACCTTTTGTTCTCACTCTGAAAATGACCTCAGTACAAACTAACGAGAGTTGGTTCCTCTCTAATATTTATGGACCTTGTGATGGACCAGAAAGAGCTATTTTCACTGAGTGGTTTGACAATGTAACATTTGACCCAGAAGACCTCTGGCTATTCATGGGAGATTTCAATTTCATGAGATCACTGGAAAATAGAAACCTACTAGGAGGAAATGTGGAGGATGTCATTAAATTTAATGAAATTATAAGTCGTATTGGTCTACTTGAGATACCCATCAAGGGCCGCAGATTCACATGGAGTAATATGCAGGAGAACCCTCTTCTAGAACAACTGGACTGGTTCTTTACCTCCCCCGAATGGATTTTAAAATTCCCTAATACCATTGTTAAACCACTTGCGCGCCCAATATCAGACCATGTTCCATGTGTAATTTCAGTGGAGATGGCTATCCCCAGGTCTAAGTTATTCAGGTTCGAAAATTTCTGGGCCTCTCACCCTGGGTTTTTAGATGTGGTTAAAACCTCTTGGAATGCCCCCATCAACGCATCCTCGAGTGCTACTAGGATATCTGCTAAACTCAAGAGGCTTAGATATGCTCTGAAAAAGTGGAGTAAGTCGCTATCTAAATTAAAATTACTGATTGACAATTGCAACCAGATTTTAGTACAACTGGATAATCTTGAAGATCTTCGCCAATTGTCTGTTCCAGAAGGTAATTTCAGGATCATTTTAAAAGCTCACGTGTTATGATTACTGAAATACCAAAGTGACTATTGGAAGCAACGTTATACAGTCAGGTGGGCCATCAAAGGAGAGGAAAATACTAAATATTTCCAAGCATGAGCAACTGAAAGAGCCAGGAGGAATTCTATAGCTAATTTGGTCTTGGAAGATGGTAACTTAGTAGAAAATCATGAGGAAAAGGCGAATGCTTTTTTTACCTGCTTCAAGAATCGGATGGGGATTTCTTCACAACCAATTTACGATTTTGAACTTGCAGACATCGTTCAAAAATGCCCCGATCTAGAGGAACTGTCACTTCCATTTACGAAAGAGGAGGTTGATCATATCATCAAAATCATTCCGGCTGATCGAGCACCCGGTCCAGACGGATTTAATGGCCTATTCCTCAAAGTGTCTTGGGACATTATTAAAGAAGATTTCTATAGGTTGACAGAGGAGTTTTGGGCTGGGTCACTTAATTTACAATGCATCAACACCTCTCTCATCACATTGATACCGAAGAAACTAGTACCTGAATTAGTGAATGATTATAGACCCATCTCATTGATGAATTGTGTGTTAAAGGTGCTTACTAAAATACTTGCTGAAAGACTACAACGTCGGATTCTCCATGTGGTCCACAGAAATCAATATGGTTTCATTAAAACAAGGACAATACAAGATTGCTTGGGCTGGGCTTTCGAATACTTGCATCAGTGTAAGCATTCGGGCAGAACTGGATTTTGAAAAGGCTTTCGACACAATGGACCACTCTTTCATCTTGAAAATGCTAGAATGTAAAGGGTTTGATGACAGGTGGTGTATGTGGATGGAAAATATTCTGCAGTCGGGCTCATCATCTATTCTGTTGAATGGTATTCCGGGTACAGAGTTTAAATGTAAACGTGGTGTGAAACAAGGAGATCCGGTGTCGCCACTGCTGTTTGTACTAGCAGCAGATTTATTACAGTCTATGATTAATAAAGCCTGGCGCGAAGGTCTCATCTCACTCCCAATATATCAGCCTGATTCAGAGGATTACCCGGTGATTCAATATGCGGACGATACACTGATTGTTTTACCTGCAGATCAACAGGAGTTGCACATAGTTAAACAAATATTAGATTCATATGCCCGGGCAACAGGTCTGAAAATCAACTACGCTAAATCAGAACTGATGCCGATAAATGTAAGTGCACAAAAAACCATGGGACTAGCTGATGCTTTGGGTTGTCAAGTTGGATCGATGCCCTTCACATATCTGGGTCTGCTACTTGGCACAACGAGGCCGACGGTCAGGGAGTTAATGCCCTTGGTGGACAGAATAGAGAGAAGATTGACGGCAACAACCATATGGCTATCTTATGGAGAACGTGTTCAGCTCATTAATTCTGCTCTCTCATCGCTGTTGTCCTTTGCGATGTGTGTTCTCAAGCTACCGTTGAAACTGATTGACATCTTTGATCGAGCGAGGAGACACTGTCTTTGGAGGAAAGAGATTGATAGAGACGCGAAAACGCATTCTTTGGCTGCCTGGGAGATGGTTTGCAGACCTAAGAAAAAGGGAGGGTTGTGGATCCTCAGTTTACAAATTCAAAACAAAGCGCTGCTGCTCAAATACATACATAAATTTATCCATAAACATGATACACCTTGGGTGATGCTGGTCTGGAATGCACACTACAATGATACACCCCCCCATGCTAGGCCAACATGTGGATCATTCTGGTGGCGTGACGTCTTCTCCCTGATGGACATTTATAGAGGAATCACTACGTGCGTACCTGCTGCGGGCGACACTATTTTGTTTTGGAAGGATGCATGGAACAATGAAAGGCCGTTGGCGGAAACACATGATCATCTTTTCTCTTTCGCCCTTAATGAAGACATCTCGCTGGCTCAATTCTATCATAATGATGGGGCTATGGACAATTTTATGCTCCCTTTATCCTTGGAAGCCCGGGAAGAACTGGATGACCTGCAACAGGTAATGACAGGAATGGTTTTGTCACCCATGGAGACTGATGAATGGATCCTATGCTGGGGAGATACAAAGTTCAAACCAAAAAAATTCTATAACTATGTGTTCAGAAACATCACGGCTCCGCAGTGCATCACCTCAGTATGGAAGACTAAATGCATCATGAGGCATAAGGTTTTTGCGTGGTTAATGCTGAATGATAGAGTTAACACTAGAGACCTTCTCTTACGTAGGCATTTCGACATCGGGGATGATCATGACTGCCCAATGTGCATAATGGGAATACTTGAAACGAATAAACATCTGTTCTATGACTGTCCATTCGCTACAACATGCTGGGAATCTTTAGGCATAAGGTGGGGGGATCACCCGGACTTACAAAACAAGTTTGACGGAGCTAAAACTAGGTGGCATGGACCTCTCTTCAAGGATATAACCATCTTGGCGGCCTGGAACATTTGGAAGCAGCACAATAATGAGATCTTTGATGGGGTAACTGCCACACATGTAGACTGGTTGAGAAGATTTAAAGAAGACCTGGTGATCTTAGGCTATAGGATCAACCCTCAAAAACTTTCTATTTTGAGAGACTTCAACAACTCTCTTTCCATTTAACACCTTCTCTCTCTGCTTAGCTTTGAGCTCTTTGTATACCTTGTCTTGCCAATGTAAATACTAGCTTGAGTGCCAACTTTTGGCTGGCACTCATGGCATATATATGAAAAAAAGGCGGTAGGAGACTCTCCTGCTGTTTTCAGCTTGTGAAAAAAATGTCTTGTAGATCAAATGACCCACGCTCATGTCACCCTCAACTTCAACGCGTTCCTAGAGAAATCCACGCTGAAAGACGATGGTAGCAACTATACGGACTGGGTCCGTAACCTGAGGATCATCCTCATAGCTGCCAAGAAAACTTATGTCTTAGAAGCACCGCTAGGTGACGCTCCCGCCCCGGCAAACCAAGATGTTATGAACACTTGGCAGTCGTGTTGTGATGATTACTCCCTGGTTCAGTGCGGCATGCTCTACAGCTTAGAAACGGGGCTCCAAAAGCATTTTGAGCACCATGGAGCATATGAGATGTTCCAAGAGCTAAAAATGGTTTTCCAGGCTCATGCCCGAGTTGAGAGATATGATGTCTCCAACGCATTCTACAGCTGTAAGATGGAGGAAAACAGTTCTGTCAGCGAGCACATACTCAAGTTGTCTGGGTTGAACAACCGCTTCTCTCAGTTGGGAATGAATCTCCCCGACGAAGTGGTCGTTGACAGAATCCTTCAGTCGCTCCCACCTAGCTACAAGAGCTTCGTGTTGAACTTCAATATGCAAGGGATGGAGAAGTCCATTCCCGAGGTGTATTCAATGCTGAAATCAGCGGAGGTGGAGATCAAGAAATAGCATCAAGTGTTGATGGTGAATAAAACCACTAACTTCAAGAAGGGCAAGGGTAAGAAGAACTTCAAGAAGGACGGCAAAGGAGTTGCCGCGCCCGGTAAACCAGTTGCCGGGAAGAAGCCAAAGAATGGACCCAAGCCTGAGACTGAGTGCTTTTATTGCAAGGGAACGGTGATACGTCCAAAACGTATCTATAATTTCTTCTTGCTCCATGCCTCTTTTGGGTGATATTGCTATGATATTTATACACTTCCATACACTTTTGATCATATTTGGACTAACCTATTAACTCAGTGCACCCCAGTGCCAGTTACTGTTTTCTGCTGTTTTTGTATTTCAGGTTTTCCCGTCACGTAAACTGCGAGAAAAATCCCGGAAAAATTATATAAAAAATCAGCATTCCGGAAGCTTCCACACGGCCGAAGTAGGGCCAGAGGGGGGCCACCAGGGCTCCAGGCGCCCTGGTGGCGCGGCCCCTCTCCTGGCCGCGCCGGAGGGGCGCCTGGGCCCCCCAGGTCTCCGCTGATGCCCCACTTTGGCATAAATTTACACCGCGTCCCAAAACCCTCGAGGACGGAACCCTTTTTCACGATCTCATCTCTGTTCCACCGCCGCCGCGCTTCCAAGATCGGGAGCACCAGGAGAACTCTTCCCGGCACCCTGCCGGAGGGGAGAACCACCACCGGGAGCCTCTCCACCACCATGGACGCCTCCCGGATGAGTTGTGAGTAGTCTCCCTTGGACCATGGGTCCATGACCAGTAGCTATGTGATGTTCTCCTCCCCTCTTTGTGCTTCACTAATTAGACCTCGTGAGCTGCCCTACATGATCGAGGCACATATGTAATCCTTATGCTATTGCTATGTTGAGTTTGCTGGGATCCGATGGATTTTGAGATTATGTTCAGATTGTGTGTGAGTAATATATTTGATTTACCTCTTTTATATTTATGTTCTTGAGTAATTCTTGCATGTTCTCCGTTGCTGTTTATTGCTTTGGCCAAGTAGTAGGTAGTGACTCCAAGAGGGAACGTTATGCTTGATTGTGGGTTCATGCCCCTCGATGACTAGCTTGAGTGACAGAAACATGAGTCTAGGGGATGTGCTGTTGCCACAAGGGGGAAAACAATGGTGCTTGTACTCGCGGGTGCAAGGATTGTTTAATTTACGCAAAGTTCTTTTAATGCAGTTGTCTGTTGCTTTAAGTTTACACTTTGGGTGGGACTCGCAACTTAATACCAGCGAGATGTTCTGGATAGATATCTCAAGGTGGATGATTAGTAGTAGATGCAGATGGATTTCGGTCTACTTACCTTGGCGTAACGCCCATGCTTTTGAGCCTCAACCTTTCTTGCAGCATAGTTAGCATTGGTTTGCGCACATAATTCTGTCAATTGCCCAGCTGTAATTCGTTTACCTCACATAGCTATTTTATCGTCTTTTGGGAGAGAGACATCACTAGTGAACATCATGGGACCCCGGTCCATATTACCATCACTGATCACATCCGCTATTTACTTCCTGCTTTTACTTACTAGTTGCAGCAATACCTATCACTATTATCTCTTGCGTTTGATCCTTTGTAAACGACAAGGCCGGAGGGATTGACAACCTCTCTGGACTCGTTGGGAGCAAAGTTATTTGTATCTGTGTGCAGGTCCAAGTTGATTGCTAAGTATCTGGCGCCGTTAGCAGTTGACACCTTCTTGTTGAACCTTGGAGTCTCAGGGGAATTCGAACCTTGGTATCTTTGCCAAGGGAAAACTTCCGCTACACTGCATCTCAAACCTTCCACTTGGGGTAACCAACGAGGGGCGAGAAGCCGTCAAGCAAAGTTTTCTGGCGCCGTTGCCGGGGACTCCACTCTTCAAGATAGGGGAGTTGCACGCTATCTTTTACCTTTGCTTTTTAGTCTTGTTAGTTTACCTTTCAGTTTTTGCTTTAGTTTCTTTTATCGAAAATCATAAAAAATATATTTTAATTATTTGCTAGTAGTCCTTTCTGTTTAGTCAAGCATGTTAGGATTTGGTGCTTTGAGGGAATCAGAAGTCCTAGATTTCCGTCAAAGGGATGGAACACTTCCCTAGAAAGAAGATTAAGTTACCTTTTGAGTCCGTTATACGGGCTAGCTATTCTTTTACTCTTGATAAAACTTGATCTCTTTGCATTATGCCTAGCTTAAAGGCATAAAAGAAAGCGCTTTTGGGAGGCAGCCCACAATGAATAAAATTTTATTTTGCTTTTGTTGTGTCTTGATGTTGTTACTACAGTAGCATCATCATTGTATCTTTACTTTTCAGCTTTGTGCCAAGTGTAGCCTCTAATTGCAAGAAAGTTCAAAAGTTGTGACGTGCTGTCCAGGAAACAGATTCTGTCCTTGGATAGAAAAATTCGTATAAAATCACCAGTTCATCTTTTTGGTCTGAATTTTTTCGACAGCGTGCTCTATACAATTTTCTTTCGGGTGTCTGTTCTGAGTTTTTTGATTAGAGTTGTAGAAGTGCCCCGAAAAAATCATTTACTACCTGCTGGTCTGTTTTTCACAGATTCTGTCCTGTTTTGCCTTTCCTTCATTTTGCAAACCTTGAGCTTGCTTTTTCTTTGCAAAAACCTTTTGGCAATCTTGAGAAACAGTAGACCTTCAAGAATATTCTTATTTCCAGCAAGGAACAATTATTTTATTAAGGGTACTAACCTCGCTAATCAGATTATGATGAGTTATGTATGAAGGGAGTTTTCAAGTGTGCGAGGGAAGATGATAAAAAGATTCAGGAGTGTCAAACGCTCAAGCTTGGGGATGCCCCCGTGCACCCCCAAGAAATATTCAAGAAGACTCAAGCGTCTAAGCTTGGGGATGCCCCCGTGCATCCCCTTCTCCATCAACATTATCAGTTCGTCTTTCGTTCCACTATATTTTTTATCACTTCATGTGTTATGTGTTATGCTTGGAGCGTCTTGCTTTTAGTTTCCTTTTTAGTTTTCTTTAGCTTTGCTTGCTTTTCATAACGAGTTGGAACTCAGCTTCCTTTATGTGGGAGAGAAACACGCTCCACTTCAACCTAGAACATAACATAGAATTTTCATGTCTATCTTTGCTGTGTGTGTTCTTTGTCTTTCAATAGCTACTATCATGTTCAGCTCTTAGTTTTCATGCTTATCTTTTTAAAGAGCTTTTGTTTAGTTGGTCGCTGTAACTCTCTTTAGTTATCATGCTTATCTTATTAAGAGAGTTGGCTTCTGTTGCACTGGTCGATATGTCTATGATAAAAATGCTATGTGCATAATGATGCTTAGTAGTTCATGTTTTCTTATGGTTAGTCTCAAATAGCTGGGGGGTTCTCAATGTGTTTTTGAGGTACCAACATGATTTGTTTGCCTATGATGTGGTATGGTTTAGTGATATCTTCCTTCAAGAATTTATTTTGATTGATTTGGCGTATGCTCACACATATTTAAGACTGTAAAGAAAGTCTATCAAGCCTTGATGATCTTTAGTTTCTGAGTAGCGATATAACTTCCATGCCTGATTCAATGTTGCTTTGTCGCTCTGCATGATTATGACCGTCATTGCTCTTTTAGTTGGTCGCTCCCAGTCTTTTGCTAACCTTCGCCTGTACTAAGCGGACTGACTGCTTGTGCATCCAATTCTTTTAAACCAGTTATGCCATATGAGTCCACCATACCTTCCTATACATGGTATTTACCTGCCATTCCTAACAAAGACTTTCATGTACCATCTCGAAATTATTCAAAAAAGCATTTCTCTTTTGTGCCTCTGTTTTGGCTCATGAGGAAGTAGTAGTTAATTCATAATCTTTTTAAGTTGGACGAGCTTCACCCCGGGATTGCATGTCTAATGTGCAAACCCATAATACGAGAAGGAACTGGCATAGAGTGCGCCCGGCTCAAAAATAATATAGCAAACAAACCCTCCTTCACGCTTTGTTCATGAGAAATCAGAAAACTTTGGCAGTGATAAACAAAGAAGATTAAGAGGATGTGATCGTCCTCATTCGGGAGTCGTTCCTCGAAACTTGTCCATCTCAAGAAGTGATTGAGTTATCTGCTAGCATTCGTTGACGGAACATGCATAATCTAAAAAATAATAATTATTACCTCTGTTTTTTAAAAACCAAGAGCTCTGGTACTTGTTTTGTCTTTGTTTCCGACCACGGGTTTTCAACCTTGCCAACAAAAGCCACGGTTCGAGAGTCTCCACCTTCTTTAAAGCACCAACTATTAAGAGCATGATTGTCATTCTGAGTGTAATGTGCATTTTCCCAAAGTAGCATTGTCTTTTGCATGATTATGATATCGTTTATTCTAAAATCATTGTATCTAGTCGTCACTTAAACCTTGGAGGTGCCCCTGCATTTATGTTTTGCTTCACTAAAGGGGGCAAGCGAGATACCACATTATCATATTTGCACACCATGCTCATTGCAAATCTTTTGAGTATTTCAGTATCATATTGTAAAACTTTCAGTTCTTTGTGATTTTCTCATGAGGCAACTTAATTACTACAGATTCATTGTCTCAGTAAGCACTTGTCATGTGACTATGAAAATTTCCTATATGGTTAATAGCATGTCACCACAGAAATTATGCTTGTTATCATTTACCTACTCGAGGATGAGCAGGAATTAAGCTTGGGGATGTTGATACGTCCAAAACGTATCTATAATTTCTGCTTGCTCCATGCCTCTTTTGGGTGATATTGCTATGATATTTATACACTTCCATACACTTTTGATCATATTTGGACTAACCTATTAACTCAGTGCACCCCAGTGCCAGTTTTTGTTTTCTGCTGTTTTTGTATTTCAGGTTTTCCCGTCACGTAAACTGCCAGAAAAATCCCGGAAAAATTATATAAAAAATCAGTGTTCCGGAAGCTTCCACACGGCCGATGTCGGGGAAAATGATCGCCCACGAACACCTATGGGACCGGAGCCCCTTTTCGGTACGGCAAGGGAGCGGAGGATGCATGAAGAGCGGATCGAGGCGAGCACGCGAGCAGTTTACCCAGGTTCGGGCCGCATGGATGCGTAAAACCCTACTCCTGCCTTGGTTTGTATTGTGCTCTTAGCTCGGGAGCGAGGAGAGCTACAGTGCTTGTCGCTGGCAACACCGAGCGTGAGAGTGATCAAGGATCGGAACCCCCTCTACGTTGCGCATGGGCCTTCTTTTATAGGTCAAAGGGGTCACCGACAGGTGGCAACGTAGATGAGGGTAAAAATGTAAAAACGGCAGTAGTTGGAATAGTGTATGTACAGTGTATGTACAGTGTTCTGTACCTAACCCTGACAGCAGGGGACAAGGGTATTGAATGCCCGTCGCCGTCGCCCCAAACAGTGCAAAAAGCGTCCGTCAGGGCGTCTCCGTCCGCCACGATGGTGGCCTCTGAAGGAAATATGCCCTAGAGGCAATAATAAAGTTGTTATTTTATATTTCCTTATATCATGATAAATGTTTATTATTCATGCTAGAATTGTATTAACCGGAAACTTAGTACATGTGTGAATACATAGACAAAACAGAGTGTCCCTAGTATGCCTCTACTAGACTAGCTCATTGATCAAAGATGGTTATGTTTCCTAACCATAGACATGAGTTGTCATTTGATCAATGGGGTCACATCATTAGGAGAATGATGTGATGGACAAGACCCATCCGTTAGCTTAGCACACGATCGTTTAGTATGTTGCTGTTGCTTTCTTCATGACTTATACATGTTCCTATGACTATGAGATTATGCAACTCCCGTTTACCAGAGGAACACTTTGTGTGCTACCAAACGTCACAACGTAACTGGGTAATTATAAAGGTGCTCTACAGGTGTCTCCAAAGGTACTTGTCGGGTTGGCGTATTTCGAGATTAGGATTTGTCACTCCGATTGTCGGAGAGGTATCTCTGGGCCCTCTCGGTAACACACATCATAATAAGCCTTGCAAGAAAAAGACTAATGAGTTAGTCACGAGATGATGTGTTACGGAACGAGTAAAGAGACTTGCCGGTAACGAGATTGAACTAGGTATGATGATACCGACGATCGAATCTCGGGCAAGTAACATACCGATGACAAAGGGAATAACGTATGTTGTTATGCGGTTCGACCGATAAAGATCTTCGTAGAATATGTAGGAGCCAATATGGGCATCCAGGTTCCGCTATTGGTTATTGACCAGAGAAGTGTCTCGGTCATGTCTACATAGTTCTCGAACCCGTAGGGTCCGCACGCTTAACGTTTCGTTGACGATATAGTATTGAATGAGTTATGTATGTTGGTGACCAGATGTTGTTCGGAGTCCCGGATGAGATCACGGACATGACGAGGAACTCCGGAATGGTCCGGAGATAAAGATTAATATATGGGATAATAGTGTTTGACCTCCGGAAGGGTTCCGGAATTCACCGAAAGGGGTTCCGGATGTTTCCCGAAGTGTTTGGGTACGAGAACACTTTATTTGGGCCAAAAGGGAAAGCACACAAGGTTTTTGGAAGGCGCAAAAGGAAGTTTTGCGGAGTACAGGGGCCAGATGCCAGGGTCCCTGGCGTCTAGGTCCAGACGCCGGGAACCCTGGCGTCTGGCCCTGGAGTCCGAGAAGGACTCTTGCCTTTCGGGTGAAACCGACTTTGTGAAGGCTTTTACTCCAAGTTTCGACCCCAAGGCTCAACATATAAATAGAGGGGTAGGTCTAGCACACAAGACACATCAAGATACACCAAGCCGTGTGCCGGCTACCCCGACCCTCTAGTTTATCCTCCGTCTAGTTTCTGTAGTGCTTGGCGAAGCCCTGCAGAGATTGTTCTTCATCAACAACCGTCACCACGCCGTCGTGCTGCCGGAACTCATCTACTACTTCGCCCGTCTTGCTGGATCAAGAAGGCGAGGACGTCATCGAGCTGAACGTGTGCTGAACGCGGAGGTGCCGTACGTTCGGTACTAGATCGGGACGGATCGTGAAGGTGCACGACTACATCAACCACGTTGATAAACGCTTCCGCTTTCGGTCTACAAGGGTACGTAGACACACTCTCCCCTCTCGTTGCTATGCATCTAGTAGGTAGATCTTGCGTGATCGTAGGAAAATTTTGAAAATACTACGTTCCCCAACAGTGGCATCATGAGCCAGGTCTATGCGTAGATGATATGCACGAGTCGAACATAATGAGTTGTGGGCGATACTAGTCATACTGCTTACCAGCATGTCATACTTTGCTTCGGCGGTATTGTGAGATGAAGCGGCCTGGACCGACATTACGTGTACGCTTACGCGAGACTGGTTTCACCGTTATGAGCACTCGTTGCTTAAAGGTGACTGGTGGGTGTCTGTCTCTCTCACTTTAGCTGAATCAAGTGTGGCTACGCCCGGTCCTTGTGAAGGTTAAAACAGCACATACTTAACGAAACATCGTTGTGGTTTTGTATGCGTAGGTAAGAACGGTTCTTGCTAAGCCCGTAGCAGCCACGTAAAACTTGCAACAACAAAGTAGAGGACGTCTAACTTGTTTTTGTAGGGCATGTGGTGATGTGATATGGTCAAGACATGATGAGTTATACGGTTTTGTATGAGATGATCATGTTTTGTAATGTTATCGGCAACTGGCAGGAGCCATATGGTTGTCGCTTTATTGTAAGAAATGCAATCGCCATGTAATTGCTTTACTTTATCACTAAGCGGTAGCGATAGTCGTAGAAGCAATAGTTGGCGAGACGACAACGATGCTACGATGGAGATCAAGGTGTCGCGCCGGTGACGAAGGTGATCATGACGGTGCTTTGGAGATGGAGATCAAAAGCACAAGATGATGATGGTCATATCATGTCACATATTTTGATTGCATGTGATGTTTATCTTATTATGCTTCTTATTTTGCTTAGAACGACGGTAGCATTGTAAGATGATCCCTTACTAAATTTCAAGGTATAAGTGTTCTCCCTGAGTATGCACCGTTGCAAAAGTTCGTCATGCCGAGACACCACGTGATGATCGGGTGTGATAAGCTCTACGTTCAAATACAACGGGTGTAAGCCAGTTTTGCACACGCAGAATACTCGGGTTAGACTTGACGAGCCTAGCATATGCAGATATGGCCTCGGAACACTGGAGACCGAAAGGTCGAGTGCGAATCATATAGTAGATATGATCAACATAAAGATGTTCACCATTGAAACTACTCCATCTCACGTGATGATCGGACATGGTTTAGTTGATTTGGATCACGTGATCATTTAGATGACTAGAGGGATGTCTATCTAAGTGGGAGTTCTTAAGTAATATGATTAAATTGAACTTTAATTTATCTTGAACTTAGTCCTCGTGGTATTAGCATATCTATGTTGTAGATCAATAGCTCACGATGTTGCTCCCCGTTTATTTTTTTATATGTTCCTAGAGAAAACTAAGTTGAAAGATGTTAGTAGCAATGATGCGGAATTGTTCCGTGATTTGAGGATTATCCTCATTGCTGCACAGAAGAATTATGTCCTTGATGCACCGCTAGGTGACAGACCTATTGCAGGAGCAGATGTAGAAGTTATGAACGTTTTGACAAAAGCTCGGTATGATGACTACTTGATAGTTTAAGTGCACCATGCTTTACGGCTTAGAACCGGGACTTCAAAAACGTTTTGAACGCCACAGAGCATATAAGATGTTCCAAGAGTTGAAATTAGTATTTCATACTCATGCCCGTGTCGAGAGGTATGAGACCTCTGACAGTACTTTGCCTACAAGATGGAGGAGAATAGCTCAACCAGTGAGCATGTGCTCAGATTGTCTGGGTACTGCAATTGCTTGAATCAAGTGGGAGTTAATCTTCCAGATAAGATAGTAATTGACAAAGTTCTCTAGTCACTATCACCAAGTTAGTAGAACTTCGTGATGAACTATAATATGCAAGGGATGACGAAAGTAATTCCCGAGCTCTTCGCGATGCTGAAATCGGTGAAGGTAGAAATCAAGAAAGAGCATCAAGTGTTGATAGTTAATAAGACCACTTGTTTCAAGTAAAGGGCAAAGGGATAGAAGGGGAACTTCAAAAATAATGACAAGCAAGTTGTCACTCCCATGAAGAAACCCAAAGCTAAACTCAAGCCTGAAACTAAGTGCTTCTACTGCAAAGGAAATGGTCACTGGAAGTGGAACTGCCCTAGATATTTGGCGGATAAGAAGGATGGCAAAGTGAACAAAGGTATATTTTGATATACAGATTATTGATGTGTATTTTACTAGTGTTCATAGCAACCCCTAAGTATTTGATACTGGTTCAGTTGCTAAAGAGTAGTAACGTGAAATCAGAGTTGCATAATGAACAGAAACTAGTTAAAGGTGAAGTGACGATGTGTGTTGGAAGTGGTTCCAAGATTGATATGATCATCATCGCACACTCCCTATACTTTCGGGATTAGTGTTGAACCTAAATAAGTGTTATTTGGTGTTTGTGTTGAGCATGAATATGATTTGATCATGTTTATTGCAATACGGTTAGTCATGTAAGTTAGAGAATAATTGTTGTTCTGTTTACATGAATAAAACCTTCTATGGTCATACACCCAATGAAAATGTTTTGTTGGATCTCGATCGTGTGATACACATATTCATAATATTGAAGCCAAAAGATGCAAGGTTAATAACGATAGTGCAACTTATTTGTGGCACTGCCGTTTAGGTCATATTGGTGTAAAGCGCATAAAGAAACTCCATAGTGATGGACTTTTGGAATCAGTTGATTATGAATCACTTGGTGCTTGCGAACCATGCCTCATGGGCAAGATGACTAAAACTCCGTTCTCCGGAACAATGGAGCGAGCAACAGATTTGTTGAAAATCATACATACTCATGTATGCGGACCAATGAGTGTTGAAGCTCGCGGCAGGTATCGTTATTTTCTGACCTTCACTGATGATTTGAGCAGATATGGGTATAACTACTTAATGAAGCACAAGTCTGAAACATTTTGAAAAGTTCAAAGAATTTCAAAGTGAAGTGGAGAATCATCGTAACAAGAAAAATACGAGTTTCTACGATATGATCGTAGAGGTAAAATATTTGAGTTAGCGAGTTTGGCCTTCAGTAAAACAATGTGAAATAGTTTCACTACTCACGCCACCTGGAACACCACAGTGTAATGGTGTGTCCGAACGTCATAACCGTACTTTATTAGATATGATGCGATCGATGATGTCTCTTACCAATCTATCACTATCGCTTTTGGGGTTATGCATTAGAGACAGCTACATTCACGTTAAATAGGGCACCATCTAAATCTGTGGAGATGACACCGTATGAACTGTGGTTTGACGAGAAACCTAAGCTGTCATTTCTTTAAGTTTGGGACTGCAATGCTTATGTGAAAAAGTTTCAACATGATAAGCTCGAACCCAAATCGGAGAAGTAAATCTTCATAGGATACCCAAAAGAAACTGTTGGGTACACCTTCTATCACAGATCCGAAGGCAAGGTCTTTGTTGCTAAGAGTGGATCCTTTCTAGAGAAGGAGTTTCTCTCGAAAGAAGTGAGTGGGAGGAAAGTAGAACTTGATGAGGTAATTGTACCTTCTCCCGAATTGGAAAGTGGAACATCACAGAAACTAGTTCCAGTGATTCCTACACCAATTAGTGAGGAAGCTAATGATGATGATCATGAAACTTCAGATCAAGTTTCTGCTGAACTTAGTAGATCAACCAGAGTTCGTTCCGCACCAGAGTCGTACGGCAACCCGGTTCTGGAAGTCATGTTACTGGACAATGATGAACCTACGAACTATGAGGAAGCGATGATGAGCCCAGATTCCGTAAAATGGCTTGAGCCATGAAATCTGAGATGGGATCCATGTATGAGAACAAAGTATGGACTTTGGTTGACTTGCCCGATGGTCGGCAAGCCATTGAAAATAAATGGATCTTTAAAAGGAAGACTGACGCCGATGGTAATGTTACTGTCTACAAAGCTCGACTTGTTGCGAAAGGTTTTCGACAAGTTCAAGGTGTTGACTATGATGAGATTTTCTCACCCGTAGCGATGCTTAAGTCTATCCGAATCATGTTAGCAATTGCCACATTTTATGAAATCTGGCAAATGGATAACGAAACTGCGTTCTTTAATGGATTTATTAAAGAAGACTTGTATATGATGCAACCATAAGGTTTTGTCAATCCTAAAGGTGCTAACAAAATGTGCAAGCTCCAGCGATCCATCTATGGACTGGTGCAAGCATCTCGGAGTTGGAATATACGCTTTGATAAGTTGATCAAAGCATATAGATTTATACAGACTTGCGGTGAAGCCTGTATTTACAAGAAGTGAGTGGGAGCACTACAACGTTTCTGATAAGTATATGTGAATGACATATTGTCGATCAGAAATAATGTAGAATTTTCTGGAAAGCATGAAGGAGTGTTTGAAAGGAGTTTTTCAAAGAAAGACCTTGGTGAAGCTTCTTACATATTGGGCATCAAGATCTATAGAGATAGATCAAGACGCTTGATAAGACTTTCGATGAGTACATACCTTGATAAGATTTTGAAGTAGTTCAAAATGGACCAGTCAAAGAAGGAGTTCTTGCCTGACTTGTAAGGTGTGAAGTTGAGTAAGACTCAAAGCCAGACCACGGCAGAAAAATATAGAGAGAATGAAAGTCATTCCCTATGCCTCAGCCATAGGTTCTATAAAGTATGCCATGCTATGTACCAAACATGTTGTGTACCTTGCCATGAGTTTGACAAGGAGGTACAATAGTGATCCAGGAGTAGATCACTGTACAGCGGTCAAAATAATCCTTTGTAACTGGATGACTAAGGAAATATTTCTCGATTATGGAGGTGATAAAGAGTTCGTCGTAAAGGGTTACGCCGATGCAAGCTTTGACACTAAATCCAGATGACTCTAAGTATCAATCTGGATGCGTATTGAAAGTGGGAGCAATTAGCTAGAGTAGCTCCATGCAGAGCATTGTAAACATAGAAATTTGTGAAATACATACGGATCTGAATGTGACAGACCCGTTGACTAAACTTCTCTCACAAGCAAAACATGATCACACCTTAGTACTCTTTAGGTGTTAATCACATAGCCATGTGAACTAGATTATTGACTCTAGTAAACCCTTTGGGTGTTGGTCACATGGCGATGTGAACTATGGGTGTTAATCACATGACGATGTGAACTATCGGTGTTAAATCACATGGCGATGTGAACTAGATTATTGACTCTAGTGCAAGTGGGAGACTGAAGGAAATATGCCCTAGAGGCAATAATAAAGTTGTTATTTTATATTTCCTTATATCATGATAAATGTTTATTATTCATGCTAGAATTGTATTAACCGGAAACTTAGTACATGTGTGAATACATAGACAAAACAGAGTGTCCCTAGTATGCCTCTACTAGACTAGCTCATTGATCAAAGATGGTTATGTTTCCTAACCATAGACATGAGTTGTCATTTGATCAATGGGGTCACATCATTAGGAGAATGATGTGATGGACAAGACCCATCCGTTAGCTTAGCACACGATCGTTTAGTATGTTGCTGTTGCTTTCTTCATGACTTATACATGTTCCTATGACTATGAGATTATGCAACTCCCGTTTACCGGAGGAACACTTTGTGTGCTACCAAACGTCACAACGTAACTGGGTGATTATAAAGGTGCTCTACAGGTGTCTCCAAAGGTACTTGTTGGGTTGGCGTATTTCGAGATTAGGATTTGTCACTCCGATTGTAGGAGAGGTATCTCTGGGCCCTCTCGGTAACACACATCATAATAAGCCTTGCAAGCAAAAGACTAATGAGTTAGTCACGAGATGATGTGTTACGGAACGAGTAAAGAGACTTGCCGGTAACGAGATTGAACTAGGTATGATGATACCGACGATCGAATCTCGGGCAAGTAACATACCGATGACAAAGGGAATAACGTATGTTGTTATGCGGTTCGACCGATAAAGATCTTCGTAGAATATGTAGGAGCCAATATGGGCATCCAGGTTCCGCTATTGGTTATTGACCAGAGAAGTGTCTCGGTCATGTCTACATAGTTCTCGAACCCGTAGGGTCCGCACGCTTAACGTTTCGTTGACGATATAGTATTGAATGAGTTATGTATGTTGGTGACCGGATGTTGTTTGGAGTCCCGGATGAGATCACGGACATGACGAGGAACTCCGGAATGGTCCGGAGATAAAGATTAATATATGGGATAATAGTGTTTGACCTCCGGAAGGGTTCCGGAATTCACCGGAAGGGGTTCCGGATGTTTCCCGAAGTGTTTGGGTACGAGAACACTTTATTTGGGCCAAAAGGGAAAGCACACAAGGTTTTTGGAAGGCGCAAAAGGAAGTTTTGCGGAGTCCAGGGGCCAGATGCCAGGGTCCCTGGCGTCTAGGTCCAGACGCCGGGAACCCTGGCGTCTGGCCCTGGAGTCCGAGAAGGACTCTTGCCTTTCGGGTGAAACCGACTTTGTGAAGGCTTTTACTCCAAGTTTCGACCCCAAGGCTCAACATATAAATAGAGGGGTAGGGCTAGCACCCAAGACACATCAAGATACACCAAGCCGTGTGCCGGCTACCCCGACCCTCTAGTTTATCCTCCGTCTAGTTTCTGTAGTGCTTGGCGAAGCCCTGCAGAGATTGTTCTTCATCAACAACCGTCACCACGCCGTCGTGCCGCCGGAACTCATCTACTACTTCGCCCGTCTTGCTGGATCAAGAAGGCGAGGACGTCATCGAGCTGAACGTGTGCTGAACGCGGAGGTGCCGTACGTTCGGTACTAGATCGGGACGGATCGTGAAGGTGCACGACTACATCAACCACGTTGATAAACGCTTCTGCTTTCGGTCTACAAGGGTACGTAGACACACTCTCCCCTCTCGTTGCTATGCATCTAGTAGATAGATCTTGCGTGATCGTAGGAAAATTTTGAAAATACTACGTTCCCCAACAGCCTCGTCATCGCGGCTTGCCACCGTGTACCCCAGGCTGCACAGCCTTCCGCCACGTGCCCCTGGAAGGGCCCCAGGGCGACGCGTGGCCGGATGAGCTGGAGCACGGGCACATAGTGGAAGCCTGCCGTGGCAAGCGCCTTGCCGCGGTCGCTACCTTGCCGCGCCCGGAAGCTTGTCGCTCTCCGGGCCTTGCCGGGGCGCGTGATGCGTCACGACAAGTCTCCTGAAATGCCATGTTTTGGCCTTCCTGGCAAGCTCCTCTTGCCAGGGTCTTGCACTAAAGGGGGGTCTTGAGCCTGGAGCGGCCTTCCCGGCAAGCTCCTCTTGCCGGGGTCTTGTTCTTTAACTTGAATACTTTGTTCTTGAATGGCTCCAAAGGATCCAGAGTGGGCCTTGGCGGGCGCGTGGCAAGCCCTGCCACGGGATGCTGCTACTGCCCGTGCACAAGTCGAGATACTAAGGTACCCCTACTTTAGTACACCGACAGGAGCCCCCGGGCCTGGGCCACACACGGTGCCGAGCGCTGTTGGGCCAGGCCCAAAACAGTGCACGGGCACACGCGGCCCACGGCGCGCCGTAACCCACTCCGTATCCACCGCGCCTCTCCCTAATGGCACGCGTCGATTGCGGCGTCGTGGGAGAGATCATGGCCTGTTTCTTTAATGGGGGAAATGCGGAACGCCCCCCTTTCCCCCTTAAAAGCAGAGGAAACAGGGGCAGTCCCCCCCCATTTGCTCCTTGCTTCTTCAACCTCCAGAAACCCCCGCCGCTCTCCTCCTCCCCGAAGATCGAAAGAGAGCAGCGCTCCGCCCTTCCTCCGCCGCCGCCAGTCTCTCCAGCGCCGTCGACTTCCCCCGCCGTCCCCGCCATGGCCCCGAAGGGCGACAAGGCGAAAGCCACGAAGACCGCCAGGGCACTGAAGCTAGAGGCAATGTGGAAGAAGACGGGGGTCTTCCCGCCGAGGCTCGGCGCGAGGGAGCTGAAGGACTCCTTCTACCTCTTCTGGTCTAGGGAGACAAAAGCGCACCCGCGCACCAGGGTACTCCCCGCCGAGGCCTGCGACATGTTTTCGGGAGGGTACGCCTATTTCGCTCTGTTCTTCCATTGCGGACTCTGCCCACCATATTCCGAATTCTTCTGTGATATCATGAATACCTACGGGTTTCACCTCCTTGATTTCACCCCAAACGCCGTCTTGACCATGGCCGTTTTCGCACATCTGTGCGAGAACTTTTTCGGAGTGTACCCCAACGTAGCGCTCTTCCGCCATTATTTCACGCCTCGAGCAGAGTCTGGGTCTCCTTTATCTGGCGGGATCTCTTGGATCTTTAGGCTCCATAAGAAAGAGGCATACTTGACTGGAGAACTCCGCGGCAAGTGGGAGGAGTGGAGGGCTAACTGGTGCTGGATCATGGAGGACGAACCCCAGCAGTTCACTTCCCCGCGCCAAGTTGCAATAGTGCGCGGCAATGACTGGAGTGACCTGGCCCCGGAGGATGACAAGCTAAAGATAGCCACCACTAGGATCCTTCGCCTCTGGCAAGCCAAACTCACTGTAGGGGTTGTCGGAGCAGATTTCCTTCGCCGCCGCATCGCTCCCTTGCAGGAGAGGAAAAGGCCTGCTTGGGAATTTGGAAATGCGGCAGACTTTATGAGGCTGCGCCCAGGCCTTAACTACAATTTCACTGTCCTGGAGCTCAAAGGGATGCTCCGTGAGCTGTTCAAGCACGACCCCAAGCATCCAGAGTCGTTCGCGTTGCCGCGGGGCGTAGTTCCGCTCTGCAACAATTCGTCGCTCAGCGCTATCTGCGCGGCGATGCCATGGTGCGACTCCCATGGAATTGACCCCACTTGGCGGGAGCCTTCTGACGAATCCGTGCAAACGTTCTTCGATAACTTGGTGGAGCTGCCCATCAACCCCGACGAGAAGAAGGGCCTCACCCGCGACACCACCGACGAGGAGATGGCTTATATTGCCACCAGGTTGGAGGAGGCAGCTGCAGCCGAGGCCGCGGGCGAGTTTGGGTATACCTTGGAGGAGGCAGATGCAGCGGAGGCGGTGAGTCTAGCCGAGGAGGAAGAGATCCTCAAGCTGATAAAGCCTGTCGGGCAACCTGCTGGGACGAGCGAGGCCACTGGGCAAGGTACAGAGTCGAGCGATCCCGCCGAGCAAGGGGCCGAATCAAGCGATTCCGCCGAAGACTCGGGCGGGTCTCTGAACCTTGGTTCCTCTTCATCCTCGGGGAGTTCTCCGCCACCGGCAAGCCCTCCGGCTACAGCGAGGAGGCGCCTCCGCAAAGTGGCGGAGCGTCCGGCGGGCCAGCAGCCGCAGCGCCGCCCGGCGCGCGCCACCACGACGAGCAAGACTGCCAAGGGAGCGCCCCGCGCTTCAGCAGCGGCTGGAGGAGGGTCTTCCTGGGCCGGGGCTAAAGCTCCTGCCGTCCCTCGTGCCTCGGCGACAACTCGAGCGGGGTCCTCTCAGACCACTGTCCCCGCTCCCGCCAAGCGGCCGAGGGCGCCTACTCCTCCAGCTCCTCGCGCCGGGCTGAGCGAGGCGGATTTCGACTTCTCCGTGCTCTGCTCCGACGAGGAGGAGGAAGAGTAAGCACTGTTAACTCTTGTTTCCTTCGATTTGTTCTTGTCTTGAATCTTCTTTGCCTGATTTTGATCTTGTTTTTCTTCCAGGACCCTGGCCCAGAGGGTGGCGAAAAGGGCCAAGATCCCGGTGGTCGACCTTGAGGACGAGCCCGTCGCAGCAGCAGGGGATGCGCCTGCGACAGGTTTGCCGGACCAGCCAGCTGCTCCGCAGAGCAGCCCCCAGCACAGCCCTCAGCGCAGCCCCCAGCGTAAGTCTTCTGTTCACTTCTTCGCTTGTCGGGCACGCGCAGGCTTCTCATCCTTGTTAATCTTTTTTCTTGTTTGTTGACTTGTACAGAAGTAGAGCCGCAGCCTCAGGAGCGCCAAGAGACTGCTCCCGACGAGCCGCACGCCCCGACCTCCCCGCCAAGGAGGAGCTCCCCGGCGTGGGAGAATACTCCGCCAAGGGCGCGTACCCCGCCAAGGGCGAGCACCCCGCCAAGGGCGGGCACCCCGCCAAGGGAAGGCGCCAGCGGCCCTCCACCGGCGAGGGCTACCACCACGCCGCCAAGGGAGGAGTCCCCGGCGAGGAACCCCGTTGAAGAAGAGGCCCGCGCAGGTAACCCTCGTGCTTTTCTTCTCTTGGATTTCTCTTTTTTTGGATATTTGCTTGACAATTATTTTCTTCTTTCTTCTTCTTTTCTTGTCTTCAGACTCGTCCGCTCCAGAGCCGATGGAGACGGAGGCCGCCACCGAGGAGGATGCGCGCGGCAACACTGGTGATGCCGCGGCTACTGTCGGGGATATGGTTAATAGATATAAACCGGATATTGTAAACCGGCTTAGTTATATCGTACTTGGTTTATTATTTTAGTAGAGATTACGGCCCATGAGATTTCAAGGCCCATGTATAGAAATACGGTTTGTAAACCGCCAAAGAGATGTAACTTGAGAGATAAGAAAGAAAGGGCAGAGACCGAGGCGGACACGATTATGAGCCGGCCTCGGGACTCTGTAAACCGGACCAGGCGTCACCTCTATATAAAGGGACGACCCGGTACCGGTTCAGGGACAAGCAACAATCAATCCGTCGAGACGCAGGCAAGCGAATCCGCTCCCTGTAAACCGACGACCAGCAATACCAAACCAACTAGACGTAGGCTTTTACCTTCTCGAAGGGGCCGAACTAGTATAAATCCTTTGCGTCCTTTGTGTGCCATGAACCCTTTCAAGCTAACCCGTGCGATGGTTCCATCATCAAGTCCGCTAAACCGGACATCTGCCGTGTTAATTCCACGACAGTTGGCGCCCACCGTGGGGCCTGCGCACGATGGTTTCGAGTTCTTGGAAGGCGGCTTCGAAGGGTTAAAGGGTTACGCAGTTGGCCGGATGACCAAGAGTCGTCGTGGCCGGATCTACATCGACGATGCGGGTTGGGGACCGGAGGCCGATTCGATTGAATACGGGTACCGGGTTCCCTTCGGCAGCATCCAAGTCTTCATCGGCAAAATTGGAGAACCGGGACCTGAGCCGGACACCTTCCCCAACATCGTCGAGCCGGCTCAGCGTGCGAGGTCGACCCAGATTCAACCTGCCCTGAAGCATGTGTTCGTTGGAGCGATTCACGGAGGACAAGCCGAGGACGGGTCGGAATCTGATGGTGCAACCGTCGTCTATTCAGATGACGAGTCTTCGTCCGGGGAAACTGAATCTCTGTATCAGTTGCGGGACGGCCGGTCTGAGGGTGAGTCTGATGGAAACAGTATTCCGGGCCCCTCCGACCCGCCAAACGGGGTGGCGGTCTTCATGGCCGGTTCACAACCCCCGACGAACGGAACAACAGCGGAGGCTGGTGCAGGGGGAAGCGGTTCAAATCCCTCCATTACTGCGGTTCTATCCACCTTGATCGAGGAGTTCGCAGCTAAGGCAGTAGAGGTCGTAGCTCCAGCAGACAAGGCGCAACATGATGCAGTGCTGCTTCAGTTGAAGGCCTGGATCGATCAGTTAAAGGAGGATTTAAAGGCAGAAGGAGAGATGTTAGCCATAAGACAAGCAGAGTTGGATGAACAAGCTTTTCACTTAAGGATGGAACAGGCTTCTATGGAAGGAGTAAGAGGGCGAAAATATCGATCCCGCCTACCGCCGGGTTACGAATCTGCGAATTTGTTCAGAACCCCTGGGGCTGGGGCCAGTAATAATCCGATCTTAAACCGGAGAAGCCCACCAGCTCGAGATGAGCCGGTTCAGCAGCCCGCTGCAGAGCGGGAGCGACGGATTACATCGGCGCCTTATGTTCCTGTCCCCCCGGGACACTACTCAAACCCTGTGGATAATATTGCTGCAGCGGCAGCGCGGTTGGCCGCTTTACCTGTGGAAGAAACATCCCCGGTGGCGATAGAGGCGCGCAGGGCCCAGAAGCTGCTCAATACGGCGTTAATACAGCAGCAAGCGTACTCTCATAGCAGGGAAAGGTTACATTCAACACCACGTCCCAACCGAAGTTACTCTAGACATTGGGAGGAGCCCGAAGTGTCTAGCAGTGAACGGAGGAGACATCAGCACAGGCAAGATAATCCGGCAAGGGCAGAGATGCCAGCCCCGGATCGAAACCAGCCTAGATCGGAGGCCAGGGAGGAAGTTCGTCAGTCGACGCCGGTTCACACAGGCACTACAGGGACAGGAGCGACAGCGAGCGGTTTTGGGATACAATGTCTCGTCCCTGCCCTGCGGAGCGTTAAGTTGCCCAAGGATTTCAAAGGACCTCGCAAGGTGCCTAATTACACAGCCGATTTACCGCCTGAAGCTTGGGTGGAAAGTTACGAGATGGCCATGGAGATGCTGGACGTGGATGAATCGGCTTGTGCCAAATATTTCACTATGATGCTTGAAGGCACGGCCCGGACTTGGCTAAAGGCACTACCTCCGAATTCTATCGGATCATGGGGGGAGCTGCGCAGTCAGTTCATCAAAAACTTTAAGGATACGTGCAAGCAACCTATGTCGGTAATAGATTTAGCAGCATGCGTGCAAGGAGAGCAGGAGTCTACAACAGCTTGGGTACGCAGAGTGGCAGAGATCTTGCACTCCTCAAACGGCATTAATCCGAGCACAGCAATTGTAACATTGGAGAACAATTGCCGGTTTGAATCTTTGAAATTAAAACTCGGACGGCTCAAACGGGAGTGCAATGACATGGGGACTTTGATGAGCGCCTTGGTGAAGTACGGAGACTCAGATAATACCAAGTATCCGGAGCCAGAAGGAGATAAAGCGGGAAAGGCCAGCAAGACTGGCAAACCGGCGCCAGCTAACCCGATTACTTCAAGTATTTTGGGCAAACGGAAACCGGAAAACAGCTCCGATTTTGTGGCTAATACACAGGTTCAAGGCGGTTTTCAGGGTAATCAGCAGGGTCCCATTCGCCAGACCGGTGGAGGAAACCCGGGTTGGGAACAGGATTTGGATCAACCCTGTCTAAAGCATAGCGGAAAAAAGGGGCCTGCACGGCACACTGCAAGAGAATGCCTGTACCCTATGATAGCAGGGAACGGCCGTTTTAATCCTCTTAACCGGCCCCCAAACGGCGGTTCAGGGCCCGGGTTTTATGGTCCGGGTTACCAAGGGAACAACTCATGTTCAGGATATAGGGGCAATAGCGGTTATCAAGGGAACAACGGTGGTTATCAATCCCGGCCAGGCGGCCAAGGTAATCAAGGAAACTACAATGGTCAAGGAAACCAATCGCATTATCAAGGTGGTTATCATGGTCAGGGAAATCAGTCGTATCATCAAGGTGGTTACAACAATCAGAATAATCAGCAGCAGGGCCAAGGGAGTCACAATAACCAAGGAAATCAGCAGCAGCAGCGTCCGCAGCAACAACAGCAATCCGGATACCAGAGTAATCCGAAGGAGTTGAGCAGCGGTCAATATCATGTTTTCACCACAAGTTTATGCAAGAGAGACCAGAAGGTTTTAAAGCGAGCTGTTAATGCGGTAGAACCGGCGACGCCACAGTTTCTACGATGGTCAGAGCAGCCCATTGTTTGGAGCAGAGAGGACCACCCGTTACGGGTAGATAATCCGGGACATTTAGCCTTGGTGGTGGCACCTCAGGTGGGAGGATACAGGTTCACTAAAGTCCTCATGGATGGAGGTAGCAGTATCAATATATTATATTACGAGACTTTTCGCCGTATGGGTCTGACAGATAAACAGTTAAGGACATCAAACACAGTGTTTCACGGGGTGGTCCCAGGTAAGTCAGCTTATCCAGTTGGTAAGATTGACTTAGAAGTTACCTTTGGGGATGAGCATGATTCCAGATCGGAGATGATCACCTTTGAAGTTGTCAAAATTAAAAGTCCGTATCATGCTTTGTTTGGGAGGACGGTTTATGCTAAATTTATGGCTAGGCCATGTTATGTTTATCTGCAGCTCAAGATGCCGGGTCATAAAGGCACAATTACGGTGCACGGCAGTCGTAAGATAGCAGTGGAATGTGAAGAAGGTGATGCAGCTTATGCAGAAGCGGTATGTGCCACGGAAGAGTTAAAATTTTATAAGGATAATGTTGATCCGGCAGACATGACTCCGCTGAAGAAGCCAACCACCGAGCATGATCCGGCTTTGAAGTTCAAATCAGCGGAAGAGACTAAGCAGGTCGATTTTGTGCCTGGAGATTCGTCTAAGCAATTCACCATCAGTGCTAACCTGGATCCTAAATAGGAAAGCGCGCTCATCGAGTTCATCCGTGAGAACCGGGATATCTTTGCATGGAAACCTTCTGACATGCCAGGTATACCGAGGGAACTCGCTGAGCACAGGTTAAATATTGATCCGAAGTTTAAACTGGTAAAACAGTATCTGCGCCGCTTCAACGAAGAGAGGCGCAAGGCTATAGGAGAAGAAGTGGCCAGGCTTTTGGCGGCAGGGTTTATAGTGGAAGTGTTTCATCCGGAATGGTTGGCTAATCCGGTGCTAGTTCTAAAGAAGAATGGGAAGTGGAGGATGTGTGTGGACTACACAGATCTCAATAAAGCTTGCCCAACTGATCCTTTTGCTCTACCTCGCATTGATCAGATTATTGATGCTACAGCAGGGTGTGAGCGGCTGAGTTTTCTGGATGCGTACTCAGGTTATCACCAGATCAAAATGGCAGTTGAAGACCAAGAGAAGACAGCATTCATAACCCCTTTTGGTGCTTTTTGCTATGTGTCTATGCCTTTTGGGCTCAAGTGTGCGCAGGCAACTTATCAGCGTTGTGTTCAGAATTGTTTGAAGGGGCAGATAGGAAGGAACGTACATGCTTACGTGGATGATATTGTGGTTAAATCAAAGGAGGAAAGGACAATGATAGAAGACCTCAGAGAAACCTTTGATAATCTTCGGACTTACAGGATGATGCTCAATCCGAAGAAATGTGCCTTTGGTGTCCCGGCTGGGAAGCTTTTGGGATTCCCGGTCTCGAACCGGGGAATAGAAGCCAACCCGGAGAAGATCAAGGCCATCACATCTTTGGCGAAACCGGCTTGCATTAATGATGTTCAGCGCATAGCTGGCCGGATCACGGCGTTGAGCCGGTTTATCAGTCGCTTAGGAGAAAAGGCGATCCCGCTTTATCAAATGTTGAAGAAAACGGACCGGTTCATTTGGAGCGATGAAGCGAATACAGCGTTTGAGAATCTGAAACAGCAACTAGTGAAGCCGCCGGTTTTAGCTGCTCCTATCGACAAGGAGCCTTTGCTATTATATGTTGCTGCAAACACACGGGCAGTCAGCGTTGCGATTGTGGTTGAGCGCAAGGAAGCAGGGAAAGAACATCCGGTTCAGCGCCCAGTTTACTATGTAAGTGAGGTACTCATCGAGTCCAAGCAAAGATACCCTCATTGGCAGAAATTGGTATATGGGGTGTTCATGGCAAACCGGAAATTGAAGCATTATTTCCAAGGGCATCCAATAACTATGGTTAGTTCAGCTCCGTTGGGAGATATAATCCAGAATAGAGAAGCAACAGGCAGAATAGCCAAGTGGGCCATTGAGCTCAGTCCGCATGAATTGAAATATGTACCACGTACTGCTATAAAATCTCAGGCACTGGTGGACTTTATCAACGACTGGACAGAATTACAGACTCCAGAGGAGAAGCCGGATCTCACTTATTGGACGATTCACTTCGACGGCTCGAAGCAGTTGGAGGGCTCAGGGGCCGGAGTTGTTTTAACTTCCCCCAGAGGTGATAAATTTTGTTATGTCCTCCGGTTGTTATTTCCTTGTACTAATAATGCAGCAGAATATGAAGCACTACTTCATGGTTTGCGGTTGGCAAAGGAGATGAATTTAAGCCGGGTTAAGTGCCTGGGCGATTCAGACCTAGTGGCACAGCAAGTTTCGGGCAAGTGGGATTCAAGGGATCCCCTCATGGCGGCTTATCGACGAGAGGTTGAAGCGGTCGCAGGTTACTTCAGAGGGTATCAGGTGGAGCATATAGACCGGCGGAAGAACGAAGCAGCTGACGCTTTAAGCCGGCTAGGGTCGCAACGTAAACCGGTACCACCAAACACCTTTTTGGATGAATTGCACAATCCTTCGGTTCAAGTACCTTCAGAGGACGATTTAGCTGTTCCGGACCCAGAGGCACAGTTGGTTGCGGCAACCCATGTTATTCCGGATTGCACGTTACCTTATTTGGTATATTTAAGCCGAGGAGAGTTGCCAGAGGACGAAGATGAAGCACGGCAGATAATCCGGCGTTCCAAATCTATGACAATTGCCAACGGGGAGTTGCACCATCGTAGCACTTCTGGAGTATTTCAACGGTGTGTTTCAGCTAAGGAAGGTTGTGAGATTCTAAAGGAGATTCATGAAGGGGATTGTGGTCATCATGCCGGATCAAAATCTTTAGTGGCTAAAGCTTTCCGACATGGCTTTTATTGGTTAACCGCACATGCAGATGCGGCAGACCTGGTCCGCAAGTGTGACGCTTGTCAGGAGTTCTCAAGACGTGCCCTTGTTCCGGCACAAGAACTCCGGATGATACCAATAACTTGGCCTTTTGCAACTTGGGGGCTTGACATGGTTGGTCCTTTCAAGAGATCCCAAGATCAGAAAACTCATCTACTAGTGGCAGTGGACAAGTTTACAAAGTGGGTTGAAGCGGAACCTATAAGCAAGTGTGATGCGGCAACGGCGGTTAAGTTCATCAAAAAAGTAATATTCCGGTTTGGTTTTCCACACAGCATCATCACAGATAATGGCACCAATTTATCTCAGGGTGAGATGGAAGAATTCTGTCAACGAGAGCATATTCGTTTGGACGTATCTTCTGTGGCTCACCCCCAATCCAATGGTCAAGCAGAAAGGGCAAATCAGGAGATTTTGCGAGGAATCAAGCCCCGGCTTATGACACCTTTGCAGAGAACCCCAGGATGTTGGGTTGAAGAATTACCGTCTGTCCTTTGAAGCATCAACACTACACCCAACCGGTCCACAGGTTATACACCTTTCTTCATGGTTTACGGTGCAGAAGCAGTTCTTCCAAGTGACATACGCCATGATTCACCAAGGGTGGCGGCCTATGTAGAGGCCATCAATGAGGAGTCAAGACAAGACGGTTTGGATCGGTTGGATGAAGAGCGTGACATAGCTGCAGCACGGTCGGCGATTTATCAGCAAGATCTGCGCAGATATCACAGCCGCCGGATCAGAACCAGGACATTCCAGGAGGGTGACTTGGTACTCCGGCTTATCCAAGATCAAACAGATATGCATAAGCTATCCCCGCCATGGGAAGGGCCCTTTGTGATCAGCAAAAATTTACACAACGGGTCATATTATTTGGTGGACATTCGAGAGCACAAAGATTCACGGACATCAGAAGAGGAGACGAAAAGGCCGTGGAACATTGCTCATCTACGGCCATATTACACTTGAGCCATAGGCTTCCATGTATCCTATGTATATATTATGAATAATGAATAAACCGGCACCTTCGGTAAACTGGGGGCTCAGCCTTTTTTCAACATACATAAAATTTGCGGCAAATATCCATGTCAGTTTGTTATCAAAGAATCATATTTCAATGTTAGCTGGTTTTTAGAAACTAATATTTGCAGGGTGTGTGAAGGAGCGGTAGAACTCACAGGAACAAGAGATTATGTCCGGTTTAGGAAGAGAAAAACCCCATATAAAGAAAAAGGAAAAACCTGCAGGGTCAGGAGGAATGTCAGAGGCCCCTGGGGACAGTCGGGTTCGCCCACATCCTCTTGAATGGCTATGTTATGAATTTTTGGGTTCCCTGAACAGTTGGTACACCCACGTTCAAATGATGGCCCGGCCCCTGGGGACAGTTGGGTTCGCCCACATCCTCTTGAATGGCTATGTTATGAATTTTTGGGTTCCCTGAACAGTTGGTACACCCACGTTCAAATGATGGCCCGGCCCCTGGGCACAGTCGGGTTCGCCCACATC
>LR738709.1:547077547-547100039 GCA_902687465.1 Secale cereale | reverse complement strand
GGCCCCTGGGGACAGTCGGGTTCGCCCACATCCTCTTGAATGGCTATGTTATGAATTTTTGGGCTCCCTGAACAGTGGGTTCGCCCACGTTCAAATGATGACCCGGCCCCTGGGGACAGTCGGGTTCGCCCACATCCTCTTGAATGGCTATGTTATGAATTTTTGGGCTCCCTGAACAGTGGGTTCGCCCACGTTCAAATGATGACCCGGCCCCTGGGGACAGTCGGGTTCGCCCACATCCCCATGAATGGCTAAACCTTGTTTTGAGCCTGGCAGCTCTTTGAAAAAGCCTCGATTACATAGTTTGATTTACAATAATTATGAGTTTCTTGATGTTTTTTGTGTTTCATAACCTTTTTAACCAAGGGGAACAGCTCCAGAAGTTGACAATCTATCTAGTGTTACAAGTCTGGGTCATGAACACCAGCGAGAGATAAACCGGCGTTCATCGTAACCCGGCCCGATTTCATAATGAGCTGACAGTTGGCAGCACATGATCAGCTACAAGTTACAAATTTCTGAACCGAGAAGGGAAAGATTTATCGATAAGGTGAACCGAAGAGTTTCAAGGGATTATTAGAATTGATGAAGACTGATTAAGGTGATTTTAAAAATCCTGACCGGTTTAAGGTATTTTTTGTTACATACAATTCAGGTATCACAGTTATTTGTTAAAGATATGATTATTAGTTATGCCAAGAGAACAAGTTAATCCGTCCAGTGGTAAAGCCACTAGGACATATTTTTTCTTCTTTATGGACAGAGCAAGGAATCCGCATCAATCAACAAGTCAACGAAGGAATACTTCATAAAGACCAAAAGTCGGATCACAGTGCATTAAGTTTCAGCTAAACCTATTACACGGCATAAAAGCCAAATAGTTGGGAACATTGTTTACAGAATAACAATCATGATTCACGATTGTGCTTCTCCTTGCCGGGATGATTGGCCACCGTCTTGTTCCGGAACATCTTCCTCCTCGTGAAGCGGCGGGAAATCTGGTGCACGCCAATCAATCTTGGCCAAGGCACGGAAATATACTTCATCGTTGATCAGCTCAGCAGGATCAATATCAGGAGCAAAGGTGTGAGGACGAACCGGCGGAGTTAAGTTTGCAACATCGTAAACCGGTCGTTCCACCCGCTCGTTCTGCAGGTTGTATGCTGGATGATATCGAGATAAGTCAGATTCCATCGCAATCTTGCTAGCAAGGGGACGCACTTCCTTGGTCAGAGTATAAAGATCGTTTTTATCAAAGGTTGAACCGTCCTCCTTGGTATCAGGAAATCCGGTTAGCACTTCTTCCGGATCAAGGTCTGGAACCCAAGCTTTAGCCCTTGTAAGGGCCAGAAGAGCACCTCCACGAGCAGCCGATTTCTTCACCTCTTCAAGACGAGTGGGCAGAATGGACAAACTGTTCAAAGTAGCCTTGATGGTTGAAGGAGCCGGTTTACCAAAGGAAGTGGCGCTGATAATCCTTTGTGCTCCTGAGTAGAGTTGTTCAACCAAGGTATAGCAGGCCTTCAGTTTCTTCCGTACATCATCCCCAAGATGGGAGACACGGCGTCCTACATAAAACAATGAAAGTTAAACCGGTACAGGTCACAGGTTGCAAAGATAACAGACAAGAATTCAGGTTATGCTTACCAAAGATAGCAGAAGTCATCAAATCAATTTGGCACTTTAACCCGGTCAATTCTTCAGTAACCGGGTTAAGTGCTCCTTCGGCATCCTGAACACGTTTTTCAAGATCCTTATTCTGGACTTCAAAAGTAGTCTGTTCCTCATCAAAGAACTTCTTTAAATCTTCAGCAGTCTTTAAACTCACTTGAAGTTCTTTCTTCGCCTTTGAAGCGGCTGACTCAGTCTCTATAAGCCGGCTTCGAAGTTCACTGATTTCTACAGCGTTCCGGTTCAGCTCAGCCTGTAGACAAAAGTTCAAAAGCAAGGTTAGAAATTACAAGTCTCAAGCACACAACCAAGTTGTCTACTTGACACTTGGGGGCTAATGGCAGTTGAAGTAAGACAGCAAAGACAAATTGAGAAATTACAAGTCTCAAGTACACAACCAAGTTGTATACTTGACACTTGGGGGCTAATGGCAGTTGAAGCGATGCATCAGAAACAGTTTTTGCAATTACAAGTATCAACTACATAACTAAGTTATCTACTCGATACTTGGGGGCTAATGTATGGGTCAGCAGTTCAAAACTACAAAGTTCCGGATTACCTTCAATAAAGCAGATAAACCGGAACTTGGGGGCTGTGATAAGATAAAGAGGCGTTGAAAAAAAAAAGACAAAGTCAGAAGAGGAAAACATACTTCATATTTTTCCCTCATCAGGTTTACTAGGCTGGCTTCATAATCCCGGCTACTATGGAGCCGGTTCAGATATCCGGAATAGATGTCTTGAGCACTCATACTTGAGAGACTGGAGATATCAGTACTCCACTTCCCCTTCTCCTGAGTCACCTTTTCCGCTTTAGCTGTATGTTTTGCTAAAACGGTGGGTTCGGCTGGCGCAACATAAGCAGAGCCAGTAACCACGACATCAGGGGAAGTGGGTGCATTGGGAGGAGAAGCTTCAGTTTGAGCCGGATCAGGAGACGCCGGGTTAACTTGAGGAGAGTTAACCCGGGCCGGACTTGGTGGGTTTGGGACATCTTCAGCAGTAGGTGTTTCAAGAGCGGGTTCATCAACCGGAGCGGCAGGAGTACCTTCAGGAGGAACGGCGGTAGACGGATCTATCACCGGTTCATCAGTAGAAGGATCAGCAACAGGCTTTTTCGCCTTGGCTTTTTTGCTAGGTTTCGGTTTGCTGGAAAAACAAGCAAAAATAAGTTAACATCATAAAGGAAGGGGGTATCATAAACCGGAAGAAGTAAAGAGAATTACCCCGGGACGGTCTTCAAAGGAGGAAGCTGTGTAGCGGTTGATTCGCCAGAAGAAGACAATGGAGTTTCCTGATAATCAGGATCAGTCGGTTTAAGTGGTTTTCTGATAAGACCGGCCTTGGGGTGAAGAAGAGTTGGAGAGAGTATCACCTCAGCGCGGCGCTTTCGAGCTGGAGTTAATGAGATTCCAGAGGATTCCACTGCCAAACCACTATGGCGGGTGGTCCGGCGCAAGGCTTCGTGCTGTTGCTTCTTCAAAGTAAAATTAGGATCCAACTTAGCATAAGGATGAGAAAATTGATACTTTCTAACAGTCCGACGGCTCTTTTGAGGAGGAGGTTCTGAATCAGAAGAAATAAGGGTTACCTCAATCTCCGCCGGGTTATCACCTTCGAGTGGATCCTGTGAAAGGGTATCATTAGATAGGTGAACAAGTATATAAAAGCAAAATGTAAACCGGAGTAAGGCATACCTCGGAGTCCGGATCATCATCCTCAGAAGGAGAACCGGCATCAACGGCTGCTTTCCTTTTCTTGTTTGCAGGAGTTTTTCGGCGAGCTTGCCTTACAGGTTTTTCCTGAGGTTTTCTCCTCCAGAAAGGGTCATCAGCCTAAACGAAAAAAGTAAAGGCAAGTAAAAGACGGTTCAAAGAAGACGGTTTATAAAGTACAAGTTAAAGACAAAACTCACTTCAGGCAGCTTATTCTTCTTGAAGTATGGGGCTAAGCCAACTTTAGTGCAGTCTGTTAAAGCAGGATTGACAATTTTCTTGGCTGACTCAATCACTTCCGATTCAGAAAGCTTCTCCTTAGAAAACCTCTGAGGATCATCCGATTTACCAGAATAATTACACATCAAATCAGGGCGCCGGCTTAAGGGAAGGATGCTCCATGATAACCAGCAGCGAAGGAAATCAGTACCGATCAGGCCATTGGCCATGAAAGCTCTCAGCTTGGAGAGCTGTGGTGAAAACTGGATCCGTTCAGCAGCACTTAACCGTTGTGGCAAGGGGTGATTTGCCGGGATACGAGTTTCACGATAACCCGGCAAAGGATTTTCACCTTCAGGAGATGTGTCTACACAGTAAAACCAGGACTTGTTCCAGTCCTTAGGATGAGTGTGTAAGGAGGCGTGAGGAAAAACTGCATCCCTCCTTTTCTGAATGCTAATCCCACCAAGCTCTTGGTGAGGCCCGCTGGTGAACTCAGTACGCCAGTTTGCATGGAAGAAATCCCGGAATAAATCAACTGAAGGTTCTTCTTGCAGATATGCTTCAGAAAACACTTGGAAATCGCAAATGTTGGAAACAGAGTTTGGTCCGATATCCTGCGGGTGCAGCTGGAAGGTAGCAAGAACATCCCGGAAAAATTTTGAACCGGGGGGAGAGAAGCCTCTGGAGATATGGTCCAGAAATACGATAACTTCCCCGGACCTAGGAGTAGGAGGGCACTCGTTACCCGGGGCACGCCATTTTAGCTCGGCCCGAGGCCCTAGGGTGCCGATGCTCGACAATTTGACTAAGTCTTCCTCAGTCACGACAGAACGGACCCAATCGCACGAAACGTATTGCTTAGCCATTCAAACTGCTGAAGAAGAGAAAAGTACATAAACCGGATTATGAACATACAAATGATCCGGGACCTATACATATTGTGCAGTGGTGGAAACGGAGAACTAGCTGGCAAGGTTAAACCGGCAATCGTAATACAAGTTATATCATTTCCGGTTTAAAATGGCAGTTGAAGAGGAATGGTTTAAATCATTACATCAGTCTATATCATTTCCGGTTTATGACATGACAATCTAAACCGGAACTTACTTAGCGGATCTATTGAAGAGAAAAACAGGTTTCCAACGCATTGCTAAGGAGGAATAGATCTGAGCATACTGAGATAAAAGAAACGAAAATTACACGGGAAAATCTACAGAGATCCAATTCGGAGCAGACAAGTTTACAAGCTGTGCATAAAAAATGAGACCTAAAGCAGGCAACGGCAGAAATAAAACAGCAAGATCTAAAGGGCAAGGCGCAAAAGTTAAATCCGCGGAACTGGTGCTAAGGTTCTAATGGCGGAGTTCTAATGGCGGAGTTCTAATGGCGGAAGTTCTAATGGCGGAACAGATATAATTGTAGCATTATAAATGACAAGATCTAAGGCTAGTATTGAGCGGAAGGTCTATTGGCCAGGCCTAAAAGTTACGGATCCTACAGGCGGAACGAATCTACAAGAACAGAAGGTAAGCTTTGCTAGGAGCCCTAATGGCGGAAGGACTAGGAGGAGCACGGGCAGATGCAGATCGGAAACGAGGAAAGAAAAACACACCTGAAAAATGGAGGGCAGCAACGGAGTTTTTCTGGACAAATCAGGTTGATGCAGCGGCCTGGGAGTTCTTGATCCGACGAGATGATGGCGGCGCTCCGAGCTCGAGCTCTAATGGAGTTCTTGCGGGTCAGGAAGCGGAAGGAGGAAGAAGACGCGAGAAGGAAGAATGAAAGGGGGCGGTATTATTTATAGGCAGAGAGGCAGATGCGAAGCGACAGGTGCGGTAATCAAGGGAGCAAAATCGGATAAAGATCCTTTAAACGCCTCGATTCTCGGGATAACCATTAAAAACAAACTACAGTACAGCTCGCAGCGTTAAATGCGGAGATGATGTCATTGTCAGACTTTAATGATTTCGGAGGATGACGTCAGAGCCGGTTTACAAAAGATGAAGACAGAAGAAAAACTACAGGAGACGATGGAGACTGATATGAACAAGTTCAAATCATTCTGGGGCCTAATGTCGGGGATATGGTTAATAGATATAAACCGGATATTGTAAACCGGCTTAGTTATATCGTACTTGGTTTATTATTTTAGTAGAGATTACGGCCCATGAGATTTCAAGGCCCATGTATAGAAATACGGTTTGTAAACCGCCAAAGAGATGTAACTTGAGAGATAAGAAAGAAAGGGCAGAGACCGAGGCGGACACGATTATGAGCCGGCCTCGGGACTCTGTAAACCGGACCAGGCGTCACCTCTATATAAAGGGACGACCCGGTACCGGTTCAGGGACAAGCAACAATCAATCCGTCGAGACGCAGGCAAGCGAATCCGCTCCCTGTAAACCGACGACCAGCAATACCAAACCAACTAGACGTAGGCTTTTACCTTCTCGAAGGGACCGAACTAGTATAAATCCTTTTCGTCCTTTGTGTGCCATGAACCCTTTCAAGCTAACCCGTGCGATGGTTCCATCATCAAGTCCGCTAAACCGGACATCTGCCGTGTTAATTCCACGACAGCTACCGAAGAGGCGACTGGCACCGACGAGCCCCCAATCGAAGAGGCAGCCAGGGCCGCCGACGCGGCAGCTGAGGAGGGGACCGTCGGTCGCACTGACGGCCCTAAGGCCGCAAGAGCGTTCGACGCTGCGCCGACCGCCGACCCTGCTGCTGCCGCGGCCGGAACTGGCGCCTACTTGGAGGCTGGAAACGGGGTCTTCATTCAGCTCCCGTGGGCATCTACGTCAAGGGCGCCCGCGGAGGGAGAGGCCTTCGATGGGGAAGTCCTCGCCTCCGCCGGGCTAAAGTTCGTCGACGCGCCCGGCAGCAGTAGCGAGCCCGAGGAGGAGTGACTCCTGTGGAGGCTCCTGGCCCTGTACCGCGCCAGGTAGGCCAAGCTGGAGTCCCGAGAGGCTCTGGCCGCCAAGGCGGGCGTCGACTTGGAGAAGCGCGCCGAAGAGCTCCGGGCCGCCAATCAGGCGGCCCTCCAATCCTTGGTGGAGGAGCGGGAGGAGCTCGCCGAGGCGCATCAGGCGTTCATCCTTGAAAAGGCCGAAGCAGAAGAGCAGCAACGGCTCGCCGCCGAGGAGCTATCCCGGCGGGAAGGAGAGCTGACGCAGCGGAAGGTCGACCTCGACAGCCACGAGGATGACCTTGCCGCGCGCGAGCAGTCCCTTGGCGGAGCTCTGCAGGAAGCGAGGGATGCCGCTGCAGCTGCAGAGACCGCCAAGAGAGACTTGGAGGCGAGGGTGGCGCAACTGGAGATCCACCTGAAGACGAGCGAGGAGAAGGTTGCTGCACTCACGTCGGAGAGGGAGAAGGACGCTCACAGCCACTCTGAGCTGCAGGTCCGTCTCTCCGACAAAGGCAAGGAGCTCGCCATCGCCAAGGATTCCGTTGCAGACTTGGAGCTGAAGCTGTCCACCCTCACCACATCACTTGACAGCGGCCGAAATCGGGAGACGAAGCTGAAGGAGGACCTCAGGGCTGAGAGGGCGCAGTTGGACAGCGCCACCCTCACTCAAAACAACTTCAGGCAGACGGTGGAGCAGTGGACCGAGGGGCTTGTCGCCGCCGCTGCTGATATCGACAGGGAGTTAGCGGGGCTGGGGACGGAGCACCTCGGGTACTCCCCCGACGAGAACCTCCCTCGCAGCGCCAAGTTGAGCTTGTTCTTCAGGGGAGTGGCGCCGGCCCTCGAGCAGCTCCGGGAGAGGATCCCCACGCAGCTGGCGAACGAGGCGCGCAGGCTTTGCACAGGAGTCATGGAGAGGGTGCTGACGAAGATAGTCTACCGCAACCCAGGACTCAACCTCGAGAACGTCCTCAGGACCTTGCCGCCCGACGCCGACCAGGAGGCGCTCAAGGCCCTTGTCGCACCCATCGTGGCCAAGGTGGGCAAGATCAGGAGAGTTGATGGCGACCGCGTAGACTAGGTTGTTTTCTTTCCGCTTCCCTTGTCGCTGCCAACCATGTCATGGACAAAAATCTATTAGTGCTGCGACAAGTTGCTTTTGTAATATAACTCTATTTTGGGTAGTTAACGCAGTGTTATTTCCTTTACTTGACTTCTTTGCTTTGTATGCTTTTACCCTACGCTTTTAGGGAACTTGCCGGCAAAGGGACCCTTGCCGCGAGCGCTGAGTGCGGAACTTCAGCGGGCTGCTGGCAATGCTACTACCGGCAAGAAACCATGTAGCAGCTAGTCGCAGCACACTTAGGTTGTCGAGCGAACTCGAAAACGAAGTAAGGGCACGACACTTGTCGCAGCACACTTAAGCCGTTGATCGTGCTCGAAACAAAGTAAGGGCGCGCCTAGCTACGAGTAGGTTCCTCCGCGCACAGGTTTTCCATACAAAGTGTGGTCGTTCAAGGAAGATAACTTTAAAATTTAAAAATTTGAATGCTCAAACTTTGGCAACTTAGCTTTTGCGTTGTTCGCTTCCCGGCTTTCTTGAACGGCACTTGGTCCATACCACTGTCTCCTTCCCCCCCGGCGAACTTGTGCGCGAGGAAAAGCTTCCTTCTGCTTGAGAGAAAAAGAGGGAGGAAACATAGATATGGAGCCTTGCGGCTCGTTATTGCTTACCGGGGGTATGTGCTTCACGAGGTGTCATATAATACATGCAAGAAAAAGGAAAATGCATGAAACGACAAGTTGTGCAAGGCACAAAAGTTTTACTGATGCACGGGGTCTGCGCCCGGCTTTGTACAAAGGTTTACATGCAACAGCGGCAAGACTTGTACAAAAGGTGGTTGCCGGAGCGGATCACGGCAACCGCGCCTTATGGGTGGAACTTGCGAAGGTGCTCAATGTTCCAGGAGTTGCTCACCGGTAAGCCCTCTTCGGTCTCAAGACGGACAGCGCCGGGCCTTGTGACTTGTCTCACCCGATAAGGGCCTTCCCACTTCGGCGTCAACTTGTTGGAGTTCTTGGCGGACTGAACGCGCCGAAGAACAAGGTTGCCTTCCTCGAGACTTCTGGCTTTAACTTTGCGGCTATGGTAGCGGCGCAAAGCTTGCTGGTATCGAGTAGCTCGTACAGCAGCCTGAAGACGGTCCTCCTCAAGGAGCAATGCGTCATTTTGTCGCAGCTGCTCTTGCTCGAGCTCATCGTAAGTGAGCACTCGAGGCGACCCGTATACGAGTTCCGTGGGGAGAACTGCCTCTGCTCCATAGACAAGAGCAAAGGGTGTCTGTCCAGTGGCTCGATTTGGTGTCGTTCTGATTGACCAAAGAGCCACCGGCAACTCTTCAATCCAGTTTCTTCCGCATTTGTGTAGTCTGTCGAAAGTTCTTGTCTTGAGCCCGCGCAGCACTTCAGCGTTTGCCCTCTCCGCTTGACCATTGCTCCTCGGGTGAGCAACAGAAGCGAAGCAGACCTTGGCGCCAAGGTCTTGGACGTATTGCATGAAGGTGCGACTTGTGAATTGTGTGCCGTTGTCGGTGATGATCCTGTTAGGGATTCCGAAACGGCAAACAATTGACCTGAAGAACTTGACTGCTGACTGTGCAGTCACCTTTCTCACTGGTTCCACTTCCGGCCACTTTGTGAACTTGTCGATGGCGACGTACAAGTACTTAAAGCCCTCGGCTGCGCGGGGAAAAGGGCCGAGGATGTCGAGCCCCTAGACCGAAAATGGCCAGGACAAAGGGATCGTCTGGAGAGCTTGAGCTGGTTGATGTATTTGCTTGGCATGGAACTGGCATGCTTCACACTTGGTTACTTGTGCAGTTGCATCCTGGAGGGCTTCTGGCCAAAAGAAACCTTGCCGGAACACCTTGCCGGCAAGTGCTCTTGCGCCAATGTGGTGACCACATATGCCTCCATGTATCTCTGCCAATAGCTTTTGCCCATCTTCTCGGGAATGCACTTCAGTCTAACACCGTTGAGTCTTCTTCTGTATAGTTCATTGCCGACGAACTGATACATACTTGACTGCCGGGTTATTCTTTCTGCTTCTTCTGGCTCTTCGGGAAGTTCTCCTGTTTGAAGGAAATGGACAATCTGCTGTGCCCATGCTGGAGCCTGAGGCTCAACAACAAGGACTAAAGGCATCAGTGCTGCTGCGGGAACGTTAGCTTCTACGGCAAGAACCTATGGCTCGGCCGGAGCTTGACGTTCCCCGGCAAGCTTGCTGGGGCAAAGCTTGTCGGGAACGCCTGCTTCAACTGTACAAACCCTTGGGTCTGCAGGAGCAGACTGTTCCTCAGCAATTTTGTCGTTGATCTTGGGGACCTTGGCGGCGGCTTCAGGAAGTTCTGCTGGCAAGTAGTCAGTGGAGACCAACTTTCTCTTCTTACTTTGTCCAATTGATGGTGTAACGGATGGTTGAGTTAACTTGAGCACAAAGATCCCTGGTTCCACAGGTAGCTTTAGTGCAGCACACTTTGACAGGCCGTCTGCGACGTCATTTTGAGCTCTTGGAACGTGCTCCACCTGCAAGCCTTCAAAGTGTTCTTCAAGCTTTCTCACTTCGTCGACGTAGGCTTCCATCAACGGACTCTGGTAGCTCTTGTTTACTTGTCGGACAACCAACTGCGAATCACCCCGCACAATGAGCTTCTTGATCCCAAGTTCCGCTGCGATTCTAAGGTCGGCAAGCAGACCTTCATACTCCGCAGTATTGTTTGTTGCTTGCTCCTTGGGAAAATGCATCTGGACAACGTACTTGAGGTGCTCTCCGGTGGGCGCGATGAGCAGCACGCCAGCGCCGGCGCCTTGCAGCGAGAAGGCACCATCGAAGTACATTATCCATTCTTTGCTTGCTTCTTTGACGGGGATGCTTGTCTCTGGAATCTCTTCGTCTGGCGTTGGTGTCCATTCTGCTATGAACTCTGCCAATGCTCTGCTCTGGATAGTAGAAGTACTTTCAAACTTGAGGCCAAAGCTTGACAGCTCTAGTGCCCACTCGACAATCCTGCCTGTTGCTTCTGGATTTTGCAATATCCTCTTTAGCGGAAAGCGAGTGACCACCGTTATCTCATGTGCTTGGAAGTAGTGGCGCAGCTTTCTCGAGGCCATGAGGAGGCCGAAAAGCAGCTTCTGCACCTGTCAGGGATATGACTAGCAGGTATGAACCGGCTAGTGTAAACCGGCTTAGTTATATTATACTTGGTTGTAATATTTAGTAAAGGCTACGGCCCATAAAATTTTAGGGCCCATGTATAGAATTATGGTTTGTAAACCGCCAAGCGATGTAACTTGAGAGATAAGGAAGAAAGGACAGAGACCGAGGCGGACAGAAGTATGAGCCGGCCTCGGGACTCTGTAAACCGGACCAGGCGTTACCTCTATATAAAGGGACGACCCGGCGACGGTCCAGGGACAAGCAAGAATCAACCCGTCGAGACTACAGGCAAGCGATCCGCTTCCCTGTAAACCAACGCCCAAGCAATACCAAACCAACTAGACGTAGGCTTTTACCTTCATCGAAGGGGCCGAACTAGTATAAACTCTCTGTGTCCTTTGTGTGCTACGAACCCCTTCAAGCTAACCTGTGCGATGGTTCCATCATCAAGTCCGTTAAACTGGACATCTGCCGTGCTAATTCCACGATAGTTTGCGCCCACCTTGGGGCCTCCGCACGATGGTTTCGAGTTCTTGAGGGGCAGCTTTGAAGGGCTCAAGGGTTACGCGGTCGGCCGGATGACCAAGAGTCGCCGCGGCCGGATCTACATCGATGACGCAGGTTGGGGACCGGAGGCCGATTGAATCAAATACGGGTACCGGGTTCCCTTCGGTGGCATCCAAGTCTTCATTAGCAAAATCGACGAACCGGGACCTGAGTCGGACATCTTCCCCAACATCGTTGAGCCGGCTCAGTGTGCGAGATCGGCCCGGATTCAGCCCGCCATGAAGCACGTGTTCGTTGGAGCAATCCACGGAGTTCGAACCGAGGACGGATCGGAATCCGATGGTGCAACAGTTGTCTACTCAGACGACGAATCTTCATCCGGAGAAACTGAGTCTCTGTATCAGTTGCAGGACGGCCGGTCTGAGGGCGAGTCCGATGGAAACAGTATTCCGGACGCCTTCGGCCCGCCAAACCGGGTGGCTGTCTTTATGGCCGGTTCACAGCCCCCAGTGAACGGGACGACAGCAGAAGCTGGTGTAGGGGGGAGCGGCCCGGCCCTCTCACCTACTGAAGTTCTATCCACCTTGATCGAGGAGTTCACAGCTAAAGCGGTGGAAACAGTAGCTCCAGCAGACAAGGCGCATCATGATACAGAGCTCCTTCAGTTGAAAGGCCGGATTGATCAATTAAAGGAGGATCTGAAGGCAGATATGGCAATGATAGCGGTGAGACAAGCAGAGCTGAATGATCAGGCTTTTCACCTAAGGATGGAGCAAGCTTCTATGGAAGGAGTAAGGGGACGAAAGTACCAATCTCGTCTGCCGCCAGTTTATGAAGCAACGAATCTGTTCAGGACACCTGGGGCTGGGACTAGTAATAATCCGGCTTCAAACCGGAGGGCACCCCCAGCCAGGGAGGAGCCGGTTCAGCAGCCCACCGCAGAGCAGGATCGTCGGATCACGTCGGCACCTTACGTTCCCACCCCTCCGGGTCATTATTCAAACCCTTTGGATAACATCGCTGCAGCTGCTGCACGTTTGGCCGCTTTACCCATGGAGGAGACGTCTCCGGTGGCATTGGAGGCGCGCAGGGTCAAGGAGCTGCTTAATACGGCGTTAATACAGCAGCAAGCATACTCTCATAGTAGGGAAAGGCTACATTCAACACCACGTCCCAGCCGGAGTTACACTAGGCATTGGGAGGAACCAGAAGTATCTAGCAGTGAACGCAGGCGGCATCAGCGCAGACAGGATAATCCAGCAGGCGCAGCTGCACCAGCTCCGGATATAAACCGGGTTCGGTCAGGAGCCCGGGAGGAGGTTCGTCAAACGACACCGGTTCATACAGCCACAGCAGAAACAGGAGTTACGACGAGTTCTTTTGGGGTGCAATGTCTTATCCCCGCTTTACGGGGTGTCAAGCTGCCTAAAGATTTTAAGGGGCCCCGCAAGGTACCTAATTACACAGCAGATTTAGCTCCAGAAGCTTGGGTTGAAAGTTATGAGATGGCCATGGAGATGTTGGACGTGGATGAATCGGCTTGTGCAAAGTATTTTACTATGATGCTTGAGGGTACGGCCAGGACTTGGCTGAAGGGTTTACCCCCGAACTCTATCGGATCATGGGGGGAACTGCGCAGCCAGTTTATCAAAAACTTCAAGAATACATGCAAGCAGCTGATGTCAGTGGTGGATCTAGCAGCTTGTGTACAAGGAGAACAGGAGTCTACAGCTGCTTGGGTGCGGAGAGTAGCGGAGATCTTGCACTCTTCGAATAGTATCAATCCTAGTACGGCGATAGTGACTTTGGACAACAATTGCCGGTTTGAATCTTTAAAGTTAAAGCTCGGACAGCTTAAAAGGGATTGTAATGATATGGGGACTCTCATGAGTGCTTTGGTAAAATATGGGGACTCTGATAATACCAAGTATCCAGAAGCTGAAGGAGACAAGGCGGGGAAGGTTAGCAAGTCTGGTAAACCGGTGCAAGTTAATCCGGCTACTACGAGTTTTTTGGGCAAAAGGAAGGCAGAAGGTGGCTCTGACTTCGTGGCCAACACTCAAGTTCAAGGGGACTTTTAGCATGGCTTGGGAAACCCACCTCCACAAACCGGCGGAGGGACTCTTAGCTGGGACCAAGAGTTAGATCAGCCTTGTCCGAAGCATGGCGCGAGAAATCGACCGGCAAAGCACACCATAAGAGAGTGCAGGCCCCTTATGAAAGCAATGGCGGGCCGCTTTAATCCTCATGATAGGCCTCCAAATGGCGGTTCAGGTCCTAGATTTTATGGTCCGGGTCATCAGGGGAGCAGCTCCGGATCAGGGTATAGGGGCAATAACAATGGTTATCAAAACCGGGCCGGTAATCAAAATAATCAAGGAAGTTATAATAACCAGGGCAATCAGTCGCATCATCAAGGTGGTTACAATAACCAAAGCAATCAACAGCAGGGCCAAGGGAATTACAATAATCAGGGGAATCAACAGCGTCAGCAACAGCAGCCGCAATCCGGATATCAAAGTAATCCAAAGGAATTGAGCAGTGGGCAATATCATGTCTTCACCACAAGTCTGTGTAAGCGAGATCAGAAGGTTTTGAAGCGGGCTGTTAACGCAGTTGAACCGGCAACACCGCAATTTCTGCGCTGGTCAGAGCAGCCCATTGTGTGGAGTAGAGAAGACCACCCGATGCGGGTGGATAATCCGGGCCATTTAGCCTTGGTGGTGGCACCCCAGGTGGGAGGTTACAAATTCACTAAGGTTCTCATGGACGGTGGTAGCAGTATCAATATCTTGTACTATGAGACTTTCCGTCGTATGGGTCTGATGGATAAGAAGTTAAGGCAATCAAACACAGTGTTTCATGGAGTGGTCCCAGGTAAGTCGGCTTATCCGGTTGGAAAGATTGACTTGGAAGTTACTTTTGGGAATGAGCATGATTCCAGGTCGGAGATGATAACTTTCGAAGTCGTCAAAATCAAAAGCCCTTATCACGCTCTGTTTGGAAGGACGGTTTATGCTAAGTTTATGGCTAGGCCATGTTATGTTTATTTGCAGCTTAAAATGCCGGGTCATATGGGCACGATCACGGTTCATGGAAGTCGCAAGATAGCATTGGAATGTGAAGAGGGAGATGCAGCCTATGCAGAAGCAGTATGTGCCACGGAAGAGTTGAAATTTTATAAGGATAATGTTGATCCGGCAGATATGACTCCGTTGAAGAAGCCAACTACAGAGCATGATCCGGCTTTAAAATTTAAATCAGCAGAGGAGACCAAGCAAGTTGATTTTGTGCCTGGAGATTCGTCTAAGCAGTTCACTATCAGCGCTAACCTTGATCCCAAATAGGAAAGCACGCTCATCGAGTTCATCCATGAGAACCGGGATATCTTTGCATGGAAACCTTCTGACATGCCAGGTATACCGAGGGAACTTGCTGAGCACAGCCTTAACATTGATCCGAAATATAAACCGGTTAAACAATACTTGCGCCGCTTCAACGAAGAGAGGCGCAAGGCCATAGGAGAAGAAGTGGCCAGGCTTTTGGCCGCAGGATTCATAGTGGAAGTTTTTCATCCGGAGTGGTTGGCTAATCCGGTGCTGGTGTTACAGAAGAATGGGAGGTGGAGAATGTGTGTGGACTACACAGACCTCAACAAGGCTTGCCCAACTGATCCTTTTGCTCTCCCTCGCATTGATCAAATCATCGATGCCACAGCGGGATGTGAGCGGCTAAGCTTTTTGGATGCGTATTCAGGGTATCACCAGATCAAGATGGCAGTTAAAGACCAAGAGAAGACAGCTTTCATAACCCCTTTTGGTGCTTTTTGCTATGTATCTATGCCTTTTGGACTAAAGAGTGCTCAAGCAACTTATCAGTGTTGCGTTCAGAATTGTCTGAAAGGGCAGATAGGGAGGAATGTTCACGCCTACGTGGATGACATCGTGGTTAAATCGAGGAAAGAGGAGACAATGATAGAGGACCTTAAGGAGACTTTTGATAATGTTCGAGCTTATAAGATGATGCTTAATCCGGAGAAGTGTACTTTTGGTGTTCCGGCAGGTAAACTACTGGGATTCTTGGTCTCAAACAGAGGAATAGAAGCCGATCCAGAGAAAATCAAGGCCATCACATCTTTGACTAAACTGGTTTGCATCAACGATGTTCAGCGTATCGCTGGCCGAATCATCGCATTAAGCCGGTTCATCAGCCGTTTGGGAGAGAAGGCGATCCCGCTTTACCAGATGCTGAGAAAAACAGACCGGTTTATATGGAGTGATGAGGCAAACGCAGCGTTTGAGGATCTAAAACGGCAATTGGCAAAACCACCGGTCCTAGCTGCCCCTGTTGACAAGGAGCCGTTGTTGTTATACGTCGCTGCCAATGCACGGGCAGTCAGCGTCGCAATCGTGGTCGAGCGTAAGGAAGCAGGGAAGGAATACCCGGTTCAGCGCCCGGTTTACTACGTGAGTGAAGTACTCATTGAATCCAAGCAGAGGTACCCTCATTGGCAGAAGTTGGTATATGGTGTGTTTATGGCAAACCGGAAGTTGAAGCACTATTTCCAAGGTCATCCAATAACTGTGGTTAGTTCAGCACCGTTGGGGAACATAATCCAAAACAGGGAGGCTACAGGTAGGGTGGCAAAGTGGGCCATAGAGCTCAGCCCACATGAGTTGAAGTATGTGCCACACACCGCTATAAAATCTCAGGCATTGGTGGATTTCATCAATGATTGGACAGAGTTGCAAACTCCTGAGGAGAAGCCGGATCTTCACTTCGACGGTTCAAGACAATTGGAGGGCTCGGGGGCTGGAGTTGTCTTAACTTCCCCCCGAGGTGATAAATTTTGTTACGTCCTCCGCCTATTGTTTCCTCGTACTAATAATGCAGCAGAATATGAAGCATTACTTCATGGTTTGCGGCTGGCAAAGGAGATGAACTTGAGCCGGGTTAACTGCTTTGGCGACTCAGATTTGGTGGCACAGCAAGTTTCCGGCAAGTGGGATTCAAGAGATCCCCTCATGGCAGCTTATAGACGAGAGGTTGAAGCAGTCGCAGGATACTTAAAAGGATATCAGGTAGATCATATAGACCGGCGAAGGAACGAAGCGGCCGACGCTCTAAGACGGCTGGGTTCTCAACGTAAACCGGTGCCACCAAACACTTTTTTGGATGAATTGCACAGTCCTTCGGTTCAGATACCATTGGAGGAAGACCTAGCTGTTCCTGATCCGGAGGCACAGTTAGTGGCAGCGCTTCATGTTATTCCAGATTGGACGCTGCCTTATTTGGCATATCTGAGCCGAGGAGAGTTACCGAACGATGAAGAAGAAGCACGACAGATAATCCGGCGTTCTAAGTCCATGACGATTGCAAACGGAGAGCTTCATCATCGCAGTACTTCTGGAGAATTTCAGTGGTGTGTGTCAGCTGAGGAAGGTTGTGAGATTCTTCGCGAGATCCATGAAGGGGATTGTGGTCATCACGCCGGTTCAAAATCATTGGTGGCTAAAGCATTCTGGCATGGTTTCTATTGGTTAACTGCTCATGCAGATGCGGCAGATCTGGTCCGGAAGTGTGATGCTTGTCAAAAAATTTCGAGGCGTGTTCTGGTTCCGGCGCAGGAGCACCGGATGATACCAATAACTTGGCCGTTTGCGACTTGGGGGCTTGATATGGTTGGACCCTTCAAGCGATCCCAAGATCAAAAAACTCATCTACTAGTAGCAGTAGATAAGTTTACAAAGTGGGTTGAAGCAGAGCCTATAAGCAAGTGTGATGCGGCGACGGCAATCAAATTCATCAAAAAAGTAATTTTCCGGTTTGGCTTTCCACACAGCATCATCACAGACAATGGCACCAATTTATCTCAGGGTGAGATGGAAGAATTCTGTCAACGAGAACATATTCGCTTGGACGTGTCTTCTGTGGCCCACCCCCAATCCAATGGTCAGGCTGAAAGGGCAAATCAGGAGATTTTGTGAGGTATCAAACCCCGGCTTATGACACCTTTGCAGAGAACCCCAGGATGTTGGGTTGAGGAGTTGCCATCTGTTCTTTGGAGTATCAACACTACACCAAACCGGTCTACAAGTTACACACCTTTCTTCATGGTCTATGGTGCTGAAGCAGTCCTTCCAAGCGATATACGTCATGATTCACCAAGGGTAACGGCTTATGTTGAAGCAGCCAACGAGAGAGCAAGGCAAGACAGTTTAGACCGGCTGGATGAAGAGTGTGATATAGCTGCGGCACGATCTGCAATTTATCAACAAGACTTACGCAGATATCATAGCCGCCGGATCAAAACAAGGACGTTCCAGGAGGGGGACTTGGTACTCCGGCTCATCCAAGATCAAACAGATATGCACAAGCTATCCCCACCTTGGGAAGGCCCCTTTATGGTCAGTAAGAATCTACACAACGGTTCATATTACTTGGTGGACGTTCAAGAACACAAGGACTCACAGACATCAGAAGAGGAGACGAAGAGGCCATGGAACATCGCCCATTTACGGCCATACTATACTTGAGCTACGAGCTCCAATGTATGCTATGTATATATTATGATTAATGAATAAACCGGCACCCTCGGTAAACCGGGGGCTCAGCCCTTTTTCCACATACAAATATCTTGTGAGGACAACCACGCAAGTTTTTATCAGATATTATATTTCAACATATTGGCCGGTTTAAAGTTGATTTTTTGCAGAGTATACAAAGAAGCAATAAAACTCTCTAAAGAACATGAGATCACATCCGGTTCAAAGAGAGGACGCTTCACGATTTACCCACAGGTTCGAGGAACCATGGAGACCCTCTGAAAAGATGGATAATCCACATTCAGCGATTGGTTTATATTTACCCACCGGTTCGAGGAACCATGGAGACCCTCTGAAAAGATGGATAATCCACATTCAGTGATTGGTTTATGTTTACCCACCGGTTCGAGGAACCATGGAGACCCTCTGAAAAGATGGATAATCCACATTCAGTGATTGGTTTATATTTACCCACCGGTTCGAGGAACCATGGAGGCCCTCTGAAAAGATGGATAATCCACATTCAGTGATTGGCTAGGCCCTCTGGAAAGATGGATAATCCACATCCAGTGATTGGCTCAATTTTTTATTTGCGGTTCTATCGGCCCTCTGAAAAGATGGATAATCCACATTCAGTGATTGGCTAGGCCCTCTGGGAAAGATGGATAATCCACATCCTACTGATTGGCTGAACCTTGCTTTGAGCCTGGCAGCTCTTAAAAAGCCTCGACTACATGGTCTTATTTGCAAAATTTGCATCTTTTGGTGTTTGTGTTTTATAACCCTTTAAACCGGAGTGGAACAGCTACAGAAGCTGACCACATATCTATACAGTGAAAAGTCTGGGTCATGAATACCAGCATGAAGAAACCGGTGTTCATTATAACCCGGATCATCTATCAGGTGACAAGCCACAAATTTCTGAACAAAGTTTTTCAGAATGAGATAAACCGGAGTCTATCATCAAAACCCGGGTTTCAAATTGGATCCATGAAGGTCTTCATCAAGAGTCTTTAAAGTCCTACCGGATTAAGAGTATTGAGCATATATAATCTCAGGTATAACTTTATTTCTGGTATAAGTATGTACTTATTTGACGTTTTGAGAGAACAATTTAATCCATCCAGTGGTAAACCGCTAGGACATATTTTCAGTATTATTTCTGCAGGAGCAGAGGATATGCAAGATAAGCGACATCAGAAAACATTTAAATTGGCAAATATTTCACACAAGAAGGACAGAATATCCAGATTAAAGCAGATCATGCTTCAGCTATCCTATTACAAGGCATAGCAAGCCTGACGGATTAAAAAGATTGTTTGAGACTGCAGTTACAACAATAAATTCTGAGTTAGGCTCCTTCTTGCTGAGACGGCTGGCCATCACCTTGATCCGGGATATCTTCGTCCTCTTGAAGCGGTTGGAAGTCCGGAACACGCCAATCAATCTTCGTCAAAGCCCGGAAATACATCTCTTCGTTGATCAGCTCAGAAGGTTCGATATCTGGAGCGAAGGTATGAGGGCGAACCGGTGGGATTAAATTGACGGTGTCATAAACCGGCCGCTCCACCCGCTCGTTTTGCAAGTCGTACCCCAGATGATACCTAGATAAATCGGATTCAGCTGCAAGCTTGCTGGCGAGGGGGCGCATCTCCTTCATCAAGGCGTAGAGATCCTTTGCGGTAAAAGTGGAACCGTCGTCTTTGGTGTCAGGAAATCCAGTTAAAGCTTCTTCCGGATCAAGATCCGGGACCCAGGCCTTAGCCCTGGTAAGGGCCAGAAGGGCACCACCTCAGGCAGCAGATTTTTTAACTTCTTCAAGACGAACCGGCAAAACAGATAATTTTTTCAACGTGTCTTGGATGGTCGTAGGGGCCGGTTTACCGAAAGATGTTGCACTAATGATCCTCTGAGCGCCGGAATACAGCTGCTCGACCAAGGTGTAACATGCTTTGAGTTTCTTCCGTAGGTCATCCCCAAGATGGGAGACACGGCGCCCTGCATATAGATATTACGGTTAAACCGGCACAGATGGAAGATTACAAGGATAAAACAGGAGTTCAGATTATACTTACCAAAGATTGCAGAGGTCATCAACTCAATTTGCTGCTTTAAACCGGTTAACTCTTCTGTAACCGGATTAAGCGCCCCTTCAGCGTCTTGAACCCTTTTCTCCAGCTCTTTCTTTTGAACCTCAAAAGTGGTCCGTTCTTATTAGAAGAACTTTTTCAGATCTTCAGCAGTCTTTAGGCTTACCTGAAGATCCTTCTTGGCTTTTGAAGCGGCAGATTCTGTCTCAGCAAGACGACTCCGAAGTTCATTGATCTCATCAGCATTCCGGTTTAAGTCAGCCTGCAAGCGCAATCAAGTGACAAGAAGCAAAAATCAGACAAGTCTCAAGCACACAAACAAGTTGTCTACCTGACACTTGGGGGCTAATGGTAGTTGAAGCAATAAACAGCGGCAATTTAAAGTTACAAGTCTCAAGCACACAAACAAGTTGTCTACTTGACACTTGGGGGCTAATGGATGATTGAAGTATCAACAGAAATTTTTACAAGTATCAAATACATAAACAAGTTATCTACTTGATACTTGGGGGCTAATGTAAAGATCAATTGTTCAAAACTATAAAGTTCCGGTTCACCTTCAGCACGCAGCTAAACCGTAACTTGGGGGCTGTTATGGGATAGAAGCATATCAAAAGTGCAAAGTCAGAAGAAAAGGATTACCTCATATTTCTCCTTCATTAAGTTAACCAAACTCGCTTCATAGTCTCGGCTGCTGTGGAGCCGGTTTAGGTACCCAGAATAGATTTCTTGGGCACTCATATCTGCAAGATTGGATACTTCAGTACTCCATTTGCCCTTCTCCTTATATAGCTTCTCCGTTTTAGCCGTATGCTTGGCTAAAACGGTGGGCTCAGCCGAAGCAACGAATGCAGCCCCAGTCACTACAACTTCTGGAGAAGCAGGTGCAGTTGGTGGAGTCGCAGTGTGAGCCGGATTGGGAGATGCCGGATTAATTTGAGGAGAATTGACCCAGGCAGGACTTGGCGGATTCTGGATATCTTCAGCAGTAGGATTCTCGGGTACTGAGATATGATCCGTAGGCGCAGGATCTTCAAGAGGAGCTATGGGCTCGCCTTCTAGAGGAATGGTCGTTGCCGGATCAACTGCCGGATCATCTGCAGAAGTCTCAGCAGGGGGTTTGTTTGCCTTTTGTCTTATGCTAGGCTTCGGCTTGCTGGAAAAAAAGTATGCAGAATGAGTTAAAATTGCGAAGCAAAAAGGTAATCATAAACCGGAAATGTTAAAAAGACTTACCCTGGGACAGTTTTCAATGGGGGAAGTTGAGTAGCAGTCGATTCACCAGAAGAGGATAATGGAGTCTCCTGATAATCAGGATCAGACGGTTTAAGAGGTTTTCGGATAAGCCCGGCCTTGGGATGAAGAAGAGTCGGAGAAAGTATCACCTCAGTGCGACGCTTCCGAGCTGGAGATAGAGAAATCCCGGATGATTCCACTGCCAAGCCGCTATGGCGAGTGGTACGGCGAAGAGCTTCATGCTGTTGTTTCTTCAAAAGAAAATTAGGATCCAATTGAGCATAAGGATGAGAAAATTGGTATTTCCGGACGGTCCGACGACTTTTTTGTGGAAGAGGTTCTGAATCGGAAGAAAGGATAGTTACCTCAACTTCGGCCGGTTTATCACCTTCTGCCAACTCCTGTGGAAAGTTATTATTAGATACAGATATGAGTTCATGAAAGCAAATTCAAACAGGATTAATTCATACCTCGGAATCCGGATCATCATCCTCGGCGTGAGAGCTAGAGTCAACAGCTGCCTTTCTTTTCTTGTTTGCAAAGGTCCTCCGGCGTGCTTGTTTGCCGGTTTTCTCCTGAGGCTTTCTCTTCCAGAAAGGATCATCAGCCTATTCAAAAGAAAGAAAGACAATTGAAAGGACGGTTTAAAGGAACGGATTACAAATACATGGCAAAACAAAACTTACCGCAGGCAGCTTATTCTTCTTATAATACGGTGCTAACCCGACTTTGCTGCAGTCTGCTAAGGAGACGTTGAGCATCTTCTTAGCCGATTCAATAACCTCCGATTCAGATAATTTTACCTTGGTAAACCGTTGAGGGTCGTCCGGTTTACCGGAATACTGGCACATCAGCTGTGATCGCCGGCTCAAGGGAAGGATGCTCCAAGACAACCAGCAGCGCATAAAGTCGGTTCCAGTTAAGCCATTGGCCATGAAAGCTTTTAGTCTGGAGAGCTGTGATGCAAACCGGGTCCGCTCGACAGAGCTGAGTCATTGTGGTAGAGGATGATCCTCCGGAATACGGTGCTCACGATAACCCGGCAAAGGGTTCTCCCCTTCAGGAGAAGTGTCAATGCAGTAAAACCATGATTTGTTCCACTCCTTTGGATGCGTGTGTAAAGCGGCGTGAGGGAAGACAGCGTCTCTCCTTTTCTGGATACTAACACCGCCGAGTTCCTGATGCGGTCCACTGGTGAACTCCGTGCGCCGGTTCTGATGAAAAAAGTCCCAAAATAGATCAAAAGACGGTTCTTCTTGCAGATATACCTCTGAGAAGACTTGAAAATCACCGATATTTGAAATAGAATTGGGCCCAATGTCCTGAGGGTGGAGCTGGAAGGCAGCAAGAACGTCCCGGAAAAACTTTGAACCGGGG
>LR738709.1:547062142-547077500 GCA_902687465.1 Secale cereale | reverse complement strand
TATGTGGTCAAAGAAAACAATAACCTCCCCTTGCCTAGGAGTAGGAGGGCATTCATTTCCTGGAGCCCGCCACTTCAAAACGGATCGAGGACCTAAAGTACCAATTTCAGCAATTTTGACCAAGTTTTCTTTCGTGATAATGGAAGGGACCCAATCACAAGAGACAAACTGCTTGGCCATAGCAATGGAAGGACAAGTACTGAAAACGATAAAGTGCAAAAAACGGATTATGAGGGTACAGCAGTATAAACCGGAAGATATCTACGAAAGTTACGCAACGGTTTAAACAGAGGACTAATGATATGGTTAAACCGGCAATAACAGGGAGCTATGTCATTACCGGTTCACGACAGCAAAAGAGGAACAGCTAAACCGTTACGTTCAACTTCTACCATTTTTTCAGGAACAGGGCATAACAGTATAAACCGGAGTATACCTAATGGATCTACAAAGGAGAAGAAACAGTTTCTTTGTAAACAGCTAAAGTGGAACAGATCTGGGCGCGCAAAGAAAAGAAAAATAAAGTGCAAGAAAATACAGGAAGAAACACAAGGGTCTTATGCGGAGCAGATGAATCTACAGGATAAGTATAAGTGGCGAGATCTAAAGCAAATATTAGTGAAAGATCTATTTACTGGGCATAAAGGTCAAAAACTTTCTACGAAGCGAGCGTTTAAGAGGAACAAGATGAAGCTTTCGTTGAAAGCCCTAATGGTGGAGGAACAGGGAAGAACCCTAGAAGATGCAGATCTATAACAAGGAAGAAAAGATGTACCTGAACAATGGAGGACAGCGGCGGAGTTCTCTGGTCAAATCAGGTTGATGCAGCGGCCAGGGAGGTCTTGACTTGGCGAGGCAACGGCGGCGCTTCAAGCTCGGGCGTCAATGGCGTCTGGAAGCTTGGGCGGCAGACGGAGGAAGAAGAGGCGAGAAGAAGAAAGAATAAAGGGGGACGGCGGCATTTATAAGGGAAGGACAGATGTGAAACGACAGGTGCGGGATTCGAGGGGGCAAAGATCGGATAAAGATCCTTTTGACGCCTCGATTTTCAGGATAACCATTAAACAAAGCTACAGTACAGCTCGCCGCGTTAAATGCGGAGATGATGTCACGGTCAGATTTAGTGATTCTCGAAGATGACGTCAGAGCCGGTTTACAAAAATGAGAAGACACAGAAGAAAATTATACAAGACAAGGGAGATTGATATGGACAAGTTCAAATCATTCTGGGGCCTAATGTCAGGGATATGACTAGCAGGTATGAACCGGCTAGTCTAAACCGGCTTAGTTATATTATACTTGGTTGTAATATTTAGTAAAGGCTATGGCCCATAAAATCTTAGGGCCCATGTATAGAATTATGGTTTGTAAACCGCCAAGCGATGTAACTTGAGAGATAAGGAAGAAAGGACAGAGACCGAGGCGGACAGAAGTATGAGCCGGCCTCGGGACTCTGTAAACCGGACCAGGCGTTACCTCTATATAAAGGGACGACCCGGCGACGGTTCAGGGACAAGCAAGAATCAACCCGTCGAGACTACAGGCAAGCGATCCGCTTCCCTGTAAACCGACGCCCAAGCAATACCAAACCAACTAGACGTAGGCTTTTACCTTCATCGAAGGGGCCGAACTAGTATAAACTCTCTGTGTCCTTTGTGTGCTACGAATCCCTTCAAGCTAACCCGTGCGATGGTTCCATCATCAAGTCCGTTAAACCGGACATCTGCCGTGCTAATTCCACGACAGCACCCCAGAGTATCTTGACCTAGCCCCACTGCAAGAGGGAACTGACAAAATAGACTGGGCGCTGCACCATCTTCTTCCGCACCTCTTCTTGCATCTGCACAGACTCGTCTTTGTCGGGGCCAGAGCCTATCGGGGAAGCCCCCTGCTTGTCGCTGGATGTACTTGTCGGGGCTGCGAGCTCCTCATCTGCCTCCTTTTCTGCTACCAACGCAGCACTAACCACTTGATTGGTTGCTTCTAAGTACAGCAGCAACTTCTCTTGTGGCCTAGGTGCGACAAGTATTGGAGTGGAGGCAGGTACCTTTTCAAGTCTTGCAGCGCTGCCTCCGCTTCCAGAGTTCATTTCATTGGACCTGCCTTTTTCAAGATTTTGAAAAACGGCAGGGCGCATTCTGCAGACTTAGAAATGAACCTGCTGAGAGCAGCCGCGCAGCCGGCAAGCCTTCGTACATCCTTGACGCGCTTTGGAGCTTCGATCTGCTCGATGGTTTTGATGTTGTTGGGATTGGCTTCAATCCCCCTCAGAGACACAAAGAACCCGAGAAGCTTGCCGGAGGGAACTCCGAAGACGCACTTCTCGGGGTTAAGCTTGAGCTGTATCTTGCGCAGATTCGCAAAAGTTTCAACTAGATCCTGAATCAGGGTATCTTTGTCCTTGCTCTTGACCACTATATCATCCATGTAAGCTTCCACATTCCTGTGTATCTGTGGCTCAAAAGCAGTGTGGACTACCCTCGCAAACATTGAACCTGCATTCTTCAATCCAAAGGGCATGCATATGAAGCAGTAGGTGCCGCATGGAGTAATGAACGCGGTCTTCTCTTCGTCTTTTTCAGCCATAAATATCTGGTGGTACCCGGAGTATGCATCAAGAAATGAAAGCAACTCACACCCAGTCGTGGAGTCAATGATCTGGTCAATGCGCGGCAAGGGAAATGGATCTTTGGGACAAGCTTTATTCACATCGGTGAAGTCTATACAAAGCCTCCACTTCCCATTTGCCTTGCGCACTACAACAGGGTTGTCCAACCACGTGGGATGAAGTACACCTCTGACAAGGCCTGCTGCTTCCAGCTTCTTGATTTCCTCCGCGATAAACTCTTGGCGCTCCACCGCTTGCTTTCTGACCTTCTGCTTGACGGGCCGCGCGTGAGGACAAACGGCAAGCTTGTGCTCAATCACTTTCCTGGGAACGCCGGGGATGTCAGACGGTTGCCATGCAAACACGTCGACATTCGCCCGCAGGAAAGCAATGAGCGCGCTTTCCTATTTAGGATCAAGCGTGGCACTGATGGTGAAAGTACCACCAGTGCCGTCCTCCTTGGCGGACACCTTCTTGGTTGCAGGTGGAGCTGCCATTCCCTTCTTGCACTTGCTGGTGGAGCTCGATGGTGCGTCCTCGACGGCAGCGCAGCACTCCGAAGAGGTGCGTTTGCCGGAGTGGGCCCCAGAGCTCTTACCGGACTTGGTCTTGTTCTTCCCCCCGGGAGCTTCAGCGGCAAGTGCCTTGTTGTCTGTTGCGGCTGCTGCGTCCCGGTAGATCTTGTCGGCACAGATAAGCGCGTCCTTCTTGTCGCCGGGGACAGAGATGACGCTTATCGGGCCTGGCATCTTGAGCATGTTATAGGCGTAATGAGAGGCTGCCATGAATTTGGCGAGCGCTGGACGGCCAAGTATCCCATTGTAAGGCAATGGGATATCGGCAACGTCAAAGGTGATCCTCTCAGTCCTGAAGTTCAGCTCTCCGCCAAAGGTTACTGGCAGTGTGATTTTCCCCTTCGACTTGCTCCTTCCCGGGTTGATCCCTTGGAACGTGCCGGTCTCCTCGAGCTCGCTGTCGGGGATCTGCAGTTTCCGAACCACAGCAGAGGAGATCAGGTTCAGGCCGGCCCCGCCGTCAACCAGCATCTTGGTGACCTTGAGGTTGCAGATGGTTGGTGAAACCAACATCGGAAACACCCGACCGCAGTTGTGCGGTCAGGGTGATCCTCAATGTCGAAGATGATGGGCGTGCTAGACCACTTCAGGAGCTTGCGCGACTCGACGGGTGGCTCTGCTGCATTAACTTCCCACACCCATTGTTTGAGTTGGCGGTGGGAAGTATGCAGAGAGGCTCCTCCATCGACGCACAAAACTTCTGTGGCCTTCTGGAACTCCTACTCGATGTTGTCTCCGTCATCCATGTCTTCATCGTCGTCTTCGTCTTCGTCCTTGTCGTGGCCGCGGGGAGGTCTATCTCCTTGCCGCTGCTTGGCCTTGCCGCGGCGTCCTCCCCGGCCATTGAATGGCCGCTTCTTGCCGGACTCTCCTCCACCTCCCTGGGCCTTCTCCTTGTCGCGTCGCTCGTACTCAGCTTTCTGCTGTTTGACGAGGTACTCGACCCTTTTGCAGTTCTGGAGATCGTGGCCCTTGGTACGGTGGATCTTGCAGTACTGCTTGTCGGAGCCGTCCTGCTTGTCGGCGGCCGCTACAGTGGTAGCTTCCTTGCCGGAGCCACCAGCCTGAGCTTTCTTGGCGCCAGCCTCCTTGCCGGACTGCTCAACGACCAGTACTTCCTTGTTCTTCTTTTTCTTGTTATTCCGCCGCCGGTTCTTCCTTGCCGGTGCGACATCCTCACTGTCTGTTCCTCCTGCTCCAGTATCCTCCCCGGGGAGTCTCCTCCCCTCTTTAGCGCGTGCGCACTTGTCGGCCAGGGCATAGAGCTCACTGACGTCTCGTATCTTGCACATCGCCATTTCCTCCCTCATGCGGCGGTTACGCACGTTCTGGTGGAACGCGCTAATAACTGCGGCAGGGTGGACGTCCGGGATGTTGTGCTGGACGCTGCTGAATCTCTGGATGTACTTTCGCAGGGACTCTCCTTCCTTCTGGGCAAGTATATGCAGGTCGCTCTCCTGGCCATGGGGCTTGTGGCCGCCCGTAAAGGCGCCGACAAACTGATGGCACAGGTCGGCCCAAGAAGAGATGGAGTTCTCCGGCAAGTGCATGAGCCAAGATCTGACGTTCGGCTTGAGCACGAGCAGGAAGTAGTTCGCTAATATCTTCTCGTCGCGTCCCCCGTCAGCCTGCACCGTGATGGTGTAGATGCTGAGGAACTCTGACGGATGAGTCTTGCCGTCGTACTTCTCAGGTACGTCGGGCTTGAAGTTCTTCATGCTGGGCCACTGGACTTGCCGCAACTCACGGGTGAACGCAGGGCAACCCACCGCGTACAGCAAGCCGCCTGGTGCTCCGGGCGCGTGCAAGTCGATAGCGGGCCCAGCGCGCTGGTCGGATTGTCGTCGCGCTTCTCTTCGACGCTCGATGCGAGTTCGAGCGTCTTCTTGTCGTTTGTCGTCGAGGACTTGGCGTTGATCGCGGCGAGCTCGTGGATCCGACGACGCCGTGGAGTCGTCGTCGATGTTGATCCGGCGAGTCGGCGATTTCGGCCTTCGGGGCGGGGAGTGCACGGTAGTTGCACTCCCGGCGGTCTTGTCTCCATCAGCCCGCGCCTGGCTGACTTGCCGCGGCCGCGACGTCGTCGGCTGCTGCGGCGTATCGTTGTTGGCGAAGGCAATGAGGCTTTGGATGGTGGCCCTCCAGTCTTCGGCCTTGTCTGCCGCTGGAGGGAAATCGAGGAGCAGCTGAGCTCGAGCTAGAGCTTCTGCTGGAGTGGAGGGGAGCGGTGCGAGGAGCGAGATATGCTCGGACTTCTAACTGCGTTAGAAGGAGCAGGGTCTCGTCCCGGCGACCGCGCCTTGGTCGTGCCGGCACGTTGGCCTTGAGCTTCCCGCGATCCACCAACTTGACCTTGGCCCAGCAAGCGGATGGTACCTTGTGTACCACGTCGCTGCCGGTCCGGCACCTCCTGAGAGGGGCGCGGTGCGTGCACAGACGCCGAGGTCTTGGAATGCGCCCGGTCGTCCGTCTTGTCCTTGGACTTGGCGGCGCCGTGATTTTCCTCGCCGGCGTCCGTCCTTCCGCCAGCGTCTACCCCACCGACCGTTGGCTCCGGTGGTGGTGGGATCGACGCGGACGGGCCTGCTACCTTCGAAGCTTTCTTCTTCGGCGGCATGTCGACGAAGTTGATGAGGTTGCTGAAGATTCCGTCCGCGTGAACGCCGGATCAGGTTCGCACAACCTCGACGCCCCCAACCTGGCGCGCCAAAGATGTCGGGGAAACTGATCGCCCACGAACACCTATGGGACCGGAGCCCCTTTTCGGTACGGCAAGGGAGCGGAGGATGCACGAAGAGCGGATCGAGGCGAGCACGCGAGCAGTTTACCCAGGTTCGGGCCGCACGGATGCGTAAAACCCTACTCCTGCCTTGGTTTGTATTGTGCTCTTAGCTCGGGAGCGAGGAGAGCTACAGTGCTTGTCGCTGGCAACACCGAGCGTGAGAGTGATCAAGGATCGGAACCCCCTCTACGTTGCGCATGGGCCTTCTTTTATAGGTCAAAGGGGTCACCAACAGCTGGCAACATAGATGAGGGTAAAAATGTAAAAACGGCAGTAGTTGGAATACTGTATGTACAGTGTATGTACAGTGTTCTGTACCTAACCCTGACGGCAGGGGACAAGGGTATTGAATGCCCGTCGCCGTCGCCCCAAACAGTGCAAAAAGCGTCCGTCAGGGCGTCTCCGTCCGCCACGATGGTGGCCTCGTCATCGCGGCTTGCCACCGTATACCCCAGGCTGCACAGCCTTCCGCCACGTGCCCCTGGAAGGGCCCCAGGGCGACGCGTGGCCGGATGAGCTGGAGCGCGGGCACATAGTGGAAGCCTGCCGCGGCAAGCGCCTTGCAGCGGTCGCTACCTTGCCGCGCCCGGAAGCTTGTCGCTCACGGGGCCTTGCCGGGGCGCGCGATGCGTCACGGCAAGTCTCCTGAAATGCCATGTTTTGGCCTTCCTGGCAAGCTCCTCTTGCTAGGGTCTTGCGCTAAAGGGGGGTCTTGAGCCTGGAGCGGCCATCCCGGCAAGCTCCTCTTGCCGGGGTCTTGTTCTTTAACTTGAATACTTTGTTCTTGAATGGCTCCAAAGGATCCAGAGTGGGACTTGGTGGGCGCGTGGCAAGCCCTGCCACGGGATGCTGCTACTGCCCGTGCACAAGTCGGGATACTAAGGTACCCCTACTTTTGTACACCGACAGCCGAAGTAGGGCCGGAGGGGGGCCACCAGGGCTCCAGGTGCCCTGGTGGCGCGGCCCCCTCCTGGCCGTGCCGGGGGGGGGGCACCTGGGCCCCCAGGTCTCCGCTGATGCCCCCCTTTGGCATATATTTACGCCGCGTCCCGAAACCCTCGAGGACGGAACCCTTTTTCGCGATCTCATCTCTGTTCCGCCGCCGTCGCGCTTCCAAGATCGGGAGCACCAGGAGAACTCTTCCCGGCACCCTGCCGGAGGGGAGAACCACCACCGGGAGCCTCTCCACCACCATGGACTCCTCCCGGATGAGTGGTGAGTAGTCTCCCTTGGACCATGGGTCCATGACCAGTAGCTATGTGATGTTCTCCTCCCCTCTTTGTGCTTCACTAATTAGACCTCGTGAGCTGCCCTACATGATCGAGGCACATATGTAATCCTTATGCTGTTGCTATGTTGAGTTTGCTGGGATCCGATGGATTGTGAGATTATGTTCAGATTGTGTGAGAGTAATATATTTGATTTACCTCTTTTATATTTATGTTCTTGAGTAATTCTTGCATGTTCTCCGTTGCTGTTTATTGCTTTGGCCAAGTAGTAGGTAGTGACTCCAAGAGGGAACGTTATGCTTGATTGTGGGTTCATGCCCCTCGATGACTAGCTTGAGTGACAGAAACATGAGTCTAGGGGATGTGTTGTTGCCACAAGGGGGAAAACAACGGTGCTTGTACTCGCGGGTGCAAGGATTGCTTACTTTACGCAAAGTTCTTTTAATGCAGTTGTCTGTTACTTTGAGTTTACACTTTGGGTGGGACGCGCAACTTAATACCAGCGAGATGTTCTGGATAGATATCTCAAGGTGGATGATTAGTAGTAGATGCAGATGGATTTCGGTCTACTTACCTTGGCGTACCGCCCATACTTTTGAGCCTCAACCTTTCTTGCATCATAGTTAGCATTGGTTTGCGCACATAATTCTGTCAATTGCCCAGCTGTAATTCGTTTACCTCACATAGCTGTTTTATCGTCTTTTGGGAGAGAGACATCACTAGTGAACATCATGGGACCCCGGTCCATATTACCATCACTGATCACATCCGCTATTTACTTCCTGCTTTCACTTACTAGTTGCAGCAATACCTATCACTATTATCTCTTGCGTTTGATCCTTTGTAAACGACAAGGCCGGAGGGATTGACAACCTCTCTGTACTCGTTGGGAGCAAAGTTATTTGTATCTGTGTGCAGGTCCAAGTTGATTGCTAAGTATCTGGCGCCGTCAGCAGTTGACACCTTCTTGTTGAACCTTGGAGTCTCAGGGGAATTCTATCCTTGGTATCTTTGCCAAGGGAAAACTTTCGCTACACTGCATCTCAAACCTTCCACTTGGGGTAACCAACGAGGGGCGAGAAGCCATCAAACGGGTCACTAGAAGAGGAACTGCCCCAAATACTTAGCAGACAAGAAGGCTGGCAACGTCAAAGGTATATGTGATATACATGTTATTGATGTGTACCTTACCAGCGCTCGTAGTTGCTCCTGGGTATTTGATACCGGTGCAGTTGCTCACATTTGTAACTCAAAGCAGGAGCTGCGGAATAAGCGGAGACTGGCTAAGGACGAGGTGACGATGCGCGTCGGGAATGGTTCCAAGGTCGATGTGATCGCCGTCGGCACGCTGCCTCTACATCTACCCTCGGGATTAGTTTTAAACCTTAATAATTGTTATTTAGTACCAGCTTTGAGCATGAACATTGTATTAGGATCTCGTTTGATGCAAGATGGCTACTCATTTAAATCCGAGAATAATGGTTGTTCTATTTATTTGAGAGATATGTTTTATGGTCATGCCCCGCTGGTCAATGGTTTATTTTTGATGAATCTCGAACGTGATGATACACATATTCATAGTGTGAATGCCAAAAGATGTAAAGTTGACAATGATAGTCCCACATACTTGTGGCATTGCCGCCTTGGTCATATTGGTGTCAAACGTATGAAGAAGCTCCATGCAGATGGACTTCTGGAGTCTCTTGATTATGAGTCATTTGACACGTGCGAACCATGCCTCTTGGGCAAGATGACCAAGACTCCGTTCTCCGGAACAATGGAGCGAGCAACCAACTTATTGGAAATCATACATACCGATGTGTGCGGTCCAATGAGTGTTGAGGCTCGCGGAGGCTATCGTTATGTTCTCACCCTCACAGATGACTTGAGTAGATATGGGTATGTCTACTTGATGAAGCACAAGTCTGAGACCTTTGAAAAGTTCAAGGAATTTCAGAATGAGGTTGAAAATCAACGTGACAGAAAAATAAAGTTCTTGCGATCAGATCGTGGGGTGAATATTTAAGTCATGAATTTGGCACGCACCTAAGGAACTATGGAATTGTTTCACAATTGACACCGCCCGAAACACCTCAGTGTAATGGTGTGTCCGAACGTCGAAATCGTACCCTGTTGGACATGGTGCGATCTATGATGTCTCTCACCGACTTACCGCTATCTTTTTGGGGTTATGCTTCAGAGACCGCCGTATTCACTTTAAATAGGGATCCGTCGAAATCGGTTGAGACGACACCGTATGAACTTTGGTTTGGCAAGAAACCTAAGCTGTCGTTTCTGAAAGTTTGGGGTTGCGATGCTTATGTCAAGAAACTTCAACCTGAAAAGCTCGAACCCAAATCAGAAAAATGCGTCTTCATAGGATACCCAAAGCAAACGATTGGGTACACCTTCTACCTCAGATCTGAAGGCAAGGTCTTTGTTGCCAAGAATGGATCCTTTCTGGAGAAAGAGTTTCTCCCGAAAGAAGTGAGTGGGAGGAAAGTAGAACTTGATGAGGTGACAGTCACCCCTCCCGAACCGGAAAGTAGCGCAGCGCAGGAAATTGTTCCCGAGGTGCCTGCACCGACAAGGGAGGAGGTTAATGATGATGATCATGAAGATACAGATCAAGTTACTACTAAACTTCGAAGGTCCACAAGGACACGTTCCGCACCAGAGTGGTACGGCAACCCTGTCATGGAAATCATGTTGTTAGACAACGGTGAACCTTCGAACTATGAAGAAGCGATGGCGGGCCCGGATTCCAATAAATGGCTTGGAGCCATGAAATCCGAGATAGAATCCATGTATGAAAACAAAGTATGGACTTTGGTGGACTTGCCCGATGATAGGCACGCCATACAAAATAAATGGATATTCAAGAAGAAGACAACCGCGGATGGTAATGTGACCATCTATAAGGCTCGGCTCGTCGCTAAGGGTTATCGACAAGTTCAAGGGATTGACTACGACGAGACTTTCTCTCCCGTAGCGATGCTGAAGTTTGTCCGAATCATCTTAGCAATTGCCGCATTCTATGATTATGAGATATGGCAAATGGACGTCAAAATGGCATTCCTTAATGGCTTCCTCAAGGAAGAGCTGTATATGATGCAGCCGCAAGGTTTTGTCGATCCAGAGAATGCTGACAAGGTATGCAAGCTCCAGCGCTCGATCTACGGGCTGGTGCAAGCATCCCGAAGTTGGAATATTCACTTTAATGATGTGATCAAAGCGGTTGGCTTTATACAGACTTGGGGTGAAGCCTGTATCTACAAGAAAGTGAGTGGGAGCTCTGTAGCATTTCTCATATTATATGTGGATGACATACTGCTGATGGGAAATGATATAGAATTCTTGGAAAGCATAAAGGCCTACTTGAATAAGAGTTTTTCAATGAAGGACCTTGGAGAAGCTGCTTACATATTAGGCATCAAAATCTATAGAGATAGATCAAGACGCCTCATTGGTCTTTCACAAAGCACATACCTTGACAAGATATTGAAGAAGTTCAATATGGTTCAGTCCAAGAAGGGGTTTTTGCCTGTTTTGCAAGGCATGAGATTGAGCACGGCTCAGTCGCCAACCACGGCAGAAGATAGAGAAAAGATGAGTGTCATCCCCTATACCTCAGCCATAGGTTCTATTATGTATGCCATGCTGTGTACCAGACCTGATGTGAACCTTGCCATAAGTTTGGTGGGGAGGTACCAAAGTGATCCCGGTATGGAACACTGGACAGCGGTCAAGAACATCCTGAAGTACCTGAAGAGGACTAAGGATATGTTTCTCATATATGGAGGTGACGAAGAGCTCGTCGTAAAGGGTTACGTCGATGCTAGCTTCGACACAGATCTGGATGACTCCAAGTCGCAAACCGGATACGTGTATATTTTGAATGGTGGCGCAGTCAGCTGGTGCAGTTGCAAGCAGAGCGTCGTGGCGCATTCTACATGTGAAGCGGAGTACATAGCTACTTGTGAAGCAACGCAAGAAGGAGTCTGGATGAAGGAGTTCATCACCGACCTAGGAGTCATTCCAAGCGCGTCAAGCCCGATGACTCTCTTCTGTGACAACACTGGAGCTATTGCCATTGCCAAGGAGCCCAGGTTTCACAAGAAGACCAAGCACATCAAGCGCTGTTTCAACTCCATCCGTAATTATGTTCAAGATGGAGACATAGATATTTGTAAAGTGCATACGGATATGAATGTCGCAGACCCGTTGACTAAACCTCTTCCACGGGCAAAACATGATCAACACCAGAACTCTATGGGTCTTCGATTCATCGCAATGTAACTAGATTATTGACTCTAGTGCAAGTGGGAGACTGTTGGAAATATGCCCTAGAGGCAATAATAAAAGGATTATTATTATATTTCCTTGTTCATGATAATTGTCTGTTATTCATGCTTGAATTGTATTGTACGGAAACAGCGATACATGTGTGAATACATAGACCACAACGTGTCCCTGGTAAGCCTCTAGTTACTAGCTCGTTGATCAATGGATGGCCACGGTTTCCTGACCATGGACATTGGATGTCATTGATAACGGGATCACATCATTAGGAGAATGATGTGATGGACAAGACCCAATCCTAAGCCAAGCACAAGATCGTATAGTTCGTAATGCTTAAAGCTTTTCAGTGTCAAGTATTTGTTCCTTAGACCATGAGGTTGTGCAACTCCTGGATACCGTAGGAATACTTTGGGTGTGCCAAACGTCACAACGTAACTGGGTGGCTATAAAGGTACGCAAAGGGCATCTCCGAAAGTGTCTGTTGGGTTGGCACGAACCGAGACTGGGATTGGTCACTCCGTATGACGGAGAGGTATCTCTGGGCCCAGTCGGTAAGACATCATCATGAGCTCAATGTGACTAAGGAGTTAGTCACGGGATGATGGATTACGGAACGAGTAAAGAGACTTGCCATGACGAGATTGAACAAGGTATCGGTATACCGACGATCGAATCTCGGGCAAGTACCGTACCGATAGACAAAGGGAATAACATACGGGATTAAGTGAATCCTTGACATCGTGGTTCATCCGATGAGATCATCGAGGAACACGTGGGAACCAACATGGGTATCTAGATCCCGTTGTTGGTTATTGACCGGAGAGTCGTCTCGGTCATGTCTGCGTGTCTCCCGAACCCGTAGGGTCTAAACACTTAAGGTTCGGTGACGCTAGGGTTGTAGAGATATATGCACACGGAAACCTAAATGTTGTTCGGAGTCCCGGATGAGATCCCGGACGTAACAAGGAGTTCCGGAGGTAAAGAGTAATATATAGGAAGTCCAGTTTCGGCCATCGGGAGAGTTCCGGGGGTCACCGGGAGTGTACCGGGACCACCGGAAGGGTCCCGGGGGTCCACCGGGTGGGGCCACCCATCCCGGAGGGCCCCGTGGGCCGTAGGGGGAGGGGGACCAGCCCCTAGTGGGCTGGCGCACCCCCATGCGCCTAGGGTTGAAACCCTAGGGGTGGGGGCGCCCCCTTTGGCTTGGGGGGAAGATACCCCCCTTGGCCGCTGCCCCCCCTAGGAGATTGGATCTCCTAGGGCCGACGCCCCCCCTGGCCCCCTATATATAGTGGGGGGAGAGAGGGCAGCCACACCTCAGCCCCTGACGCCTCTCCCCCTGTCACACCTCGTACTCCTCCCGCAGGGTCTCGGCGAAGCCCTGCAACTTTTCCCGTTGCATCCACCACCACGCCGTCATCCTGCTGGATCTCCGTCAACCTCTCCTTCCCCCTTGCTGGATCAAGAAGGAGGAGACGTCGCTGTACCGTACGTGTGTTGAACGCGGAGGTGCCGTCCGTTCGGCGCTGGGATCATCAGTGACGAGGATCACGACGAGTACGACTCCATCATCCACGTTCCTTCGAACGCTTCCGCTCGCGATCTACAAAGGGTATGTAGATGCACTCCTTTATGCTCGTTGCTAGATGACTCCCTAGATTGATCTTGGTGAAGCATAGGAATTTTTCTGAATTCTGCTACGTTCCCCAACAATTGGTTGCAGGGCACCTGGAGAATCCAGTGTTGTCCTAGGAAATCCCGGGGTTCCGTGTGATTTTCCTATGGAATGCCACCCAGGCTCAAAGGAATCATAAAACTATACATGCTAGAAACTTCCGTGTGCAGCCACATGCCAATATGGGCTCTGGCATAGTTGAGTAAGTTGTGGGAAACCTTTCCGTGATGGGCTAGCAGATGTAGAGGGATTGTAGGTGTACCGGCCTATCTATCCGGTTAAGGGGACCTCTTCTGAAAGACTGTGTCTCGGTCATCCGTTTCTGAAACACCATGCAGTGCGAGAAACTAAACGGAGGCGATCGATTCTTGTGGGAAAAGTGCACAAACCTCTGCAGAGTGTACAAACTGATCATGATTAGCCGTGTCACCGGTTATGGACCTCTTGAGTATCTGGTACTTGAATTATTGGTTGATCTCAACACTCTATAATTTAATTTGTTGGGGTAATGATGAACTTTTAATTTGGGATTGAGTTGGAGGTACCTTCTCAATGATTTTCAACCAACATAGTAGTTCAAATAAAATTTATTCCTTTGTTGTAGGGAAAAATTGGCTTTACGCAAAAACTTTAACCCTAGAGCCTCCACCAGCCAAATATGCATATAGTATAGCCTTTATTCTGTTACTTGCATTCTCTGTGTTATCTTGCCATCATATTCCATGTGCTAACCCATTTTCGAGCTGCAACATATTACGTTGCACACTTTTCAGACGAGGAATAAGACGCGCTAGGTCGTTTGTCATGCACTCAGCTATGCAGTTGGAGTTGATGGACTCACTTATCTTCCAAGCCTTCCGCTGTTATTTTGATAGATGGCCTTAAGCCATAGATTTTGTAATAAGTTCTCATTGGAGACATTCGTTGTAATAAGTGTGTGATTGCTACTCTGTTATAAATCCTTCGAGTACTGTGTGTGTCAGCATTACCGATCCAGGGATGACACGGAACACAGAGACTTCGGTCCATTCGGATCGTGGTTGCTACAACACTACTCTAACGCAAGCAGTAGAGAGAAGAATAGGCGATATCAGGTTGATCAAGGGGGGGCTTGCCTGGAAGCTCGACAACCAAGGTGGGGTCGTCAACACCGTAGTCGATCGGGGCAGCAGCAACGTCGGTCTCGTAGTCTACCGGAGAGAAGAGGGGGAAGAAACAGTGAATACAATGCAAACAGATGCATGACGATGCATGACATGACATGTAACGGTGCTAGGTGTGCCCTAACGCAGTATCGGGTGATACTGACGAAGGGGGGAAACATCCGGGAGAGTATTCCCGGTGTTTCGCGTTTTCGGGCAGATGAAACGGAGGGGAAAAGTTGCAGGTTCGGTATGCTAGGGACGTGTGGTTGACGAACGGTCTGCGAATTCGGATGCGTCCCGAAATTCTGAGCAACTTTCATATATAAAGTATTTTCATCCGAGTTACAGATTATTTTATATTAATTTTTAAAGTTTTAAATCATTTTCTAATTTATTAATTATTTAATAAATCAGCATTATCCAGAATAGTGCATGCTGATGTCAGCATGACGTCAGCAGTCAACAGGACGTTGACTGGTCAAACTGAAGCGAGGGACCCGCGTGTCATTGGCTGTAAAGTTAACTAATAGTTTAGTTACGTTAATTATGATTTAGTTAAGCTAATTATAGTTAATTAACTTAATTAATAGCTTAATTAATTAATTAATTATATTTTAATTATCATTATTATTTTATTTTATTTTGTTTCTTTTTTTAAACGTCTTGGGGGTGGGCCCCGGCTGTCATTGGGCCAGGGCCCCTAGCGGGCGCGGGCGCTAACGGTGCGGGTCGGGCGTTGGGCACTAGGCGCCAGGCGCTCGCCCGCACGGTGGCGGGACGAGGCCAGTGCCCGGCGGTGGCCAGGCGGCCGGAGGGGCGGCCGGTAGGCGGCTGGAAAGGGGGAGGCGGAGCGGCGGTCGTGGTGGGGCAGGGCCCGGCGGCGGAGGGGCGCCCGGCGGCGTGGGGCGGCCGTTTCTAGGCCGGCCGGCCGGAGTGGCGGGGGCGGGAGGCCGCTCGGTGCGTGCGAGGCGGCCGCGGCCGCGGCGGATGCGGGGCTATCGGCGGCGGCCCGGCCTGGGGCCTGGAGCGCGGCCAAGGGGGT
>LR738709.1:546984404-547061722 GCA_902687465.1 Secale cereale | reverse complement strand
TTGTTAATTTTAATTTAGTTAGGTTTTGTTTTTTTTCTTTATTTCTCTTTTCTGATTTAGTTTAAAGCACTTAGGCACTTTGTAAAATTATGCTTTCTTTACTATAATTAACATAGCATTATTTGTCACTCACCGAACATTTTTATTTAATATTTTGAAAACTTTTATTATTTGCCACAATTTGAAATTGAATTTTAATCGGTTTCGAACTAACGCGAGACTAGCAACAGTAATCGAAGTGACGTGGCATCATTAGCGAAGTTTTGCTGTAGCCAAATTATCCGGGCGTTACAGCCAGCCACTGTGTGACGACACATGTCATCTCCCACCCACGCATCGCCACCACCATCTCTCTCCTCGGCACCTTCCCTCCATGCCATGGCGAATCACACCCCTCATCTCCCCACTACCTCCCCTCCACGGCATCCCTTACCCCTCCCCTCCACACCATGGCGAATGACACGCCTCCTCTCCCCACTACCTTCCCTCCCCTCCATGGTGTCGCTCGTCCCTCCTCCCCTCGCCACGGAGTGGTCCGCCTCCTCTCCTCGACAAACTCTTGCGTCCATGTCTCGGCACAGTGCCAGCACACCCATGGGTTCGGCATCCTGGGCAGCCGGATCCGGACGGGATGTGAAGAAGGGCTCACAACTCTCTATTAGTTCCAGCCACAGCTGACCTGTTTGTATATGGGTTGGATGACCTCGGGAATAGTTGTGTGGTGTGGCGAGGAGGTGGGAAATTGCCATCATCGTTGGGCTTGATCTTCTACCGGAGCCGAGTCATGTCAAGCACAGTCGTGCTCTTGGGCCATCGATCTCCATGACAAGGCCATCCCAGGTTGATTCTCGATGCCAAGGAGTGCACACTGTCATGACGAGGGCGATCACCACAGCAATGCGGCCTACTACTCACCGTAGCACTTTCCTTCTGCGAGTGCAACAGCCATCGGAGGACTAAGACAACTGACTCTTAGATTTGACCTGCCCATCCCACCCACCCTACTCGTTTGTTGTTGCTGCCTACACAGCTATCCTTCCTCTCGATTGCCTTTCCGCCCAGTGTCGGTGTCAAAACCGGCAGATCTCGGGTAGGGGGTCCCGAACTATGCGTCTGAGGATCGATGGTAACAGGAGACTGGGGACACGAAGTTTACCCAGGTTCAGGCCCTCTCGATCGAGGTAATACCCTACTTCCTGCTTGATTGATCTTGATGGATATGGGGTTACAAGAGTTGATCTACCTCGAGATCGTGATGGCTAAACCCTAAAAGTCTAGCCTGTGTGATTGCTATGATTCTGATATTGTCTCTACGGACTAAACCCTCCGGTTTATATATGCACCGGAGGGACCTAGGGTTTGTACATGATCACCTCGCAGATGAAGGAAAGTATTACACCCGGACTCTAAACTTGCTATTTTACACATGGGTTGTCCTGTCTGGATACGGGAGATAGTCTTCATTGATAATCTTCACGGCCCACCAGTCCGGCCCATAATGAACGATCCGACCACCTGAGGACCCCTTAATCCAGGACTCCCTCAGTAGCCTTCGATGATGATGAGTTCGAGTTGCGCACTGGCTTCGGCATTGCAAGGCGGGTTCCTCCTCTCGAACATATTGAAGCAATATTCCCTACAAAAGGTACTGTGTCCGGCTCTGCATGGTTAGTACAACCCTTAGCGTCGAAGGCAAGGTATCAAAAAACGGATACTATGTCTTTACCGACAACCTTCCAGCAAAGCGTCACGTCTTTCCCTTTAATATATATTGAACCATTTTCTTGGCCCTAGTTTCGCGTTTCGAGGTATAGCCTCATTGGCACGTCTTGTCAAAGCAGAGATCGTGCCCGCTTATTACGGGATCCTTATCAATGTGACGTGAGCATCTTAACCGCGCCTTACGCACGACCTCGTTGGGAACCAGCGAGGTTTACGGCTAGAGTGGGTGGCGTTTAGCATTTACCGCTTATAAAAGGACATCAAATCTTCCCCTTTATCCCCTCGCTTTCCTCAAGCCCTAGTTCTCCAATCTCTCCAGCCCAAACACCCACATCTCTTGCGCCCTCAATTCTCAACTCCTCCACCACCGCTGCCCCTCCCAGCAATGGCTGGTTCTGGTTCCAAAGGCAAGTGGCCATAGTCACGGAGAAGACCGCGAAGAGCCACCAGAGCGCAGGCTATCTCACCAATGATGTGGGGCACTGAATCCTCGAGAAGGACCAAGTGATTCCTGCCCCTAAGGCGGGTGAGAGGGTTGTATTCCTCTCGCACTTTATTCGGGGGCTGGGATTTCCTCTCCACCCCTTTGTACGGGGCCTCTTGTTTTTCTATGGGCTAGATTTCCACGATCTAGCCCCGAATGCAATTCTCCACATATCTGCTTTCATAGTGGTATGTGAGTTGTTCCTTCGCGTCCCCCCACACTTCGGTCTATGGCTCAAAACCTTCAATTTGAAGCCAAAGGTGGTCGATGGGCAGCACGCGGAGTGCAGGGGCGCCATGATAAGCAAACTCCCCAACGCCACTTGGCCAAAGGGGACGTTCGTGGAGACGAACAAAATTTGGCAGCAGGAGTGGTTTTACATCACCGAGCCCTACGACACCAAGTGGGCGGCGGCTCCCGCATTTAGATCTGGACCCCAGAGAGGCTAATCTCCTGGACCGACAAGAGTCCGGATTGGGGGTCTCAGGCGGAGGTACTGGCACTCCAAAGCCATATCTCTGGCATGATCTCCAAGGGCACCCAACTCACAAACGTGGTTCAGGTAATGCTCGCCCGTCTCGTCCTTCCCTGCCAACGCCAGGACTCCTATCTGTGGGAGTACAATCCGGAAGGGTCCCGGACCTTGAAGCACCTCTTAGACACTACGCACGAAGACATCTGTAAGCACCTCTTCAAGGCCTACAAGGGGTGACCAGCGAAGACGGAAGACAGGGGCTTCAGTACCGCACTCACCGCATCAGAGGTAATTGAGACTTCTGCCGAAAATATACTCCTTCCATGCTTTGATTATAACGAGAGTTACAATTTTTGCATTCTATCCAGGCCTGCACGAAAAAGGCAGAGCGGATTAAGTGTCCGGCTTCCTTGCCAGAAGACCCAGAGATGCCTCGGGTGACGGCAATGCTGGTCCCGGTGCCGTACAAGGCGCCGGAGAAGAAGGCCAAGAAGGTCAAAAGCGACCCCCGCCCTAAAGGTCCCACAGACAAAAGGTCCGGGGAAACTGACTCCCACCTCTATCCCGAAGAAGAATAGGTGGAGGAAGAAGAAGAAGACTCCCCCGTCCTGACAAAGGGGAGGAAAAGAGCGGCCCCCGCTGACGCAGGCAAGGCCGTGCCCAGGAAGAAGCTGAATCTTCCTGATAGTTCGGACTCATCGTCCGAACACAGCTATCGGGTTCAACCCAGGATCAAGCCCCTGGTGGAATCATAAGTATTTAAACTGCTTATATTCAGATATTTTTCCTTTTCAGCATCTAATATTTATTTTACCTTTATATAGCCCTCCGCACTACATCCCCGTGGCTTCACTATCCTCGGGGAATTCTCTAGTGTCCGGAGAGACGGAGAGCAATACACCTCCGCGGGGCTCATCGCCCACCATAGGGGATATCGAGGTATCCCCTCTACAGACTCCCCATGCTCCAGCAGGTGGGAGTGGAGTGGACGAAAGGCGTCCGAGGTCAATCCTTCGGCCGCCGTCGACCAAGGGGAAGCGACCCCCATGGTGATCGAGGACAGGGGGGCCAAGCAATCCGTGGCCCCGCCGAACACTGTTTCAGAGTCCAGTGCGGCTCCGGAATCAAGAGACCAGCCCCCATGATGGGGGAGGGAGCAACTGCTCCACCGGCGCCTACCGGAAATCCGGAGGCGCCGAACACTCTGGAGGGAGCACTGCAAAGTGCTTCCATCGTAGAGGAACACCGCTCTCTGATGAGTGTGGTAATTGGTAAGATTCAGTCCTTCAAAAGCGGACTGAACGAAGCTTTCAACAGCCTATTAACAAGCTTTGAGGTATGCGGCGTAATGTTTCTTCAAAGAGAACTTTATATATATATATATATATATATATATATATATATATATATATATATATATATATATATATATATATATATATATATATATATATAGTACCCCCTGATGCTTTGTTTGATTCTGAACAGAATCAGACGAAGCATCCATGTTATAGCATATGATAGAGCTGAACTGTATATTTTGTGCTTGAACATGCCTATCTAGTTGCGGCATCTACCCGAGCCGCAGAGTTTTTCGAGTTAAATCGGAAACTTACACTAGCTGACGAAGAGCTCGTCCGAATCAACAACCGTTTTGATGAAACACTAGGTATGCGGGTTTTAAGAAATTTAATTTTTTAACACACTATATGCGTGAGCATGAGCTAATTTGTGTTATATGTTCTTGTGAAACAGCTAACGCAGCTGCGGCCGAGGCTCTGAAGGGTGAGCTTGCGACGGCCAAGGAAGAGGACAGAGCGAGCAAGGTAGCCGCTGATAAAGCGGCTGCCAACCTGGAGGCCGAGAAGGCCCTGTGTCAGCAGCACGAGGCTCGGGTGACCAAAGTCGAAGTCGAGCTGCGAGATGCAATTCGAAAATACGATGCATTGGAGGAGGCGTATTCGGACCAAGCATCTAAACTCACTGCCGCAATTAATGCTGCCAAGGAGCCGCTGACTGAATCGTGCAGTGCTGAGGAGGAGATAAAACAAGCGCGTCAAATAGCAGCTGGTAAGGTTTTTCTCTTGTAGAGCATCTTCGGAGGTCAGAGGTATCTTGGGCTGACATGATTGTGGAGTTCTCCAGGCGTGTTTTTGGATCTCCCGAGGAGCATCGCCGACATCGTCGAATACTTCCGAGCTCAGGAGGGGAACAACACGGAGAAGCTGTTTTGGTCGCAGTTCCTTGCGCCAAACCATCTGGTGCCCCTCAATGACTAGATGCAGCAGCTGGTTGAGCTGCACAACATGGCGGGTACGGCCATGAAGGACTTGATAGTCCGGCTATGGCCCACTGATCCAATCCCATGTAGCTACTTAGGATTGATGAAGAAGCTCGTCAAAGCGAGTACGTGGGTCGACGCTATTAAGCGCTCGGCCTCCATAGAGTGTTCTCGGATGGCCTTTGCCTGCGTGAAGGTGCATTGGGCGAAGATGAAGGTCACGGAGATAGCCACTACTGGCCCTCCAGAAGGTAAGGATCACCGCAACCCGGAAAGGTACTTTGACAACGTCCTAGAATGAGCCCGCCTTGTAGATGGACAGTGCTCAAAGGATATAATATTTGAGTGATTGTATTCGGGTTGTAAGGACTAAGCCTATGTGTCGATGTATATAAATTATGCGCTTATATATTTATGAGCGACTTTTTCCTCTTGTGCGGATGTTTATTTAAATATGAAAGTTTCCAGTCGTCGGCTTCAGCCCCCATGTAAATATTACAAGGGTGTTCGGTTAATATGAATGAGCACTCTTTGTCCAACGTCTTGGTCTGTATAGGAGGTGTATGCGGAGCGAACCAGGCAACCAGACTATGTAGCTTTATGATAACCCACAAGTGTAGGGTATCAGTTGTAGCCTCTTTCGATAAGTAAGAGTGTCGAACCCAACGAGGAGCTAAAGGTTGAACACATATTCCCTCAAGTTCTATCGACCACCGATACAACTCTACGCACGCTTGACGTTCACTTTACCTAGAACAAGTATAAAACTAGAAGTACTTTGTAGGTGTAACGGGATAGGTTTGCAAGAATATAAAGAGCACGTAAATAAAAACTAGGGGCTGTTTAGATATGGAAGCAATAAAGTTAGTAATAGTGAGTGTGGAAAAGTGGTGGTAGGAGTTGCGAAATTGTCCCTAAGCAATTGACTACGCTACTAGACCGATAGCAAGTTTTATGTGGGAGAGGCCACTGCTAGCATGTCATCCCTGACTTGGAATTCTATGCACTTATGATTGGAACTATTAGCAAGCATCAGCAAGTACTAACGTTCATTAAGGTAAAACCCCACCATAGCATTAAGATATATTGGCCCCCCTTCAATCCCGTATGCATCAATTTCTATGCTAGATTGAAGCTTCTGTCACTCTTGCCCTCCAATACATAGTCCTATAAACATACAACTAACCCTATGGTGTAATCCACGTGCGCGCTCATAAGATGGGCACCAAAGGACAGCAACATAACCACAAGAAAATTAAACCAATCATAACAATTCACCAATTACCGATAGGACAATGAAGATCTACTCAAACATCATAGGATGGAAACACATCATTGGATAATAATATGAAGCATAAAGCACCATGTTCAAGTAGAGGGTACAGCGGGTTGCGGGAGAGTGGACCGTTGTAGATAGATGGGGGAAGGTGATGAAGATGTTGGTGAAGATGACGGAGGTGTTGGTGTAGATCGCCTTCGCACGATGATGGCCCCGGGCGGCGTTCCGGCGCCACCGGAAGCGAGGGGGAGAGAGAGCCCCCCTCCTTCTCCTTCTTCCTTGGCCTTCTCCCTAGGTGGGAGAAGGGTTCTCCCTCTGGTCCTTCGCCTCCATGGCATGGGAGGGGCGAGAGACCCTCCGAGATTGGATTTGTCTCTCTTTGTTTTTGTGTTCCCAGATTCTGGCCTTTCACCGTTTCTTATATTCCCGAAGATCCGTAACTCCGATTGGGCTGAATTATTTACATGATTTATATCCGGATATTAGCTTTCTTACAGCGAAAGAAGGGAACCAACCGCCTTAAGGGCTGGCCACGAGGGCCCAGGGCACGCCTGACCCCCTGGGACGCGCTGTCGGTGTCAAAACCGGTGGATCTCGGGTAGGGGGTCCCGAACTATGCGTTTGAGGATTGATGTTAACAGGAGGCAGGGGACACGATATTTACCCAGGTTGAGGCCCTCTCGATCGAGGTAAAACCCTACTTCCTGCTATATTTGTATGGATGAATATGTGTACAAGAGTTGATCTACCTCGAGATCGTAAGGGCTAAAACCCTAAGTTTTAGTCTATGAGGATTGTATGATTCTGATTCTAGCCTCTATGGACTAAACCCTCCGGTTTATATATACACTGGAGGGGCCTAGGGTTTGTACATATCATCTTGTAGAGGAAGGGAAATCTACACCCGAGCCTAAACTTGCCATTACAAGAATCTAGGAGTCCTATCCGGATACAAAAGATGATCTTCTAAAATAATCTTCATGGCCCACCAGGAGTTTATCCGGCCACCTGTGGACCCCCCAATCCAGGACTCCCTCAGTAGCCCCTAACCTGTCTTCGATGACGACGAGTCTGGCTTCCGTATTGTCTTCAGCATTGTAAGGCGGGTTCCTCCTCCGAATATATCTTCTGCAAATTGATGGATTGTGTTCGGCTCTGCAAGATTAGTAAAACCCTTAGCCTCGAAGGCAAGGCGTGTAAAGAAAATGAATAATGTGTCTTTACTGACAACTTTTGGGTGAAGCGTCGCGTCCAACCCACTAACACATCGAACTATTTTATTTGGTCCTAGTTTCGTGTTTCGAGGCATATCCTCATTGACATATCCCATCGGAATAGAGATCGAGCCCGCTTATTGTGGGATTCTCATCATTGTGATGTGAGCGCCCACGCCGCGCATTACGCATGACCGCTTTGGGAACCGGCGAGTTTTATGGCTAAGGTGGGGGGACGCTCTGTATTCGCAGCGTTATAAAAGGACTCCAATCCCTTTCACCAGCCCCACACCTCCCACAAACTCGAGCTCTCCAATATCCCTTGCCCCCGTACTCTCATCTCCTGCGCCCACAACTCATCGTTCCTCAACCACTACTCCCCTTCCCAGCAATGGCTGGATCTGGTGCCAGAGGCTAGTGGGAGGCTTCCACTGTCACCAAAAAGACAGTGGAGGATCTACGGAGCGCGGGGTATCTCGCCGGCGACATCGCACACCGAGTCCCCCCTAAGGGCCAGGTGACTCCCGTCCCTAAGGCGGGCACGAGGGTAGCTTTCACCTCTCATTTTGTTAGGGGGATAGGATTTCCACTCCACCAGTTTGTTCGGGGTCTTTTGTTCTTCTATGGGCTAGATTTCCACGATCTATCCCCGAACTCAATCATTCACATATCCGCTTTCATAGTGATGTGTGAAGCCTTTCTCTGCATCCCCCCACACTTCGTCCTGTGGCTCAAGACCTTCAACGTGAAGCCGAAGGTGGTGGACGGGGATCACGTAGAGTGCGGGGGCGCTATGATCAGTAAGCTCCCGAACGCAACTAGGGCCAAGGGCTCGTTCGTGGAGACGAACAAGGTGTGGCAACAGGAGTGGTTCTACATCACCGAACCACGACACCAACTGGGCGGCGGAGCCTGCTTTCAGATCCGAACCCCCAGAGAGGCTAACATCTTGGACCAAAAAGGGTCTGGACTAGGGGTCGCACACTAAGGTGAAGACTCTCATGAGCCTCATGTCCGGCGTGATCTCCAGGTGATGCTGAACCGGTTTGTTCTCCCTTGCCAAAGCCGAGATTCCTCCCTATGGGAATTCGATCCGATAGGAGAGAAGCCGCTGCAGCATCTCTTCAGCTCTATGCACAAAGAGATCTGGAAGCACCTCTTCAAGAGCCAAAAGGAATGGCCTAAAGAAGATGAGGATGTGGGCTTCAGAACTGAAGTTTCCGCCATAGAGGTAATAATGATCCTTGCCGAGCACACACCTTTTCCCTTATTTAATGATAATAGGAATTGGAATTTTATGTGATATATAGGGCTAGACGAAGAATGCGTCCCGGATTAAGTTTCCGACACCTTTGCCCGAAGAGCCAGCACTGCCTCTACTGACACCGATGCTGGTTCCGGAACCATACAAGGCGCCGACCAAGAAGCCCAAGAAGACAAAGCACAAGGGGGCCGGAGACAGCCCCCGTCCTGCGGGCTAGAAGCCCGAGGACCTCCACATTCTCTCCTTCGATGAGGCGAAGGAAGACGATGAGGAGGAAGAGGAGGAAGAATAAATGCCTCATGCGCAAGGCATGGGGAGGAAGAGGGGGCCGTCGCTGATGCGGGCACTGCCGTGCCCCGGAGGAAGAGGAAGCTGAAGCTCGAAGATAGTTCAGATTCGTCCGAACATAGCTTCATGGTGAAGCCCAGGGTGAAACCCCTGCCCGAATCGTAAGTTTGTCCGGATTGACTATTTCACCTTTGTTTATTCAGTATTTATGATACCTACTTAGTATTCTTCTCCTCCTGACCTACAACCCTCCCGGTGTAAACCCTGATGTTACATCATCGGAGGGGAACTCTCTGGCGCTCGGGGAGACGGAGAGTGACCCGCCAGTCCAGGCTTCATCGCCCGTAATCGGCGGGGACACCGAAGTGTTGTCCCAGCGGGTTCTCTCCGCCCAAGGAGATGAGGGTGTGGCAGGAGATAGGGCGGCCGAGGGTAATACCTCGGCAGCCGCTGACCATGGGGAAACGACCCCCATGGAGACCGAAGATGTGGGGCCCGCACAGTCCGGGGTCCCACCGAACACCGTCCCGGAGCCTAGCGCGGCTCCGCGGTTTGAAGATCCCGCTCCTCAAGCGGAGGAGGATACGGCGGCGCCCAGTGTTAATCCGAAGGCGCCAGATTCTATGGAAGGGAGCACTTCAAAGTGTTCTTGTCATTGAAGAACACCGCACCGTTATGGGTGCAGTGATGAAGAAGATTCAGTCCGTCAAGGCCGGACTGAATGAAGCCTTTAATAGCCTTTTAACAAGCTTTGAGGTAAGCCATGTAATGCTTTATCCATAGAGTAGTATATTTACAGAGCTGAACTATCGTGCAGGCTTCTTTAGTTACGGTGACTGCGCGAGATGCTAGGCTTCTCACCCCTCGTTGGTTGCCCCAAGTGGAAGGTGTGAGATGTAGTGTTGCGGAAGTTTTTCCCTTGGCAAAGATACCAAGGAGCGAATCCCCAGAGACTCCTAGGTTCAACAAGAAGGTGTTAACTGCTACGGCGCCAGATATTAGCAATCAACGTGGACCTGCACACAGATACAAATAACTTTGCTCCCAACGAGTACAGAGAGGATGTCAATCCCTCCGGCCTTGTAGTTCACAAAGGATTAAACGCAAGTGATAGTAGCGATAGATATAATTGCAATAGTAAATAAAAGCGAAAAATAAATAGCGGATGTGATTAATGATGGTAATATGGACCGGAGTCTCATGATGTTCACTAGTGATGTCTCTCTCCCAAAAGACGATAAAACAGCTATGTGAGGTAACCGAATTACAGCTGGGCGATTGACAGGACCATGTGCGCAAACCAATGCTGACTACATTGCAAGAAAGGTTGAGGTTCAAAGCATGGGCGGTACGCCAAAGTAAGTAGACCGAAATCCATCAATATCTACTAATAATCATCCACCTTGAGATATCTATCCAGAACATATCGCTGGTATTAAGTTGCGAGTCCCACCCATAGTGTAAACTCAATGCAACAGACAACTGCATTAAAAGAACTTTGCGTAAAGTAAACAATCCTTGCACCCGCGGGCACAAGCACCGCTGTTTTCCCCCTTGTGGCAACAGCACATCCCCTAGACTCATGTTTCTATCACTCAAACTAGTCATCGAGGGGCATGAACCCACAATCAAGCATAATGTTCCCTCTTGGAGTCACTACCTATTACTTGGCCAAAGCAATAAATAACAACGGAGAACATGCAAGAATTACTTACGAACATAAATATAAAAGAGGTAGATCAAATATATTACTCAAGCACAATCTGAACATAATCTCATAATCCATGGGATCCCAGCAAACTCATCATAGCAACAGCATAAGGATTACATATGTGCCTCGATCATGTAGGGCAGCTCACGAGGACTAATTAGTGAAGCACAAGAACGGGAGGAGAACATCACATAGCTACTGGTCATGGACTCATGGTCCAAGGGAGACTACTCACAACTCATCCGGGAGGCGTCCATGGTGGTGGAGAGGCTCCCGGTGGTGATCCTCCCCTCCGGCAGGGTGCCGGGAAGAGTTCTCTTGGTGCTCCCGATCTTGGAAGCGGCGGCGGCGGCGGAACAGAGATGGGATCACGAAAAGAGTTCCTCCCTCAAGGGTTTCGGGAGACGCTTTAAATATATGCCAAAGGGGGGCATTGGAGGAGCCTCGGGGGGCCCAGGCGCCCCCCCGGCGCGGCCCAGGGGGGCGCGCCGCCAGGGCGCCTGGAGCCCTGGTGGCCCCCCCCCCCGGCTGTCCTTCGGGCGCACGGTAGTTTGTGGAACGCTGATTTTTTTATACAATTTTTCTGGATTTTTCCTGGCAGTTCTCGTAACGTGAAAACCTGAAATACAAAAACAGTCGAAAACAGAAACTAGCACTGGGGTGCACTGAGTTAATAGGTTAGTCCAAATATGATCAAAAGTGTATGGAAGTGTATAAATATCATAGCAATATCACCCAAAAGAGGCATGGAGCAAGCAGAAATTATAGATACGTTTTGGACGTATCAACATCCCCAAGCTTAATTCCTGCTCGTCCTCGAGTAGGTAAATGATAACAAGAATAATTTCTGTGGTGACATGCTATTAACCATATAGGACTTTTTCATAGTCATATGACAAAAGCTTACTGAGACAATGAATCTATAGTAATTAAGTTGCCTCATGAGAAAATCACAAAGGACTGAAAGTTTTACAATATGATACTGAAACATCAAATAGATTTGCAATGAACATGATGTGCAAATATGATAAAGTGATATCTAGCTTGCCCCCTTTAGTGAAGCAAAACATAAATGCAGGGGCACCTCCAAGGTTTAAGTGATGACTAGATACAATGATTTCAAAATAAACGATATCACAATCATGCAAAAGACAATGCTACTTTGGGACAATGCACATTACACTCAGAATGACAATCATGCTCTCCGTAGTTGGTGCTTGAAGAAAGAAGGTGGAGACTCAACATAAAAGTAAAAGAATGGCCCTTCGTAGAGGGAAGCAGGGATTACTCATGTGCTAGAGCTTTTTATTTTGAAAACATAGAAACAATTTTGTCAACGGTAGTAGTACTTCATATGTGTTATGCATAAGACATCCTATAAGTTGCAAGCCTCATGCATCGAATACCAATAGTGCTCGCACCTTGTCCTAATTAGCTCGGATTTCCATGGATTGTCATTGCATTACATATGTTTCAACCAAGTGTCACAAAGGGGTACCTCTATATCACCTGTACAAAGGTCCAAGGAGATAGATCGCATTCGATTTCTCGTTTTTGATAGATCTCAACTTGAGGACATCCATACCGGGACAACATAGAAAATAGATAATGGACTCCTCTTTAATGCTTAAGCATATTCTCATAAGAGACTGAGGATTAATGTCCAAGCTAAAACTTCCACCATGATACATGGCTTTGGTTGGCGGCCCAATGTTCTTCTCTAACAATATGCATACTCAAACTATTCAACCCATGGAAAATCACCCTTACTTTAGACAAGACGAACATGCATAGCAACTCACATGATATTCAACAAAAGTGTAACAGTTGATGGCGTCCCCAGAAACATGGTTACCGCTCAGCAAGCAACTTATAAGAGAATAAGATACATAAGCAACATATTCTTTACCACAATAGTTTTTAAGCTACTTTCCCATGAGCTATGTATTGCAAAAACTGAAGGTTTTAAAGGTAGCACATGTAAATTTACTTGGAGTGGCGGTGAAATACCACATATAGGTAGGTATGGTGGACTCATATGGCATAACTGGTTTAAAAGGATGTGGATGCACAAGCAGTCAGTCCGCTTAGTACAGGTGGAGGTTAGCAAAAGACTGGGAGCGACCAACTAAGAGAGGAATGACGGTCATAATCATGCAGAGCGACAAAGCAACATTGAATCAGGCATGGTAGTTATATCGCTACTCAGAAACAAAAGATCATCAAGGCTAGACAGACTTTCTTTACAGTCTTAAATATGCGTGAGCATATGCCAAGTCAATCAAAATAAATTCTCGAAGGAAGATATTACTAAACCATACCACCTCATTGGCAAACAAATCATGTTGGTACTCCAATAACACATTGGGAACCCCCCAGGTATTTGAGACTAACCATAAGAAAACATGAACTACTAAGCGCCATCATACACGTAGCATCTTTATCATAGACATATCAACCAATGCAAAGGAAGCAAACTCTCTTAATAAGGTGAGCATGGTAATTAAAGAGAGTTCAAGCAACCAACTAAACAAAATCTCTTTGAAAAGATAAGCATGAAAGCTAAGAGCTGAACATGATAGTATCTATTAAAAGACAAAGAACACTCACAGCAAGGATAGACATGAAAATTCTATGTTATGTTCTAGGTAGAAGTGGACCGTGTTTCTCTCCCACATAAAGAAGGCTGAGTTCCGACTCGTTATGAAAAACTAAAGGAAACTAAAAGCAAGACGCTCCAAGCATAGCACATAACACATGAAGTGATTAAAATATAGTGGAACGAAAGACGAACTGATAATGTTGATGGAGAAGGGGATGCACAGGGGCATCCCCAAGCTTAGACGCTTGAGTCTCCTTGAATATTTCTTGGGGGTGCATGGGGGCATCCCCAAGCTTGAGCGCTTGACACTCCTGGATCTTTTTATCATCTTCCCTCGCACACTTGAAAACTCCCTTCATACATAACTCATCATAATCTGATTAGCGAGGTTAGTACCCGTAATACAATAATTGTACCTTGCTGGAAATAAATATATTCTTGAAGGTCTACTGTTTCTCAAGATTGCCGAAAGGTTTTTGCAAAGAAAAAGCAAGCTCTTGGTTTGCAAAATGAAGGAAAAGCAAAACAGGACAGAATCTGTGAAAAACAGAACAGCAGGTAGTAATTGATTTGTTCGGGGCACTTCTGCAACTCTAATGTAAAAACTCAGAAGAGACGCATGAAAGACAATTATATAGAGCACGCTGTCGAAAAAATTCAGACCAAAAAGATGATCTGGTGATTTTATAAGAATTTTTCTATCCAAGGACAGAATCTGTTTCCTGGACAGCACCTCACAACTTTTGAACTTTCTAGCAATCAGAGGCTACACTTGGCACAAAATTGAAAAGTAAAGATACAATGATGATGCTACAGTAGTAACAACATCAAGACACAACAAAAGCAAAATAAATTTATTCATGTGGGCTGCCTCCCAAAAGCGTTTTCTTTTATGCCTTTAAGCTAGGCATAATGCATATAGATCAAGTTTTATCAAGAGTAAAAGAATAGCTAGCCCGTACAACGAACTCAAAAGGTAACTTGATCTTCTTTCGAGGGAAGTGTTCCATCCCTTTATTGAGAGGAAACTGAAATTTTATATTCCCCTCTTTAATGTCAATGATAGCACCAACGGTGCGTAAAAAGGGACGTCCCAAAATAATTGGACAAGAAGGATCACATTCAATATCCATAATAGTAAAATCAACGGGAACATAATTATCATTGACAACGATAAGAACATCGTCGATCCTCCCCAAAGGTTTCTTTATGGAAGAATCAACGAGACGAACACCAAAAGAACATGAATCATAAGGTTTCAATTGAAGCATATCATATATTCTTTTGGGCATAACAGAGGTACTAGCTCCAACATCACATAATGCATAGCAAGAGAAGTCATTCAATTTAATTTTTATCATAGGATCCCAACCATCTTCTAGCTTTCTAGGTATGGAGGCTTCTACTCTAAGTTTCTCCTCCCTAGCTTTGAAGAGAGCATTAGTGATATGCTCTGTGAAGGCAAGGTTAAGCGTGCTAGTGCGGGGATCTCTAGACATCTTGTGAAGGAAATCAATAACTTCGGTAAGAGTGCAATTATCAAAATCAAGGTCACTAGCATCAAGTAAAGTGGTAGTGGTGTCCTTTAGGTTCACATGTTTGGTAGTTTCTATAGTCATAGCATCACCATTAATAGGTCCAATGGGACCAGGAGTACATTGGGTGCTAAGAGTTTGGATATCCTCAACAACTTGGATAGTAGCAACAGTGTGGTGGGTAGGAAGGCTCTTAATTCTATCCTCTTCCTCCCTTTCTCTAGCCCATCTTTCTTTAAGTTTAGCCATCATCCTAATATTTTCATTAATTTGCACTTGAGTAGCATTAATAGGAGTGACCTTCCTCTCCTCAAGAGGAGAAGTTTTAATTTTAAGCAATTCTATCTCATTGGCTAAATGGTCTACCTTCAAAGAGAGATCATCTAGTTTATGTAGTTTTTCTTATACACTCTTATTAAAGGCTTTTTGGGTAGTGATGAAATCTTTAAGCATAATCTCTAGTTCAGTATTGGAGTTCTTGGTGCTAGGATAAGCATTGTTGTTCCCATAAGAATTAGAGGGGAACGATCTAGGATTGCTACCAAAATTACTCCTATAAGCATTGTTGTTAAAATTGTTTCTAGAGATAAAGTTCACATCTACTTGTTCTTGAGCAATCAAAGAATTTAAAGGAACATCACGAGGATCAACAGAGGATTGCTTCGAAAGTAGAGACATGATCAAGTCAACTTTTTCATTAAGGGAGGAAATTTCCTCGACAGAGTTTACCTTCCTACCTGTTGGAGCGCGTTCGGTGTGCCATTGGGAATAGTTGGTCATCATCTCATCGAGAAGCTTCGTGGCAGCACCAAGTGTAGTTGACATAAAGGTTCCTCCCGCGGCCGAATCTAACAAGTTCCGCGAGGTAAAGTTCAAGCTTGCATAAAAAGTTTGGATAACCATCCAAGTAGTCAAACCATGAGTAGGGCAGTTCTTGATAAGAGATTTCATACGTTCCCAAGCTTGGGCAACGTGTTCATTATCCAATTGTTTAAAATTCATTATGTTACTTCTTAGTTGGATAATTTTAGCAGGTGGATAGTATTTTCCAATAAAAGCATCTTTGCACTTGTCCCATGAATCTATGCTATTTCTAGGCAAAGACTGAAACCAAATGTTAGCTCCTCCTCTCAAGGAGAAAGGAAAAAGCTTAAGATTAACAATATTACCATCTATTTCTTGGTACTTTTGCATATCACAAAGTTCAACAAAGTTGTTCAAGTGTAAAGCAGCATCATCTCCAGCACCGGAGAATTGATCTTTCATAACTAGATTCAGTAAAGCAGGTTTAATTTCATATGAAGGTGCTGAAGTGGCAGGTGTAGTGATAGGTGTGCTGATAAATTCATCGTTGTTGTGACTAGTGAAGTCACACAACTTGGTGTTCTCGGTGGAACCCATAGTAGCAAGCAAGCAAGATAATTATTTTTGTGATTTTCGATAAAAGATACTAAAGCAAAAACTGAAAGGTAAACTAACAAGACTAAAAGCAAAGGTAAAAGATAGCGTGCAACTCCCTATCTTGAAGAGTGGAGTCCCCGGCAACGGCGCTGTCGGGGGAAACTGTCCTCCCACGAGCACCTATGGGACCGGAGCCCCTTCTACGTTGCGGTAAGGGAGCGGAGGAAGCACGAAGAGCAGATCGAGGAGAGCATGCGGGCAGTTTACCCAGGTTCGGGCCGCGCGGACGCGTAAAACCCTACTCCTGCTTGGATTGTATTGAGTTCTTGGGCTCGGGAGCTTTAAGAGCTAGCTACGCCGAGCAAGAGAGCTATCTAGGTTCCGAACCCCTTCTACATTGTGCATGGGCCTCCTTTTATAGCTCAAGGGGTCACCGACAGGTGTCAACGTAGAGAAGGGTAAAAATGTAACTTTGGTGGTAGTTGTAACAGTGCGGGAACAGTGCATGAACAGTGGATGAACAGTGGTCTTCACCTAACCTTGACAGTGGGGGACAAGGGCATTTAATGCCCGTCGCCGTCGACCCCAAAAGCGCGCGTCCATGCGTCTCCGTTCGCCACGGCGGTAGCCTCGTCACCGTGGAGTGCCACCGTGTCTCGCAGGCTGCACAGCCATCCGCCACGCGTCCCTGGAAGGGCCCCAGGGTGACGCGTGGGCCGATGAGCTGGAGCGCGGGCACACAGCGCAGGTTTCCCCCCGGCAAGCACCTTGCCGGGATCTTGATATTGCCGGGCCCGGGAGCTTGTCGCTCCCCGGGCCCTGCCGGGGCGCAGGGTGCGCCGAGGCATGTCTTCTGAGAAACAGTCTTCCGGTCTTCCTGGCAAGCTCCTCTTGCCAGGGTCTTGTGTTAATGTGATAATCTTGAGCCTGATGTAGCCTTCCCGGCAAGCTCCACTTGCCGGGGCCTTGATCTTCTGTCTTGTATACTTTGTTTTTGAATGGCTTTATAGGGACCAGAAAAGGTCTCCGGCGAGCACGTGGTAAACCCTGCCGCGGGAAGCTGCTACTGCCCGTGCACAAGTTGGGGTACTAAGGTACCCCTATCTTAGTACACCGACAGGAGCCCCCGGGCCTGGGCCACACACGGTGCCGAGCGCTGTTGGGCCAGGCCCAAAACAGTGCACGGGCACACGCGGCCCACGGCAAGCCGTGAATCCCCTTCCGCATCCGCCGCGCCCCTCCCTAACGGCACGCGTCGATTGCGGCGTCGTGGGAGAGATCGTGGCCTTGTTCTTTAATGGGAAATGCGGAGCATCCCCCACTTCCCCCTTAAAATCAGAGGAAGCAGGGGCAGTTTCCCTCCCTCGCTTTCATTGCGTCTTCAACCTCCAGAAATCCTCTGCTGCTCTTTGCCTCCACCCCTCCTCCGCCGTCTTCCGCATCCGCGGCGCCGTCGAGTTCCTCACCCCTTCCCTCGCTGCCTCCGCCATGGCTCCGAAGACCGAGAAGGCGAAAGCGGACAAGGCCAAGAGGGAGAAATCCGAGCAGGCGGCGAAGCTAGCCGCCTTGCGGAAGAGGAACGTGGTCTTCGCGCCGAGGCTCAGCGCGAGGGAGCTGTGGAACAAGTACTACCTCTTCTGGTCCAGGGAGACCAAGGCTCATCCCCGCACCAGAGTTTTCCCCGCCGTCGCCAGAGATCTGTATCCCGGCGGGTATTTCTTCTTCGCTGTCTTCTTCCATTGTGGGTTGTGCCCTCCGTTCTCGGAGTTTTTCTGTGATATCATGAACACATACGGCCTCCACCTCTTAGACTTCACCCCCAACGCCATCCTTACGATGGCGGTTTTCGCACATCTGTGCGAAAACTATGTAGGGATCCATCCCAATGTAGCGCTCTTTCGCCATTTCTTTATGCCTAGAGTAGAGGCTGGCGCTCCCCTCTCCGGAGGTATCTCCTGGATCTTCCGGTTAAACAAGAAAGATTCATATCTGAAAGGAGAACTTCGCGGCAAGTGGGAAGAATGGCGCGCAGATTGGTGTTGGGTAGTGGAGGACCAACCGGAGCCTTTCACTGCGCCGCGCACAACAGCCATAGTGCGCGGCCGAGACTGGAGCGAGTTGGCCCCGGAGGACGGCAAGCTCAACATCGCCCTTATCAGGATACTTCGTCTCCGGGTAGCCAAACTGACCATCGGAGAGGTAGGGGCAGATTTCCTCCGCCGCCGCATTGCCCCTTTACAAGAAAGGAAAAGGCCAGCATGGGAATTTGGCAATGCAGCGGATATTATGAGGCTGCGCCCGGGATTGAACTTCAACTTCACGGCTTTGGAGCTGAAGGGGATGGTCCGGGAGCTTTTCAAGCATGACCCGGCCCATCCGGAGTGGTTTAGATCTCCCCGGGGAGTGGTGCCGCTATGCAACAGCACTGCCCGGGACTCCTTGCGCGCGATGATGCCCGCGTGTGACTCCCACGGCGTCGACCCCACCTGGATAGAGCCTCCGCCGGACGCAATTCTGAACTTCTTCGACAACTTGGTCGAGGTGCCGAAGAACACCGACGAGAACAAGGGTCTCACCCGGGCCACCACGGAGCGGGATATTGCCTATATTGCTTCCCCGATGGAAGAGGCCGCCGCAGCTGCAGCGGCGGGAGACTTCGGATTCACCGTCGACGAGGCGCAGGCCGCGGACGAGGTGTGCCAAGCAGAGGAGGCAGAGATCCGCAGACTGCTCAAGCTTCCGCCCGACGAGCTTGCCGGGGTTCCTTCCCTGAGGCATGCCGGGATTCCCGGGGTTGTGAGCGAGGCCGCCGCAGGAGGCGAGGTTGCCGGAGGGAGCAGAGGTGCCGGAGGGAGCGGAGCCGCCGGAGGGAGCGAGGCCGCAGGGCAGGATGCTGGACCCAGCGGGCCTGCTGGGGAGGAGGAGGAAGGCGTCGAGGCCGATGAAGACACCGGTGGATCTCTAGGACTCGACGACGACGCCTCCTCGTCGTCGGAGAACTCCCACTCCCATGAGCACCTATGGGACCGGAGCCCCTTCTACGTTGCGGTAAGGGAGCGGAGGGAGCACGAAGAGCAGATCGAGGAGAGAACGCGGGCAGTTTACCCAGGTTCGGGCCGCGCGGACGCGTAAAACCCTACTCCTGCTTGGATTGTATTGAGTTCTTGGGCTCGGGAGCTTTAAGAGCTAGCTACGCCGAGCAAGAGAGCTATCTAGGTTCCGAACCCCTTCTACGTTGTGCATGGGCCTCCTTTTATAGCTCAAGGGGTCACCGACAGGTGTCAACGTAGAGAAGGGTAAAAATGTAACTTTGGTGGTAGTTGTAACAGTGCGGGAACAGTGCATGAACAGTGGATGAACAGTGGTCTTCACCTAACCTTGACAGTGGGGGACAAGGGCATTTAATGCCCGTCGCCGTCGACCCCAAAAGCGCGCGTCCATGCGTCTCCGTTCGCCACGGCGGTAGCCTCGTCACCGTGGAGTGCCACCGTGTCCCCCAGGCTGCACAGCCATCCGCCACGCGTCCCTGGAAGGGCCCCAGGGCGACGCGTGGGCCGATGACCTGGAGCGCGGGCACACAACGCAGGTTTCCCCCCGGCAAGCACCTTGCCGGGGTCTTGATCTTGCCGGGCCCGGGAGCTTGTCGCTCCCCGGGCCCTGCCGGGGCGCAGGGTGCACCGAGGCATGTCTTCTGAGAAGCAGTCTTCTGGTCTTCCTGGCAAGCTCCTCTTGCCAGGGTCTTGTGTTAATGTGATAATCTTGAGCCTGATGTAGCCTTCCCGGCAAGCTCCACTTGCCGGGGCCTTGATCTTCTGTCTTGTATACTTTGTTTTTGAATGGCTTTATAGGGACCAGAAAAGGTCTCCGGCGAGCACGTGGTAAACCCTGCCGCGGGAAGCTGCTACTGCCCGTGCCCGCCAGCAGGGGCCACCGCTCCACCGCCAAGGGAGGACTCCCCGGCGAGGGAGCCTGTCGTCGAGGAAGTCCGTGAAGGTGAGTCTTGTATCTTTATCTTCTTGGACTTGTCTTTTTGGATATTTGCTTGATCTTTTCTTTCCTTTTTCTTCTGCTAGATCCTCCTGCGCCGGAGCGGATGGAGACCGAGGCCGCCGGCGAGGAGGGCGCGCAAGGCGACGGCGGTAGCGCTACTGCCGCTGAAGGCACGGCAGGAGCCGACGAGCCCGCCGCTGAGGAGACCGCCCCGGCCACAGACTCCGCGGCTGGGGAGAGAAACGGCGGCCACACTGCTGGCCCGGAGGCAGCAGGAGCGTCAAGCGCTGCACCGGCCGCCGATCCCTCCGCCGCCAAGGAGCAGCCAGGGGTCTATCTTGAGGCCCCCAATGGCGTCTTCATACAAGTCCCTTGGGGGTCCTCGTCGCGAGCCCCCGTGGAGGGAGAGACCTTCGATGGAGAGGTCCTCGCCTCCGCGGGGTTGAAGATTGTTGAAGCGCCTGGCGGGAGTGACGAGCCCGAAGAGGAGAAGCTTCTTCGCCAGCTCCTGGCCCTTTACCGGGCCAGGCAGGCGAAACTGGAGTCCCGGGAAGCCCTCACCGCCAAGGCTGGAGCAGAATTGGAGAAGCGCGCCGCGGAGCTCCGTGCCGCCAACCAGGCGGCCCTCCGCGACTTGGCGGAGGAGCGTGAAAGGCTTGCCGGAGAGCAGCAAGAGTTCCTCCTGGCGAAGGCTGAGGCCGAGGAGCAGCAGTGACTGGTTGGTGAAGAGTTGTCCCAGCGAGAAGGAGCGCTCAACCAGCGGAAGGTCGACCTCGACGCCCACGAGGACGACCTCACCGCCCGGGAGCAAGCCCTTGGCGGAGCCTTGAAGGAGGCAAAGGATGCCGCTGCCACCGCGGAGACCGCCAAGAGGAGCCTGGAGCTCAAGGTGCAGCAGCTGGAGCAGTACCTGAAGGCGAGCGAGGACAGGGTCACCGCACTCAATGTGGAGCGGGAGAAAGACGCCCACACCAACTCCGACCTTCAGGTACGCCTCTCCAAGAAGGGCGACGAGCTCAAAGCCACCAAGGATTCAATTGCTTACTTGGAGTTGAAGGTTTCTACTCTGACCGATTCGCTGGACGCCGCCCGGGACCGCGAAACAAAGCTGAAGGACGAGCTTCGCAAGGAACGAGGCCTAGTGGAGAGCGCCGCCACTTCAGCAAACAACTTCAGCCGGGCTGTGGAGCAGTGGACCGACGATCTGGTCGCCTCTGCCGCCAACATCGACAAGGAGCTGATGGCGCTGAGGGTGGAGCACCTCGTGTACTCTCCGGATCCAAATCTCCCCCACAGCGCCAAGCTAAGTCTTTTCTTCAGGGGGATCGCGCCGGCGCTTGCACGACTACAGGAGAAGCTCCCCGCGCAGCTGGCCGAGGAGTCGCGTCAGCTCTGTGCGGGTACCTTGGAGCGCGTCTTGACGAAGATTGTCTACCGCAACCCTGGTATCAATCTCGTGAACGTTCTCCGCAGATTGCCGGACGATGCAGATCTGGAGGCGCTGAAGGCGCAGGTCGCCCACATCATCGCCAAGGTGAACAAGATCTCCAGGCGTGAAGGTGACCGCGTAGATTAGGCCTCTTTCTTTCTATTTCCTTTGCTGCTGCAAAGTGTGCCATGAACATGAATCTATTAGTTATTGCGACAAGTTATCTCTGTAATATATTATCTTATTTCTGAGCAATGAATGTGCTGTTATCTCCCTTGCTTTTGGTTCTCCACTTTGTATGCTTTTTACCCTACGCTTTTAGGGGACTTGCCGGCGAGGGGCCCTTGCCGCGAGCGCTGAGTGCTGGACTCTTAGCAGCCTACTGGCAAGGGTCTTACCGGCAAGTAACCTTGCCGCAGCTAGTCGCAGCGCTCTTAGCTTTGCTGAGCGAACTCGAAAACGAAGTAAGGGCGCGACACTTGTTGCAGCTCGGTTAAGCCGTTGAGCGTACTCGAAAACAAAGTAAGGGTGCGGCTAGCCACGGGTAGGTTCCTCCGCGCACAGGTTTTCCATACAAAGTGTGGTTGTTCAAGGAAGATAACTAAAATTTAAAAATTTGAACTGCTCAAATTCTGGTAACTTAGCTTTCATATATCGCTTGTTCCCCGGCAAGGCTTCTCTTTCTTGAACAGCGCTTGGTTCATCCTCCACCTCCTTCCCCCCCGGCAAACTTGTGCGCGAGGAACATTCCTTCTGCTTAAGAGGGAAAAAAGAAGAGGGAAGACAAGTATGGGGCCTTTCGGCGTGCTAATGCTTACCGGGTATGTGTGTTGCACAAGATGCCAAACAATGCATGCAAATAACGAAGAAAAGCATGGAAAAGGCAAATAGTGCGAAACACAAAAGCTTTACTGATGCACGGGATCTGCGCCCGGCTTTGTACAAAGGTTTACATCCAACAGCGGCAAGACTTGTACAAAAGGTGGTTGCCGGAGCGGATCACGGCAACCGCGCCTTATGGGTGAAACTTGCGAAGATGCTCTATGTTCCAGGAATTGCTCACCGGTAAGCCCTCTTCGGTCTCAAGGTGGACAGCGCCGGGCCTTGTGACTTGTCTCACCCGATAAGGGCCTTCCCACTTCGGCGTCAACTTGTTGGAATTCTTGGCGGACTGAACACGCCGAAGAACAAGGTCGCCTTCCTCGAGACTCCTGGCCTTGACCTTGCGGCTATGGTAGCGACGCAAGGCTTGCTGGTATCGAGCAGCTCGTACAGCAGCCTGGAGACGTTTCTCCTCGAGGAGCAATGCATCATCTTGTCGCAGTTGCTCTTGCTCGAGCTCATCATAAGCGAGCACTCGAGGAGATCCGTATACGAGTTCCGTGGGGAGAACTGCCTCTGCTCCATAGACAAGAGCAAAGGGTGTCTGTCCGGTGGCTCGACTTGGTGTCGTTCTGATTGACCAAAGAGCCGCCGGTAACTCCTCTATCCAGTTTCTTCCGCACTTGTGCAGCCTGTCAAAGGTTCTTGTCTTGAGTCCGCGCAGCACTTCAGCATTGGCCCTCTCCGCTTGACCATTGCTCCTCGGGTGAGCAACAGAAGCGAAACAGACCTTGGCGCCAAGGTCTTGGACGTACTGCATGAAGGTGCGACTAGTGAACTGTGTGCCGTTGTCGGTGATGATCCTGTTAGGGATTCCGAAATGGCAAACAATTGACCTGAAGAACCTGACTGCTGACTGTGCTGTCACCTTTCTCACTGGTTCCACTTCTGGCCACTTTGTGAACTTGTCGATTGCAACGTACATGTACTCAAAGCCCCCGACAGCACGGGGGAAGGGGCCGAGGATATCGAGCCCCCAGACCGAGAAGGGCCAGGACAAAGGGATCGTCTGGAGAGCTTGAGCTGGCTGATGAATTTGCTTGGCATGGAACTGGCACGCTTCACACTTGGTTACTTGTGCAGTTGCATCTTGGAGGGCTTCTGGCCAGAAGAACCCTTGCCGGAATGCCTTCCCGGCAAGTGCCCTTGCGCCAATGTGGTGACCACATATGCCTCCGTGTATCTCTGCCAACAGCTTCTGTCCATCTTCTCTGGAAATGCACTTCAACCTGACACCGTTGAGTCTTCTTCTGTACAGTTCATTGTCAACGAACTGGTACATACTTGACTGCCTGGTTATCTTCTCTATCTCTTCTGGGTCGTCGGGAAGTTCTCCAGTTTGCAGAAAACGGACGATTTGCTGCGCCCATGCCGGAGCCTGAGGCTCAACGGTAAGGACTAAAGGCATGAGGGTCGCTGCGGGAACCTCAGCTTCTACGGCAAGGACCTCTGGTTCTGCCGGAGCTGAAGGTCCCCCGGCAAGCCTGCCGGGGCAAGGCTTGTCGGGAACGCTTGCTTCAACTGTACAGACCCTTGGGTCTGCAGGAGCAAACTGTTCCTCAGCGTTTTGGTTGTTGATCTTGGGGACCTTGGTGGCGGCTTCTGGAAGATCCGCCGGTAAGTAGTCGCCGGAGACCAACTTTCTCTTCTTGTTCTGCCCAACTGATGGTGTAACGGATGGTTGAGTTAGCTTGAGCAAGAAGGTCCCTGGTTCCACAGGTAACTTCATTGCAGCACACTTTGAAAGGCCGTTGGCAATCTCATTCTGAGCTCTTGGGACGTGCTCCATTTGCAGACCTTCAAAGTGTTCTTCAAGCTTCCTCACCTCATCTACATAAGCTTCCATCAAAGGGCTCTGGTAACTCTTATTTACTTGTCGGACCACCAACTGAGAGTCTCCCCGCACAATCAACTTCTTGATCCCAAGCTCGGTTGCAATTCTGAGGCCGGCAAGCAGACCTTCATACTCTGCAGTATTGTTTGTCGCTTGTTCCCTGGGAAAGTGCATCTGGATAACATACTTGAGGTGTTCTCCGGTGGGTTCTATGAGTACCACGCCGGCACCGGCGCCTTGCAGCGAGAAAGCACCATCAAAGTACATTACCCATTCTGTGCTTGTTTCTTGGACGGGGATACTTGTCTCTGGAACTTCTTCATCTGGCGTTGGGGTCCATTCAGCTATAAATTCTGCCAAAGCTCTGCTCTGTATGGTTGAAGTACTCTCAAACTTGAGACCAAAGCTTGACAGCTCCAGTGCCCACTCGACGATCCTGCCCGTTGCTTCTGGATTCTGCAATATCCTCTTCAACGGAAAGCGAGTGACCACTGTTATCTCATGTGCTTGGAAGTAATGGCGCAGCTTTCTCGAGGCCATGAGGAGGCCGAAAAGCAACTTCTGCACCCCAGAGTATCTTGATCTAGCCCCCTGCAAGAGGGAACTTACAAAATACACTGGGCGCTGCACCATCTTCCTTCGCACTTCACCTTCTTCCTGCGCAGACTTGTCCTTGTCGGTGCCAGAGCTTGTCGAAGGAGCCCCCAGTTTGTCGCTGGATTCGCTTGCCGGTGGTGTAGACTCCTCGTCGGCCTCCCTCTCCGCTACTAACGCAGCACTAACCACTTGATTGGTTGCTGCTAGGTATAGCAGCAACTTCTCTTGTGGCCTAGGTGCGACAAGTATTGGAGTGGAGGATAGGTATCCTTTCAAGTCCTGCAGCACTGCCTCCGCTTCCGGAGTCCATTTCATAGGGCCTGCCTTCTTCAAGATTTTGAAGAAAGGCAGGGCGCGTTCTGCAGACTTTGAAATGAACCTATTGAGGGCGGCCACACAACCTGCAAGTCTCCTTACGTCCTTGACGCGCTTCGGGGCCTCGATCTGTTCGATGGCTTTTATCTTGTCGGGATTGGCTTCAATCCCCCTCTGGGACACAAAGAACCCGAGAAGCTTGCCGGAGGGGACTCCGAAGACGCAATTCTCGGGGTTCAACTTAAGCTGGATCTTGCGCAGATTTGCAAATGTTTCTTCCAAGTCTTGGATCAGGGTATCTTTGCTCTTGCTCTTGACCACTATGTCATCCATGTAGGCTTCCACGTTTCTGTGTATCTGTGGCTCAAAAGCAGAGTGCACCACCCTTGCAAATGTTGAGCCTGCATTCTTCAATCCAAAGGGCATGCGTATGAAGCAATATGTGCCGCATGGAGTGATAAATGCAGTCTTCTCTTCATCTTCCTTGGCCATGAAAATCTAATGGTAGCCTGAATATGCATCAAGGAAGGAAAGCAGCTCACATCCAGCGGTGGAGTCAACAATCTGGTCAATGCGTGGCAAGGGAAATGGATCCTTGGGACATGCTTTATTCACATCAGTGAAGTCTATACACAGTCTCCACTTCCCGTTGGCCTTACGCACGACAACTGGATTTGCCAACCACGTGGGATGGATCACGCCTCTAACCAGGCCTGCTGCTTCTAGCTTCTTGATTTCTTCGGCGATGAATTCTTGGCGCTCCACGGCTTGCTTCCTGACCTTCTGCTTGACGGGCCACGCATGAGGACAAACAGCAAGCTTGTGCTCAATTACCTTCCTGGGAACGCCGGGGATGTCAGATGGTTGCCACGCAAACACATCGACATTCGCCCGCAGGAAGGCAACGAGCGCGCTTTCCTATTTGCTGTTGAGCGTAGCACTGATGGTGAAGGTACCACCAGTGCCGTCCTCCTTGGCGGACACCTTCTTTGTTGCCGGTGGAGCGGCCATCCCCTTCTTGCACTTGCCGGTGGAGCTCGATGGTGCGTCCTCGACGGCAGCGCAGCACTCCGAAGAGGTGCGTTTGCCGGAGTGGGCCCCAGAGCACTTGCCGGACTTGGTCTTGGTCTTCTTCCCCCCGGGAGCTTCAACGGCAAGTGTGTTGCTCTCCGCTGCGGCTGCTGCATCCCGGTAGATCTTGTCGGCGCAGATAAGCGCGTCCTTCTTGTCGCCAGGAACAGAGATGACGCTTATCGGCCCCGGCATCTTGAGTACATTGTAAGCGTAGTGGGAAGCTGCCATGAACTTGGCGAGGGCAGGACGTCCAAGTATCCCATTGTATGGCAATGGGATATCGGCAACATCGAAGGTTATCCTCTCCGTCCTGAAGTTGAGCTCCCCGCCAAAGGTCACGGGCAGAGTGATCTTTCCCTTGGGCTTGCTCCTTCCCGGGTTTATTCCTTGGAACGAACCAGTTTCTTCGAGCTCGCCGTCTGGGATCTGGAGTTTCTTGATCACAGCTGAGGAGATCAAGTTCAGGCCGGCCCCGCCGTCAACCAACATTTTGGTGACCTTGAGGTTGCGGATAGTTGGTGAGACCAACATCGGCAAGCACCCGACCGCAGTGGTGCGGTCAGGGTGATCCTCAAGATCAAAAATGATGGGCGTGCTGGACCACTTCAGGAGCCTGCGTGACTCAACGGGCGGCTCAGCTGCATTTACTTCCCGCACCCACTGCTGAGTTGGCGGTGGGAAGTATGCAGGGAGGCGCCTCCGTCGACACACAGAACCTCTGTGGCCTTCTGGAACTCCTGCTCGCTGTCATCACCTTCCTCCATGTCGTCGTCGTCTTCTTCCTCATCCTTGTCGCAGCCCCGGGGAGGTCGATCACCTTGCCGCTGCTTGGCCTTGCCGCGGCGTCCTCCCCGGCCATTGAATGGCCGCTTCTTGCTTGGCTCCCCCCCGCCACCTTGGGCCTTCTCCTTGTCGCGACGCTCGTACTCAGCCTTCTGCTGTTCGACGAGGTACTCGACCCGCTTGCAGTTGGAAAGGTCGTGGCCCTTGGTGCGGTGGATCTTGCAATATTGCTTGTCGGAGCCGTCCTGCTTGTCGGCTGCCGCTACAGGGGCAGGCTCCTTGCCGGAGCCGCCAGCCTGTGTCTTCTTGGCGGGAGCCTCCTTGCCGGACTGCTCGACGACCAGCACTTCCTTGCTCTTCTTTCTTCTGTTGTTCCGCCGCCGGCTCTTCTTTGCCGGGGCGGCATCCTCGCTGTCGCTTCCCCCTGCGCCAGCATCCTCCCCGGGGAGTCTCCTCTCCTCTTCGGCGCGCGCACACTTGTCAGCCAGAGCGTAGAGCTCGCTGACATCCCGTATCTTGGTCATGGCCATCTCTTCTCGCATGCGGCGGTTACGCACGTTCTGGTGAAACGCGCTGATAACCGCAGCAGGGTGGACGTCGAGGATGTTGTGTTGCACGCGGCTAAATCGTTGAATGTACTTGCGCAGGGGTTCTCCTTCCTTCTGGGCCAAGATGTGGAGATCACTCTCCTGGCCGTGGGGTTTGTGGCCGCCTGTGAAGGCGCCAACAAATTGGTGGCACAGATCTGCCCACGAAGAAATGGAGCCTTCCGGCAAGTGCATAAGCCAAGAACGAATGTTCGGCTTAAGCACTAGCGGGAAGTAGTTCGCCAGTATCTTCTCGTCGCGCCCCCCGGCAGCCTGCACCGCGATGGTGTAAATGCTGAGGAACTCCGAGGGGTGCGTCTTGCCGTCGTACTTCTCGGGTACGTCGGGCTTGAAGTTTTTCATGCTGGGCCACTGGACACGCCGCAGCTCGCGGGTGAACGTAGGGCAACCTGCCGCGTACGGCAAGTCGCCTGGCTCACCGGGCGCATTTGTGTCGACAGCGGTCCCAGCGTGCTGGTCCGATTGTCGCCTGGCTTCTCGTCGGCGCTCGATGCGCGTCCGAGCATCTTCTTGTCGCCGATCGTCGAGGACTTGGCGCTGGTCCCGACGAGCCCGCGGATCCGACGATGCCGTGGAGTCGTCGTCGACGTTAATCCGGCGGGGTGGCGTCTTCTGCTTCCGCGGCGGGGAGTGCATGGTGGTTGCACCCCCGGCGGTCTTATCACCGTCGGCCTTCGTCTGGTCGACTTGCCGTGGCCGCGAGGTCGCCGGCTGCTGCGGCGTGTCGTCGTTGGCGAAGGCGATGAGGCTTTGAATCGTTGCCCTCCAGTCTTCGGCCTTGTCTGCCGCTGGAGGGAAGTCGAGGAGCAGTTGCGCTCTTGCGAGAGCTTCTGCTGGAGAGGAGGGGAGCGGCGGCGAGCGGTGCGAGGAGCGAGATATGCTCGGACTTCTAACAGGGTTAGAAGGAGCAGTTTCCCGCCCCGGCGACCGCGCCTTGCTCGTGCCAGGACGATGGCCTTGAGCATCCCGCGAGCCTCCGGCTTGTCCTTGGCCCAGCAAGCGGATGGTACCTCCTGTACCACGGCGTTGCTGGCCTGTCGTCTGTTGAGATGGACGTGGCGCGTCTACGGAGACCGAGGCCTTGGAGTTTGCCCGGTCGTCCGTCTTGTCCTTGGACTTGGCGGTGCCGTGAGTTTCCTCGCCGGCGACCACCCTTCCGCCGGCGTCTCCTCCACCCACCGTTGGTTCTGGTGGTGGGGGAATCGACGCAGACGGGCCTGCGACCTCCGAAGCCTTCTTCTTCGGGGCCATGTTGCTGCTGATGAGGTTGATGAAGCTGGAGAGGTTGATGAAGATTGCGCCCGCGTGAGCGCCGGATCAGGTTCGCACAACCTCGACGCCCCCTACCTGGCGCGCCAAAGATGTCGGGGGAAACTGTCCTCCCACGAGCACCTATGGGACCGGAGCCCCTTCTACGTTGCGGTAAGGGAGCGGAGGGAGCACGAAGAGCAGATCGAGGAGAGCACGCGGGCAGTTTACCCAGGTTCAGGCCGCGCGGACGCGTAAAACCCTACTCCTGCTTGGATTGTATTGAGTTCTTGGGCTCGGGAGCTTTAAGAGCTAGCTACGCCTAGCAAGAGAGCTATCTAGGTTCTGAACCCCTTCTACGTTGTGCATGGGCCTCCTTTTATAGCTCAAGGGGTCACCGACAGGTGTCAACGTAGAGAAGGGTAAAAATGTAACTTTGGTGGTAGTTGTAACAGTGCGGGAACAGTGCATGAACAGTGGATGAACAGTGGTCTTCACCTAACCTTGACAGTGGGGGACAAGGGCATTTAATGCCCGTCGCCGTCGACCCCAAAAGCGCGCGTCCATGCGTCTCCGTTCGCCACGGCGGTAGCCTCGTCACCGTGGAGTGCCACCGTGTCCCCCAGGCTGCACAGCCATCCGCCACGCGTCCCTGGAAGGGCCCCAGGGCGACGCGTGGGCCGATGAGCTGGAGCGCGGGCACACAGCGCAGGTTTCCCCCCGGCAAGCACCTTGCCGGGGTCTTGATCTTGCCGGGCCCGGGAGCTTGTCGCTCCCCGAGCCCTGCCGGGGCGCAGGGTGCGCCGAGGCATGTCTTCTGAGAAGCAGTCTTCTGGTCTTCCTGGCAAGCTCCTCTTGCCAGGGTCTTGTGTTAATGTGATAATCTTGAGCCTGATGTAGCCTTCCCGGCAAGCTCCACTTGCCGGGGCCTTGATCTTCTGTCTTGTATACTTTGTTTTTGAATGGCTTTATAGGGACCAGAAAAGGTCTCCGGCGAGCACGTGGTAAACCCTGCCGCGGGAAGCTGCTACTGCCCGTGCACAAGTTGGGGTACTAAGGTACCCCTATCTTAGTACACCGACAGGCGCCAGAAAAACTCTTGCTAGGCTTCTCGCCCCTCGTTGGTTACCCCAAGTGGAAGGTGTGAGATGTAGTGTTGCGGAAGTTTTTCCCTTGGCAAAGATACCAAGGATCGAATCCCCAGAGACTCCTAGGTTCAACAAGAAGGTGTCAACTGCTACGGCGCCAGATATTAGCAATCAACGTGGACCTGCACACAGATACAAATAACTTTGCTCCCAACGAGTACAGAGAGGTTGTCAATCCCTCCGGCCTTGTAGTTCACAAAGGATTAAACGCAAGTGATAGTAGTGATAGATATAATTGCAATAGTAAATAAAAGCGAAAAATAAATAGCGGATGTGATCAATGATGGTAATATGGACCGGAGTCTCATGATGTTCACTAGTGATGTCTCTCTCCCAAAAGACGATAAAACAGTTATGTGAGGTAAACGAATTACAGCTGGGCAATTGACAGGACCATGTGCGCAAACCAATGCTGACTACATTGCAAGAAAGGTTGAGGTTCAAAGCATGGGCGGTACGCCAAAGTAAGTAGACCGAAATCCATCAATATCTACTACTAATCATCCACCTTGAGATATCTATCCAGAACATCTCGCTGGTATTAAGTTGCGAGTCCCACCCATAGTGTAAACTCAATGCAACAGACAACTGCATTAAAAGAACTTTGCGTAAAGTAAACAATCCTTGCACCCGCGAGCACAAGCACCGTTGTTTTCCCCCTTGTGGCAACAGCACTTCCCCTAGACTCATGTTTCTGTCACTCAAACTAGTCATCGAGGGGCATGAACCCACAATCAAGCATAACGTTCCCTCTTGGAGTCACTACCTATTACTTGGCCAAAGCAATAAATAACAACGGAGAACATGCAAGAATTACTTACGAACATAAATATAAAAGAGGTAGATCAAATAAATTACTCAAGCACAATCTGAACATAATCTCATAATCCATCGGATCCCAGCAAACTCATCATAGCAACAGCATAAGGATTACATATGTGCCTCGATCATGTAGGGCAGCTCACAAGGACTAATTAGTGAAGCACAAGAACGGGAGGAGAACATCACATAGCTACTGGTCATGGACTCATGGTCCAAGGGAGACTACTCACAACTCATCCGGGAGGCGTCCATGGTGGTGGAGAGGCTCCCGGTGGTGATCCTCCCCTCCGGCAGGGTGCCGAGAAGAGTTCTCCTGGTGCTCCTGATCTTGGAAGCGGCGGCGGCGGCGGCGGAACAGAGATGGGATCACGAAAAGAGTTCCTCCCTCAAGGGTTTCGGGAGACGCTTTAAATATATGCCAAAGGGGGGCATCAGAGGAGCCTCGGGGGGCCCAGGCGCCCCCCCCCGGCACGGCCCAGGGGGGCGCGCCGCCAGGGCGCGGCCCAGGGGGGGCGCGCCGCCAGGGCGCCTGGAGCCCTGGTGGCCCCCCCGGCTGTCCTTCGGGCGCACGGTAGTTTCTGGAACGCTGCTTTTTATATAATTTTTCTGGATTTTTCCTGGCAGTTCTCGTAACGTGAAAACCTGAAATACAAAAACAGCCGAAAACAGAACTTGGCACTGGGGTGCACTGAGTTAATAGGTTAGTCCAAATATGATCAAAAGTGTATGGAAGTGTATAAATATCATAGCAATATCACCCAAAAGAGGCATGGAGCAAGCAGAAATTATAGATACGTTTTGGATGTATCATGATTGATGGATTTCGGTCTACTTACTTTGGCGTACCGCCCATGCTTTGAACCTCAACCTTTCTTGCAATGTAATCAGCATTGGTTTGCGCACATGGTCCTGTCAATTGCCCAGCTGTAATTTGTTTACCTCACATAGTTGTTTTATCGTCTTTTGGGAGAGAGACATCACTAGTGAACATCATGAGACTCCGGTCCATATTACCATCATTGATCACATCCGCTATTTACTTTTCGCTTTTATTTACTATTGCAATTATATCTATTACTACTATCACTTGCGTTTAATCCTTTGTGAACTACAAGGCCAGAGGGATTGACAACCTCTCTGTACTCGTTGGGAGCAAAGTTATTTGTATCTGGGTGCAGGTCTACATTGATTGCTAATATCTGGCGTCGTAGCAGTTGACACCTTCTTATTGAACCTAGGAGTCTCTGGGGATTCGATCCTTGGTATCTTTGCCAAGGGAAAAACTTCCGCAACACTACATCTCACACCTTCCACTTGGGGTAACCAACGAGGGGCGAGAAGCCTAGCAAGAGTTTTTCTGGCACCGTTGCCGGGGACTCCACTCTTCAAGATAGGGGAGTTGCACGCTATCTTTTACCTTGGCTTTTAGTCTTGTTAGTTTACCTTTCAGTTTTTGCTTTAGTATCTTTTTATCGAAAATCACAAAAATAGTTATCTCGTTCTTTAGTTCTCATTATGTCGGGTCCTTTTGTCTTTGACGAGGCAGAAGTTCTCACCTTTAAACAAAGAGGTGGGGAAAGTTTGAAAGATGCCTGGTATAGAATTAATGATTCACAAAAAAGAGCCACCAAGAAGCAACCTACTACTATCCTGCTTAGAAATTTTTATGTTGGAATTACTTCTTGGAATAGGTTTATTCTAGATACTGCTATCAATGGGAATTTCCTAGAGGCCCCAGTTTGGGAGTCCCTTAGTATTATTGAAAATCTTGTTGGGAATCTCCCTGTTGTTAGCATTTGAGAGGACATCACCGTAGCTCACATTATGAAAAAACTTGAAAAGATAGAGCTAGAGATGACAAGCATTAATAAGATAAATGAGTTGGATCGTAAGATCCAAGGGAATTTGAATAGACTTGATAGCTCCATGCATAAAATTTTCAAAATTTTGGAGACCGTCAAATTCCATGACTTGGACTCTTCTAGGATAGACAAGATTGAGGATATCTTTGATACTCTAGGAACCACCTTCTCCTCAATCAAAACCAAAAAGGTAGAAACTCCGGCAAAGAAGGAGCCTAAGTTCGTTCACGTTCCAAAGGCTCCCCGCTCTAAAAGTAATCCACCTATTGCCAAAGGGGTTGAAACTGTAAAGACTTTGGAAGAAACACCTTTCTTTGATGAATTTATAAATGAATCTTCCCTTGACTTTTATCCTTTTGGTCTTCTACCTAGAAGTATCTCTATGAGGCCTTTATTTGAAAGTCCTTTTAAGACTAGTTGTATTATTGAAGAGCTTTTTGATGATCTTGATGATGGTTCAATTGATACAACTTGATCTATATGCATTATGCCTAGCTTAAAGGCATAAAAGAAAGCGCTTTTGGGAGGCAGCCCACATGAATAAATTTATTTTGCTTTTGTTGTTTCTTGATGTTGTTACTACTGTAGCATCATCATTGTATCTTTACTTTTCAATTTTGTGCCAAGTGTAGCCTCTGATTGCTAGAAAGTTCAAAAGTTGTGAGGTGCTGTCCAGGAAACAGATTCTGTCCTTGGATAGAAAAATTCGTATAAAATCACCAGATCATCTTTTTGGTCTGAATGTTTTCCACAGCGTGCTCTATATAATTGTCTTTCGTGCATCTGTTCTGAGTTTTTTGATTAGAGTTGCAGAAGTGCCCCGAACAAATCAATTACTACCTGCTGTTTTGTTTTTCACAGATTCTGTCCTGTTTTGCTTTTCCTTCATTTTGCAAACCAAGAGCTTTCTTTTTCTTTGCAAAAACCTTTTGGCAATCTTGAGAAACAGTAGACCTTCAAGAATATCTTTATTTCCAGCAAGGTACAATTATTTTATTATGGGTACTAACCTTGCTAATCAGATTATGATGAGTTATGTATGAAGGGAGTTTTCAAGTGTGCGAGGGAAGATGATAAAAAGATTCAGGAGTGTCAAGCGCTCAAGCTTGGGGATGCCCCCATGCACCCCCAAGAAATATCCAAGGAGACTCAAGCGTCTAAGCTTGGGGATGCCCCCGTGCATCCCCTTCTCCATCAACATTATCAGTTCGTCTTTCGTTCCACTATATTTTAATCACTTCATGTGTTATGTGCTATGCTTGGAGCGTCTTGCTTTTAGTTTCCTTTTTAGTTTTTCATAACGAGTCGGAACTCAGCTTTCTTTATGTGGGAGAGAAACACGCTCCACTTCTACCTAGAACATAACATAGAATTTTCATGTCTATCCTTGCTGTGTGTGTTCTTTGTCTTTTAATAGCTACTATCATGTTCAGCGCTTAGCTTTCATGCTTATCTTTTCAAAGAGCTTTTGTTTAGTTGGTTGCTTGAACTCTCTTTAATTACCATGCTCACCTTATTAAGAGAGTTTGCTTCCGTTGCATTGGTTGATATGTCTATGATAAAGATGCTACGTGTATGATGGCGCTTAGTAGTTCATGTTTTCTTATGGTTAGTCTCAAATAACTGGGTGGTTCCCAATGTGTTATTGGAGTACCAACATGATTTGTTTGCCTATGATGTGGTATGGTTTAGTAATATCTTCCTTCAAGAATCTATTCTGATTGACTTGGCGCATGCTCACGCATATTTAAGACTGTAAAGAAAGTCTGTCAAGCCTTGATGATCTTTTGTTTCTGAGTAGCGATATAACTACCATGCCTGATTCAATGTTGCTTTGTCGCTCTGCATGATTATGACCGTCATTGCTCTCTTAGTTGGTCGCTCCCAGTCTTTTGCTAACCTCCACCTGTACTAAGCGGACTGACTGCTTGTGCATCCACATCCTTTTAAACCAGTTATGCCATATGAGTCCACCATACCTACCTATATGTGGTATTTCACCGCCACTCCAAGTAAATTTACATGTGCTACCTTTAAAACCTTCAGTTTTTGCAATACATAGCTCATGGGAAAGTATCTTAAAAACTATTGTGGTAAAGAATATGTTGCTTATGTATCTTATTTTATTATAAGTTGCTTGCTGAGCGGTAACCATGTTTCTGGGGACGCCATCAACTATTACACTTTTGTTGAATATCATGTGAGTTGCTATGCATGTTCGTCTTGTCTAAAGTAAGGGTGATTTGCCATGGGTTGAATGGTTTGAGTATGCATATTGTTAGAGAAGAACATTGGGCCGCCAACCAAAGCCATGTATCATGGTGGAAGTTTTAGCTTGGACATTAATCCTCAATCTCTTATGAGAATATGCTTAGGCATTAAAGAGGAGTCCATTATCTATTTTCTATGTTGTCCCGGTATGGATGTCCTCAAGTTGAGATCTATCAAAAACGAGAAATCGAATGCGATCTATCTCCTTGGACCTTTGTACAGGTGACATAGAGGTACCCCTTTGTGACACTTGGTTGAAACATATGTAATGCAATGACAATCCATGGAAATCCGAGCTAATTAGGACAAGGTGCGAGCACTATTGGTATTTGATGCATGAGGCTTGCAACTTATAGGATGTCTTATGCATAACACATATGAAGTACTACTACCGTTGACAAAATTGTTTCTATGTTTTCAAAATAAAAAGCTCTAGCACATGAGTAATCCCTGCTTCCCTCTACGAAGGGCCATTCTTTTACTTTTATGTTGAGTCTCCACCTTCTTTCTTCAAGCACCAACTACGGAGAGCATGATTGTCATTCTGAGTGTAATGTGCATTGTCCCAAAGTAGCATTGTCTTTTGCATGATTGTGATATCGTTTATTTTGAAATCATTGTATCTAGTCATCACTTAAACCTTGGAGGTGCCCCTGCATTTATGTTTTGCTTCACTAAAGGGGGCAAGCTAGATATCACTTTATCATATTTGCACATCATGTTCATTGCAAATCTATTTGATGTTTAAGTATCATATTGTAAAACTTTCAGTCCTTTGTGATTTTCTCATGAGGAAACTTAATTACTACAGATTCATTGTCTCAGTAAGCTTTTGTCATATGACTATGAAAAAGTCCTATATGGTTAATAGCATGTCACCACAGAAATTATTCTTGTTACCATTTACCTACTCGAGTACGAGCAGGAATTAAGCTTGGGGATGTTGATACGTCCAAAACGTATCTATAATTTCTGCTTGCTCCATGCCTCTTTTGGGTGATATTGCTATGATATTTATACACTTCCATACACTTTTGATCATATTTGGACTAACCTATTAACTCAGTGCACCCCAGTGCCAGTTTCTGTTTTCGGCTGTTTTTGTATTTCCGGTTTTCACGTTACGAGAACTGCCAGGAAAAATCCAGAAAAATTATATAAAAAATCAGCGTTCCAGAAACTACCGTGCGCCCGAAGGACAGCCGGGGGGGCACCAGGGCTCCAGGCGCCCTGGCGGCGCTCCCCCCCTGGGCCGCGCCGGGGGGGCGCCTGGGCCCCCCGAGGCTCCTCCGATGCCCCCCTTTGGCATATATTTAAAGCGTCTCCCGAAACCCTTGAGGGAGGAACTCTTTTCGCGATCCCATCTCTGTTCCGCCGCCGCCGCCTCTTCCAAGATCGGGAGCACCAGGAGAACTCTTCCCGGCACCCTGCCGGAGGGGAGGATCACCACCGGGAGCCTCTCCACCACCATGGACGCCTCCCGGATGAGTTGTGAGTAGTCTCCCTTGGACCATGAGTCCATGACCAGTAGCTATGTGATGTTCTCCTCCCGTTCTTGTGCTTCACTAATTAGTCCTCGTGAGCTGGCCTACATGATCGAGGCACATATGTAATCCTTATGCTGTTGCTATGATGAGTTTGCTGGGATCCGATGGATTATGAGATTATGTTCAGATTGTGCTTGAGTAATATATTTGATCTACCTCTTTTATATTTATGTTCGTAAGTAATTCTTGTATGTTCTCCGTTGTTATTTATTGCTTTGGCCAAGTAGTAGGTAGTGACTCCAAGAGGGAACGTTATGCTTGATTGTGGGTTCATGCCCCTCGATGACTAGCTTGAGTGACAGAAACATGAGTCTAGGGGATGTGTTGTTGCCACAAGGGGGAAAACAACGGTGCTTGTGCCCGCGGGTGCAAGGATTGTTTACTTTACGCAAAGTTCTTTTAATGCAGTTGTCTGTTGCATTGAGTTTACACTATGGGTGGGACTCGCAACTTAATACCAGCGAGATGTTCTGGATAGATATCTCAAGGTGGATGATTAGTAGTAGATATTGATGGATTTCGGTCTACTTACTTTGGCGTACCGCCCATGCTTTGAACCTCAACCTTTCTTGCAATGTAATCAGCATTGGTTTGCGCACATGGTCCTGTCAATTGCCCAGCTGTAATTCATTTACCTCACATAGCTGTTTTATCGTCTTTTGGGAGAGAGACATCACTAGTGAACATCATGAGACTCCGGTCCATATTACCATCATTGATCACATCCGCTATTTACTTTTCGCTTTTATTTACTATTGCAATTATATCTATCACTACTATCACTTGCGTTTAATCCTTTGTGAACTACAAGGCCGGAGGGATTGACAACCTCTCTGTACTCGTTGGGAGCAAAGTTATTTGTATCTGTGTGCAGGTCCACGTTGATTGCTAATATCTGGCGCCGTAGCAGTTGACACCTTCTTGTTGAACCTAGGAGTCTCTGGGGATTCGATCCTTGGTATCTTTGCCAAGGGAAAAACTTCCGCAACACTACATCTCACACCTTCCACTTGGGGTAACCAACGAGGGGCGAGAAGCCTAGCAAGAGGTCGCCGAACTAAATCGGAAGCTCGAGGTGGCCAATGCGGATCTCGACCGCATCAACCGGCGTTTTGATGAAACGCAAGGTATGCAGATTTTTATTTAAATGTCAATAAGACTTAAGTGATTGGGTATGAGTACAAACTCTAACATTGTATTATGTATTACACAGTTGGCGCCGCTGAGCTCGAGGCCCTCAAGGGAGAGGTTGCCAAGGCCAAGGAGGAGGCCAAGGCGAACAAGGCGGCCGTTGATAAAGCGGCTGCTGATTTAGAGGCCGAAAAGGCGGAGTGCGAGAAGCACAAGTCTCGGGTGTCCAAAGTCGAGATCGAGCTTCAAGATGCCATCTGTAAGTGTGAGGCATCTGAGAAGACGGCTTCGGAACAGGCGACCGAGCTGTCTACGGCAGTAAAGTCTGCCCAGGATGCGCGAGGCGAGGCGCGCAATGCTCGTCAAAGATCGAGCAGGCACGACATATAGGATCTGGTAAGATATTTCTCTTACAGAGCATCTTCGGAGGGCGTAAGTATATTGGGCTGACATGATTGTGGAGTTCTCCAGGCGTGTTTGCTGATCTTCCAAGGAGCAGCGCGGACGCCGCCCAGTATTTCTGTGCCTTGGAGGGGAACAACACGGAGAAGCTGTTTTGGTCGCAGTTCGAGGCGCCAAAACATCCGATGCCCCTCAGCGACCAGATGAAGCAGTTGATCGAGCTACACAACATAGCGAGTTCGGCCATGAAGGACTTGTTAGTCCGGCTATGGCCCACTGAGCTAATCCCAAGTAGTTACTTCGGATTGGTGAAGCGGCTCGTCGAGGCGAGTCCGCGGGTCGACGCATTAACTCGGTCGCCTTGCATAGAAGGTGCTCGGATGGCCTTCACTCGCGTCAAAGTGCACTGGGCGAAGATGAACGCAGTGCATATAGCTACTGTTGGCCCGCCCGCAGGCAAGGAGCATCGGAAGCCGGAGAAGTACTTCAAGGACGCCATCGAGGGCGCCCTCCTTCTAGAAGGCTAGTGTTCGAAAGATGTTGTTTTTGATTAATTGTATCCGGATGTAAATACTATGCTTATGAATCCAGTGTATATAACTTTTGCGCTATTTATCATATCAGCGTATTTTTTCCTCCTGTGTGACTGTTTATCTTAAATCTGAAAGTTTCCAGTCATCGGCTTCAACCCCCAGGTACATAGTACTGGGGTGTTCGGTCATATGCAAATACACTCTTTATCCAACGTCTTGGTCCGTATAGGAGGTGTATGCGGAGCGAACCAGGTAACCAGACTATTCGGCGTTATTTCCTTCACTTAGTCGTAGGAGTTTGACAAGTGGGGTTAGGTACTAGCCCCTAGTGTGGATGAAGTATCCAATTGCACTTGGCTGGGCGAAAAAACCAACCCTTCGTATAACACGGGGTAGATCTCTATCGATCGTAGTATAAAACTAAGTCATCGGATTGCAGACCAGGTTCTCGCTGATCATGACAGTCAGTTTTCTGCTTTCTCTACTGAGGTACTTGACTGGACTAGCCAGAAGTACTATCGCAGTAGTTCTCCCTTTACACCCTAGCCGAACAATCGGGAACGTATGGGTAAGCACAGGAGTCGGGCAACCCAAATATTGACCGAAGACATGATTCGTAACTGATGCATATAATGCAAACATCCAGGACGCCGAACACTCCCTATAGGTGTTCGATCTTTTCCACATATACCAGGGTTGAATACAACCCGTGGTAATAAACCTTTATTGACACGGCACATATGGCAATCCGATGCGAGAAGAGAACATTCCACGGTGAATGAATAAAACTCAGGATATAATATGAATAAAATTATTCTATTAATATCCCTCTGTAGTTCGTGAAGCAATAGAAGTTGATATCTTTGGAATCTAAGAAGGAAATGTCATGAGCTATTGGTTGAGTGTGGGTGCCTCTCTTGGTATCTCACCTAGATTAAAACCTTGAACCCACGGACAAGCTGATCCCAAACCTCTCTTGGACAAACAACCACATTTCACCCAAGGAAATACATACACTATCCTGAGTACCCCTTCTATATTATACCTACAGATGACAACTCTTTACGAGTCTTTTCTCAAGGGCCCGGAAACCATCATGGCCCTGACTAGCGATCAGGATTAACCAAAGATCCTGAAGGACATGATGAAGCATATTCACCTTGAAGGAGATGTAGTTTACAAGGGTTATCCCTTCATGGAGAATGGAGTTGAACTTTGGTACGTGGAGCTACATGATACGTCCAAAACGTATCTATAATTTCTGCTTGCTCCATGCTTCTTTTGTGTGATATTGCTATGATATTGATGCACTTCCGTGCACTTTTGATCATATTTGGACTAACCTATTAACTCGGTGCACCACAGTGCCAGTTCCTGTTTTCCGCTGTTTTTCTATTTCAGGTTTCCCCCATATTAAAAGTGCTCCAAAATTCCAGGAAAAATATAGGAAAAATCAACGTACATGAAGCTTCGCGAAGAACCAAAGATGGGCCAGAGGGGAGCCAGGGGAGGCCCAGGCGGCCACCTGGCGCGGCCCCACCCCTGGCCGCGCCAGGGGGGCGCCTGGGGCCCCTGCTCCGCCTCTGGCTACCGCCCTTCGCATATATATCCCTCTCGTCCCGAAACCCTCGAGGACAGAACCCTTTTTCGTGATCTCGCCTCTGTTCCACCGCCGCAGCGCTTCCAAGATAGGGAGCATCAGGAGAACTCTTCCCGACACCCTGCCGGAGGGGAGAACCACCACCGGGAGCTTCTCCACCACCATGGACGCTTCCCGGATGAGTCGTGAGTAGTCCACCTTGGACCATGGGTCCATGATCAGTAGCTATGTGATGTTCTCCTCCCCTCTTTGCTCTTCATGGTTTAGACCTCGTGAGCTGCCCTACATGATCGAGGCACATATGTAATCTTTCTGCTATTGCTTTGCTAAGTTTGCTGGGATCTGATGGATTATGAGACTATGTTCAGATTGTGTTTGAGTAATATATTTGATTCACCTCTTTTATATCTTTGTTCTTGAGTAATTCTTGCATGTTCTCCATTGTTGTTTATTGCTTTGGCCAAGTAGTAGGTAGTAACTCCAAGAGGGAGCGTTATGGTTGATTGTGGGTTCATGCCCCCTGATGACTAGCTTGAGTGACAGAAACATGAGTCTAGGGGATGTGCTGTTGCCACAAGGGAGAAAACAATGGTGCTTGTACTTGCGGGTGCAAGGATTGTTTACTTTACGCAAAGTTCTTTTAATGCAGTTGTCTGTTGCTTTGAGTTTACACTTTGGGTGGGATTTGCAACTTAATACCAGCGAGATGTTCTGGATAGATATCTCGAGGTGGATGATTAGTAGTAGATGCAGATGGATTTCGGTCTACTTGCCTTGGTGTACCGCCCATGCTTTTGAGCCTCTACCTTTCTTTGCAGCATAGTTAGCATTGGTTTGCGCACATAATCCTGTCAATTGCCCAGCTGTAATTTGTTTACCTCGCTTTGCCATTTTATCGTCTTTTGGGAGAGAGACATCACTAGTGAACATCATGGGACCCCGCTCCATATTACCACCGCTGATCACACCTTCTATTTACTTCCTGTTTTTATTTCCTAGTTGCAGTCATAGCTATCATTATTATCTCTTGTGTTTGATCCTTTGTAAACAACAAGGCCGAAGGGATTGACAACCTCTCTGTACTCGTTGGGAGCAAACTTATCTGTATCTGTGTGCAGGTCCCGTCAACCGCTAAGTTTCTAGCGCCGTTGACACCTACTTGTCGACCCTCGGAGTCTCACGGGATTCGATCCTTGGTATCTTTGCCAAGGGAAATTTGCCGCTACGCTACATCTCAACCTTCCACTTGGGGTAACCAACGAGGGGCGAGAAGCCATCAAGCAAGTTTCTGGCGCCGTTGCCGGGGACTCCACTCTTCAAGATAGGGGAGTTGCACGCTATCTTTTATCTTTGCTTTTTAGTCTTGTTAGTTTACCTTTCAGTTTTTGCTTTAGTGTCCCTTACCAAAAATCACAAAAATAGTTATCTTGCTTGCTGCTGATATGGGTTCCATCGAGAACACCAAGTTGTGTGACTTCACTAGTCATAACAGCAATGACTTTATCTGCACGCCTATTGCTACACCTGCCACTTCAGCACCTTCTTATGAGATTAAACCTGCTTTACTGAACCTAGTTATGAAAGATCAATTCTCCGGTGCTGGAGATGATGCTGCTTTGCACTTAAATAATTTTGTTGAGCTTTGTGATATGCAAAAGTACAAAGAAGTAGATGGTGATATTGTTACGCTTAAGCTTTTCCCTTTCTCCATGAGAGGAGGAGCTAAAATCTGGTTTCAATCCTTGCCTAGGAATAGTATAGATTCTTGGGACAAGTGCAAGGATGCCTTTATTGGGAAGTACTATCCCCCTGCTAAAATTATCCAATTAAGGAGTAACATAATGAATTTTAAACAATTGGATAATGAACACGTTGCCCAAGCTTGGGAACGCATGAAATCTCTTGTCAAGAACTGCCCTACTCATGGTTTGACTACTTGGATGGTTATCCAAACTTTTTATGCAGGCTTGAACTTTATCTCGCGGAACTTGTTAGATTCGGCCGCGGGAGGAACCTTTATGTCAACTACACTTGGTGCTGCCACGAAGCTTCTTGACGAGATGATGACCAATTATTCCCAATGGCACACCGAACGCGCTCCAACAGGTAGGAAGGTAAACTCTGTCGAGGAGATTTCCTCCCTAAATGAAAAAGTTGACTTGATCATGTCTCTACTTTCCAAGCAATCTTCTATTGATCCTCATGATGTTCCTTTAAATTCTTTGATTGCTCAAGATCAAGTAGATGTGAACTTTATCTCTAGAAACAATTTCAATAACAATGCTTATAGGAGTAATTTTGGTTGCACCCCTAGACCGTTCCCCTCTAATTCCTACGGGAACAACAATGCTTATCCTAGCACCAAGAACTCCACTTCTGAACTAGAGATTATGCTTAAAGACTTCATCACTATCCAAAAGGCCATCAATAAGAGTGTAGAAGAAAAACTAGACAAACTAGATAATCTCTCTTCGAAGGTAGACAATTTAGCCCATGAGGTAGAGTTGCTTAAAATTAGAACTTCTCCTCTTGAGGAGAGGAAGACCACTCCTATGAATGCTATTCAAGTGCAAATTAATGAAAACATTAGGATGATGACTAAACTTAAAAAGAGATGGGCTAGAGAAAAGGAGGAAGAAGATAGAATTAAGAGCCTTCCTACCCACCACACTGTTGCTACTATTCAAGTTGTTGAGGATATCCAAACTCTTAGCACCCAATGCACTCCCAGTCCCATTGGACCTATTAATGGTGATGCTATGACCTCAACCGTAGAAGAAGAAACTCCTATGACCATAGAAGCTACCAAACAAGTGAGCCTAAAGGACACCACTACCACTTTACTTGATAGTAGTGACCTTGATTTTGATAATTGCACCCTTTCTGAAGTTATTGGTTTTCTTCACAAGATGTCTAGAGATCCCCACACTAGCACACTTAATCTTGCCTTCACGGAGCATATCACTAATGCTCTTATCAAAGCTAGAGAGGAGAAGCTTAGGGTAGAAGCCTCCATACCTAGAAAGCTAGAAGATAGTTGGGATCCTATGATTAAAATTAAGTTGAATAACTTCTCTTGCTATGCTTTATGTGATGTTGGAGCTAGTACCTCCGTTATGCCCAAAAGAATGTATGATATGTTTGAATTGAAACCTTTTGATCCTTGTTCTTCTGGTGTTCGTCTTGTTGATTCTTCCGTAAAGAAACCTTTGGGTAAGATCGACGATGTTCTTATCATTGTCAATGACAATTATGTTCCCGTTGATTTTACTATTATGGATATTGAATGTGAACCTTCATGTCCAATTATTTTGGGACGTCCTTTTCTTCGCACCGTCGGTTCTATCATTGACATGAAAGAGGGGAATATAAAATTCCAATTCCCTCTCAAGAAAGGGATGGAACACTTCCCTAAAAAGAAGATTAAGTTGCCTTTTGAGTCCGTTACACGGGCTAGCTATTCTCTTACTCTTGATAAAACTTGATCTTCTCTTTTTGCATCATGCCTAGCTTAAAGGCATAAAAGAAAGCGCTTTTGGGAGGCAGCCCACAACGAATTAGGTTTTATTTTGCTTTTGTTGTGTCTTGATGTTTGTTACTACAGTAGCATCATCATTGTATCTTTTCTTTTCAGCTTTGTGCCAAGTTTAGCCTCCGATTGCAAGAAAGTTCAAAAGTTGTGACGTGCTGTCCAGAAAACAGATTGTGTCCTTGGACAGAAAAATTCGAATAAAATCACCAGATCATTTTTTTGACAGCGTGCTCTATGCAATTGGCTTTCGAGCGTCTGTTTTGAGTTTTTTGATTTGAGTTGTAGAAGTGCCCCGAAAAAATTATTTACTACCTGCTGGTCTGTTTTTCACAGATTGTGTCCTGTTTTGCCTTTTCTTCGTTTTGCAAACCTTGAGCTTGCTTTTTCTTTGCAAAAACCTTTTGGCAATCTTGAGAAACAGTAGCTCTTCAAGATTATCTTTATTTCCAGTAGGGAAAAATTATTTTATTGTGGGTACTAACCTCGCTAATCAGATTATGATGAGTTATGTATGAAGGGAGTTTTCAAGTGTGCGAGGGAAGATGATAAAAGAAGATTCAGGAGGGTCAAACGCTCAAGCTTGGGGATGCCCCCGTGCACCCCCAAGAAATATTCAAGAAGACTCAAGCGTCTAAGCTTGGGGATGCCCCCATGCATCCCCTTCTCCATCAACAATTATCAGTTCGTCTTTCGTTCCACTATAATTTTATCACTTCATGCGTTATGTGTTATGCTTGGAGCGTCTTGCTCTTAGTTTCTTTTTTTAGTTTTCTTTAGCTTTGCTTGCTGTTCATAACAAGTTAGAACCCAACTTTCTTTGTGTGGGAGAGAAACACGCTCCACTTCAACCTAGAACACAACATAGGATTTTCATGCTTATCTTTGTTGTGTGTGTTCTTTGTCTTTCCATAGCTGTTGTCATGTTTAGCTCTTAGTTTTCATGCTTTTCTTTTTAAAGAGCTTTTGTTTAGTTGGTTGCTGAACTCTCTTGAGTTTTCATGTTTATCTTGTTAAGAGAGTTTGCCTATTGCACTGAGTTGTGTGTCTTAACTTAAAGTAGGTAATTGAGATTGCTATTTAATTTTTGTAGTAACTTGCAATAGTTTTGAGGTATTGCCATGAGTAATGTCTGAACTTTTGGTGTCAAGAGCTTTAGCCTATTAGTGATAGATGTCGTATTTTGGGCAATCCGTGTTTATTTTCGAAAACCTACAAAATAGTTGAGAACTTTAGCTACTAGATGGATCACTAATCTTTGGAGGGATCGAATATTAGAGTACACTCACGTACCATGAGTCGAGGATGCGCAAGGATAACCAAACCCCCATACACTCCTCCTCGGGGTACTTGTCTCTTTGTGAACCTCCTAATTAGATTGAGAGTTACCGATAATAAGTGCATGAGTTCTTCGGACTAATGTGAGTATTTGAAAGTTGACACTTCCACCTAGCCATATTTTTCTAGCCTCTTCGGTACCGTGCATTGCCCTTTCTCACCTCGAGAGTTGGCGCATACTTCGTCGGTGCATCCAAATCCTTGGCACGATACGCTCTGTCATCATAAGCCTCATTATATCCTTCCTCAAAACAGCCACCATACCAACCTATCAAGGCATTTCCATAGCCTTTCCGAGATACATTGCCATGCAACATCCATCTTCTCATGACTTGATCTTCACGTCATACATGCTTTTTGCTTGATCGATGAGCCTCATGCTAGTTGGGCCTTGCCCTAATCATTGCTACATGATGCGCTAGTATCATTGCATATCCTGCTACACTGGCAGAGGCATACATTTGCATACATCATGATAGTTTCATCTTCTTTATGTTGAGTACTTTTGTAAAGTGTGAAAGATCTTCTATACTTCTTGTAATACATAGAGTGTTACCCCTAAAGTGAGGAAAAGATCCCAAAGAGGACAAAATCAAAAGATCCCAAAGAGGAAAAATGAGAGTTAAATAGAAAGAGCCATTGAGGCCACAAAAAATAGAAAAAAATAGAAAAAAGAGAAAAAGAAATAAAAAGAGAGAAGGGGGCACACTACTATTCCTTTTGAGAGATCCACACTCGTACTCCATCTTATACCTTGTACTCCATAGAGATTATCATTCATGCATATAGCTATGTGGGGACCTTCACACTATAGAACTTGGCTTTTATATTCCAATGATGAGACTCCTCAAAAGAGCTCTAGGTCTTCTTGAGCGAGCAAGTTGGATGCACCCCCACTAGTTCCATTGGAGAGCTTACCTTAGCTCATATGTGCATCCGTTGCATGGCAATCCCTACTCCTCACATCATATCTATCATTTGGCTTTCTCACGCCTATGATTGTCCTCATTGATGTGTGCCTTTCACACCTTTTTTGTCTTCCCCCTTCATCATTTTTCTCTCTTTGCCATCCTAAGTGTCAACCTTCTTGCTTACGCTCATCCATTGCATGAGTGCTCAAAATATCGAAAGGGAGTGGATCATTTTGACTTGTACCTGGCTAGTGGTCTGGGGATGAGTCAAGATAAGATTCCAAAGAAGACCAAGTGTGAAACTTCAGTAGATTAAGTTCTCAACAATACAAAAACTATGTTTTACTCTCTCGTATATCCCTATCCCCTTTCTTGCACACAAACACCATTTGGAGACATTCGAGTCACGGACAGCGAGAGCTCTTGCACCTTTATGTTCTTATGTTGCCTGTTACAATGCTAATATAGACTCTGGCTTGTTATGACTTGAATTGAATTACATGCCTTGATTGCTTTACTTAAAAAGTTCTTATATGGTTGGTAGCATGTCACCACAGAAATTATGCTTGTTATCATTTACCTACTCGAGGACGAGCAGGAATTAAGCTTGGGGATGTTCATACGTCCAAAACGTATCTATAATTTCTGCTTGCTCCATGCTTCTTTTGTGTGATATTGCTATGATATTGATGCACTTTTGATCATATTTGGACTAACCTATTAACTCAGTGCACCACAGTGCCAGTTCCTGTTTTCTGCTGTTTTTCTATTTAAGGTTTCCCCCATATTAAAAGTGCTCCAAAAATTCCAGGAAAATATAGGAAAAATCAGCGTACAGGAAGCTTCACGAAGAACCAAAGATGGGCCAGAGGGAAGCCAGGGGAGGCCCAGGCGGCCACCTGGCGCAGCCCCACCCCTGGCCGCGCCAGGGGGGCGCCTGGGGCCCTTGCTCCGCCTCTGGCTGCCCCCCTTCGCATATATATCCCTCTCGTCCCGAAACCCTCGAGGACAGAACCCTTTTTCGCGATCTCGCCTCTGTTCCGCCGCCGCAGCGCTTCCAAGATCAGGAGCATCAGGAGAACTCTTCCCGGCACCCTGCCGGAGGGGAGAACCACCACCGGGAGCTTCTCCACCACCATGGACGCTTCCCGGATGAGTCGTGAGTAGTCCACCTTGGACCATGGGTCCATGATCAGTAGCTATGTGATGTTCTCCTCCCCTCTTTGCTCTTCATGGTTTAGATCTCGTGAGCTGCCCTACATGATCGAGGCACATATGTAATCTTTCTGCTGTTGCTTTGCTAAGTTTGCTGGGATCTGATGGATTATGAGACTATGTTCAGATTGTGTTTGAGTAATATATTTGATTCACCTCTTTTATATCTTTGTTCTTGAGTAATTCTTGCATGTTCTCCGTTGCTGTTTATTGCTTTGGCCAAGTAGTAGGTAGTAACTCCAATAGGGAGCGTTATGCTTGATTGTGGGTTCATGCCCCCTGATGACTAGCTTGAGTGACAGAAACATGAGTCTAGGGGATGTGATGTTGCCACAAGGGAGAAAACAACGGTGCTTGCACTTGCGGGTGCAAGGATTGTTTACTTTACGCAAAGTTCTTTTAATGCAGTTGTCTGTTGCTTTGAGTTTACACTTTGGGTGGGATTCGCAACTTAATACCAGCGAGATGTTCTGGATAGATATCTCAAGGTGGATGATTAGTAGTAGATGCAGATGGATTTCGGTCTACTTGCCTTGGCGTACCGCCCATGCTTTTGAGCCTCTACCTTTATTTGCTATATAGTTAGCATTGGTTTGCGCAAATAATCCTGTCAATTGCCCAGCTGTAATTTGTTTACCTCGCTTTGCTGTTTTATCGTCTTTTGGGAGAGAGACATCACTAGTGAACATCATGGGACCCCGGTCCATATTACCACCGCTGATCACACCTTCTATTTACTTCCTGTTTTAATTTCCTAGTTGCAGTCATAGCTATCATTATTATATCTTGTGTTTGATCCTTTGTAAACAACAAGGCCGGAGGGATTGACAACCTCTCTGTACTCGTTGGGAGCAAAGTTATCTGTATCTGTGTGCAGGTCCCGTCAACCGCTAAGTTTCTGGCGCCGTTGACACCTACTTGTCGACCCTCGGAGTCTCACGGGATTCGATCCTTGGTATCTTTGCCAAGGGAAATTTGCCGCTCTGCTACATCTCAACCTTCCACTTGGGGTAACCAACGAGGGGCGAGAAGCCATCAGTACACCTCCACCATATGAAAGGAGTTTTCCCAAAACCTATGGGTCAATACTTTTTCATCTCCCGAGTACCACAAACAACTTTCTTCGACTCTGTTCGTGAAGCTGCTATGGAGGCCATACGTCAAATTGGAGAAATACTTGAAGCAAGACGTCATCACACTCAGGGAATGCCTGCGTGGGGTGCACACAGAGATGATGGAGATGAAGCACACGGCCACCATGATGAAGCGAAAGATCGATGATTTCAAGAATCGCATGGCACAATTCCAGTGGGACTGAAGCATCCTTAGCTAGGACAAAAGAATAAAGATAGAAGGAATGCTTAATCATACCAAACTATGTGGATGGTAGCATCTGTAGTAAAGCACCTTTGAAAGTTGAGTGTTGAATAGTGGTTCAGGAAGTAATAAGAGTTTTGATATAAGGAGAATATGAATTACGGATGAACCAGTGCATTTTATTTAGTGGTACTTTACTGTGTGAATCCTGGACCCATAGAAAGTAAAATGCTGCTCCAAATAGCGGAGTTTGCACAAATAAGTTAGACTTTATTCATGATACGAAGCTTACCCCAAGGTTATGAAGTAAGTAAGTACAAATTGGATTTAAAGAGGGTGTAATGCTGGAATGTGGAGCAATAGTGACTCCAAGGATGAGTTAAGGATATACAAGTTCTGAAGTGGACCCATAAGCCGAGGACCTAAGGAGGCTACGTAATCACAAGGGAACCACGAGACTTGTCAGAAGTAATATGTTTCTGCTATAATGAAGCATGGCACTATGCCAGAGATTGTCCCAAGAAGAAGGAGACTTATGCTAAGTAGTTGAGTTGAAGCATGAATGGAAATGCAGTAGATTGTAATAAGTTGAGAATCAATGAAGTTAGCATCATGGTATTGATTTTGGATTTTATGAGTTGTTACTACATAAGTGATGAGTGAAGTCATGATGCATGGAATAAGATTTTGGAGAAAGTAGTGTTTTTCATTTTAAGGGTGGTAGAGACGCAACACCATTACCCGAATACAAGAGCTAGTTACATCAGACCTTGGAATAGATCAAACAAAGATGAGTCTGAGTAATTATATCTTAGTTTGTACCAACAGAAAGAAGGGATACAATACAGTTGGATGGATTTAAGAATGCTAGGAAGCCGGATGGAAGGATGATCCCTTACAACCCGAAGATGAGTTTATGGTCTACAAGTGATGTGATGGACCATAACTCACAGGCCCTAGGACCTGTCAAGAAGCAAGCACACTCTTGCTGTAAGAAAACCACTGGTAGAAGTTACGACTTTGTCAACAGACGATCTTATAGGTGTTTACGCAAACCCGAGGGTAGTGTAGAAATGATAGATGGTTGTTTGGCTTGCAGAATCAATGGAATTATTCGAACTTAGTTCGTAGATAAGAGAAATTCTGCAATGCTTGTGAGGATGGCCGAGTGTTAAAATGCGATATTCACTAAACCATATACAAGGTAATGATTTGGGTGCTGAATGGATTGATCACCATACCAACTTACTCTTATTATTGGCCTCTGTTATACGGGATGGTAAATCTGAGTGACTTACCCATAGTATAGAGACGACGATGTCAAAACGTTGTTTAAACCTTAGAATGGTATGACAATTTCCCCTTGTACAAGGCAATGTTGCCAACCGTAGGATATATAGTGAGAATGAAGCCCATACCCGTTTTATGCAAGGACCCAATCAAATTGTTTCATGACCACCTTGAGATATCGATATTTGTTTAGTATTGGCGCCAGACCTATCAGCTAGGAAGAACTAGTCTCAGAAGAACCTTACCAAGATGAAAGGACACATGAATGGAGGACAAAGATTAAGCCACTACTGGAAGAGCCCAGAGAGGGAATTACCCTGAAGATCTAAGAAGACCGACACCGTCAACCCAAAGAATGGAGTGCTTGAGTTTTGATGGAACCGTAACCTTGATTCTAAGTGTGGTAGCACACTAGGCCATACCAATCAAAGGATGTGTAAGGAAACTGACCCCGAACCCCAACCTATTTCTTGCTAGCCTCTCCGAATCTTGAGGACGAGATTCATTTTAAGAGTGGTAGGTTTGTAACATCCCAAAATTCTAAATTTTGGAATGTTATATTAGATAGATAGTTTTGATTGCTTGTGTGATGCATTGTGTGAAATTGAGAGAAATTTGGAACTTTTGGAAGTTAAATGAGAGGGAATGAAATGACTTTCCCAAACTTTCACTTTGCATTTTAGGATCAGCATGAATTCAAATACATTTCAAATACAAAACCCTAGAGAGAAAGTGACGTGACTTCTTCCATTTAATAAATGAAAAAGGGTTTTTGAAAAGATTTGAATTCTATTTTGGAAAATATTTCAAATTCAGAAACTTTATGCAACTCAATGATTTTCTCAAGAGAAGATAAAATGACTTCTTCAAATTACAGGAAATATGAGTTGGAAGTTCCTTTGAAGTATTTTATAATTTATTTTCAAATTTGAGTTATTTGGGTTTCATTATCAATTATTTTTCTCCAAAAATGAAATATATTGGAAACAGGGTAAAATGATTCCCTACAGTAGAAAATTGGAGAAAAATAAATTTGAAATGATTTTGGCATTTTTAAAATGATTTATATTGGATTTTATTCAACAGTATCATTATTTGATTTATTTAAATTTGTGAGGATTTTATTTGATGCTAGAAAAATGTTCATGTTGTAGAGTTTCTTTTTCTGAAAATTTTGATATATAATATGCCTATAGTATATTTTTATTTTATATGACTTTATACTATTTGTTGTCTGGAATTTTTTTTGTTAAAACAAACAACTTCTCGGGCCGACCGAACTGGGCCGCGCCCAGCCCAGCCGGCCCAAGTCGCTGCCGCCTCCGTCTTCGAGCTCAGGATGAAGTCTCCATCCAGTACGCCGCCTGCCACCGTGCTGCTTCCGGCCATCTCCGCCATGGCACCTCCTCCACGCCAACCTCGACCCTCCCTCCTATAAAAACGGCCGGAGCCCGCCCCCTCTCTCTCTTCTCGCTTCGCCCTCCGCCGCCGCCTTTCGAGCCGCCGCTACCATGGCAAACCGCCGCCGCCGCCGATGTAGGCTGCTGCCGCCGCCGCTGCACCCGCGCTGCGCCTCGCCGCTCGCCCCGCACCCCTTCGCCCTCCGCGCCGCTTGCCCGCGCCGCACCGCCGCCGTCGCCTCGCCACCGCCCCGACGCCACGCCGGAGCTCGCCGTCGGCCAGACTCGCCCCGACGCCACGCCAGAGCTCGCCGCCAGCCAGACTCGCCCCGCGCCCAATCCGCTCCGACCTGCTCCGCTAGCCATCGGTTGTCTTGGTCAAACTGCCAAACCGGTATGAACCCGCCGCTGTTTTTTTTCTCTTTTTAGTTTTCTATTAAAACCCTAGATTAGATCGGTTTATTATTGGGTCTTTTACATTTGTGTCCCTAACTCAAACCCACTACTCAGATTTGCCCCTAATTTTGAAGTGTGCTCAAATTTGCCCCTCCGCCGTCATGTTCCTTTACAAAATTACCCTTCCGAGCCGTTTCCGTCCAGTCAAAGCTCTTTGACCGGTATCTGGCCGTTTATTTGACATTTTTGCCCTTGTCTTCATGTGTCACTTACTAGTGGGACCCACTCTAAAAAATAAAATGAAAAAAACACTTTCTCTCACCCCCTCTCTCACCCTTACATGTGGGTACAAACTATAATAAAAAAGGAAAAAAGATAAGGACTATTCAAACTAGATATTGGGCCCACATGTCATTAGCTAATCAATATTTTCTGAAAATATTTTGTTTTAATCTGACTCAGCCGTGACGAGTGGGGCTACTTTGCTTATAGTATACCTAAAATGTCTCAATCAGAGGTTAGTAATGCTAGTGGGCCCATGTGGCTGTGGGTCAGGGGGATATTAGCGGGGTAATTAATGCTTAATTAAGGACCTCATCGGAGATTATTCGTCGGCGACAAAAAACCATGGCAGAGGTTCACCAGGAGGCCCCGAGGACGACGGCTGAGGTGCGGGGTAGCCAGCGCTGCCTCTCCCGCTTCCAGGGCTACTAGTAGGAGGGCACAGGGTGGCTAAATTCGCCAGCAGGAACGAGGCCAGCGGTGGCGCTGCCACCGACTCGGCAGGGATGGAGCTATGGCATGAAAACGAACGGGGAAGGAGAGGGGAGAGGAGGAGGGTATCACGACAGTTCTGGAGATGCACTCGGATCAGGCGGGACAACTTGTACGTCAACGAATCTGCGCCGGCGGTCTTCGATCGGAAGCGATGAAGAGGAGGTCGATTCGCTTGGCCTGGGCCGTCCTAGCCCGATTTCTTCGGTGGAGTGGTAGAGAGCATAGTGGAGGACGTGAGGGTCAGCGAGTTTTGGTCATTGGCCGCGCTAATGGCGCTCGGTGTCGAACACATGCTCTCAAGCGAACCAGTTATGCGATTGAGAGAAGGGAGAGCATCCAGAGAGAGGCAGATGATTCTGGGGGATGCGGCAGTCTTATCTCGCGGGATGGGGTCCAGTGGGAAGGAGGAGGTGGATGCCGACGGCTCGTGCCCACTGTCCAGTCGCCCTCGGTGCTACTGGCACGAGGTTGAAGATAACCTCGGCTCGGTTGGGCTAGGCTGGACCAGGCCTGTGCCACTGCATCATGGCCCAATCGCTACAGTAGCATTTCCTATTTTTCTGTTTCCTATTCGATTTGGACCCACGTGTAAGGACGCAAGGGCAAAAATGTCAAATAAACGGCCAGATACCAGTCAAAGAGCTTTGACTGGACGGAAACGGCACGGAAGAGTAATTTTGTAAGGGAACATGATGGCGGAGGGGCAAATTTGAGCACACTTCGAAATTAGGGGCAAGTCTGAGTAGTGGGTTCGAGTTAGGGACACAAATGTAAATGTCCCTTTATTATTAGGTTAGGATTTGTTAACGAACGTTCACCCGTTAGTTTATGAAAACGAACAAACTCGTTCGTTTAGTTCTATTAGCGAACGTTCGTTCGGTAGAATTTTTTTTCGGTTTAGTTTTCGGCCAGGGACCCATCTGTAATTATTTTATTTTACAGATTAGTCCCTAATCTTCAATCTATCACAACTTTTCACTCGTTGATCCAAATCCAACGAAACCAATGCCCACTTCTTCGTTATGATCCCCTCTATCCAGTAAAACAACTTAAATATGTTTTTGAAAGTTTTAAAATTTGAATTCAACTAGATTTGTTTCTAACTTCTTTTTTGTCATAAGTTGAGTTTCGTAACTCCGATTTAGTTGATTCTTTTTGCAAATCGAAGTTCTTGGCCTAAAATTTCTGATAAGACCAAATTCATTCAATTTTGGCACTGTTAGAAATTGTTTTCTGTTGCAAGAGTTATTCGTTTTTTTCGAAGATTTCTGAAGTGTTTTCTTCATTCTTTCCGATTTTTTGAGTGATTGCTTATGTGTGGTTACTATTGTTTGCTTACGATAGATTGATCGGAGTGAGACGAGTAGATCTATCATGAGTTATGAGTGTGAAGAATCTACATCATCAATACAAGGCAAGTTCATACTTTGATCATACTTTCCAATACCCAGTTTTCATTACATTAGTTCTATCCTCAAACACTTGCATGATTAGGATTGGTTACATAATATGATGCTTTGTAGTTCATGAGGTAGGAACCCAATGACTTGAGATCAACCCAAGGGAATATGCGCTTTGTTACTTATTTCTTAGCCATGCTCGTACACGTGGATTGGTATGTGAGATTCATGAAAGTTGTGAGATTAATATTTAACTAAGGGAAACTTAAGGTGTAAACGTTAATACACATCTGGGTGGATTGGTTGGGGCACCCTGGAGCACCCAGTGGTTTGCCCGGGCACTTGGAGAAACCAGTGTTTGCCCTAGGGGATCCCGAAGGACCCGTGTGATCACCCCATTGGAATGCCACCCAGGCTCAAAGGGATCAAATGATATTTTCATGCCTAGAAACTTCCATGTGTAGCCACAAGCCTTTATGGGCTCTGGCATAGTTGAGTATATTGTGTGACCTCTTTCCGTGGTAGACTAGCAGATGTAGCAGGTGTAGGTGTAACGGTCCACCCAGGGTTAAGAGTTAATGCTTCTGAAAGACTGTGTCTCGGTCATCCGTTTCTCAAACACAATGCAGTGCGAGAAATTAAACGGAGACGGTCGAGTCTTGTGGGGAAAAGTGCACAAACCTCTGCAGAGTGTACAAACTATTCATGAGTATCCGTGTCCACGATTATGGACATCTTTGAGTATCTAGAAGTGGATTATTTTATTGATGTCATCACTTGATCTAATAAAATTGTTGGGTTATTAATTTTGGTAACTTGGGGATTGAGATGGAGGAACCATTCTCAATATTGCTTAATTCAACTGAGTAGTAAATAAAATGCATTCCTTTGTGGTAGGGAAAAATCAGCTTTATGCAAAAACAACCTTACATCCTCCACCAGCCAAATATGCATGTAGTTGTAGGCATTGTTCATCATTACTTGCTATAGTGTGAATTTGCCAGTACATTCAATGTACTGACCTACATGGCTTCAACGTCTCATGTTGCAGGAATTATTCGACGAGTAAGTGTTACGTTAGGGTTGCGTTGTCTACACTCAACTTTGCCATTGGTGTTGATGGGAATCCACAACCTTGTTGTTACTTCCGCTATATGGATTTAGGTAATAGTATTTACGTTACTTTATACATGTGATTTACCTCTGTTATAAATCCTCGAGTACTGTGTGTGTCAGCAAACCAATCCAGGGATGACACTTAAGCACATAGACTTGATCCATTCGGGTCAGGTCGCTACATTAAGAAAAATGGCACTTGGCATATGTGTGTGGATTACACATATTTGAACAAAGCATGTCCAGCTGATCCTTTTGCTCTCCCCCGCATTGATCAGATTATTGATGCTACGACGGGGTGTGAACGTCTGAGCTTTTTGGATGCTTATTCTGGTTATCATCAGATCAAGATGGCAGTTATAGACCAGGAGAAGACAACTTTCATCACTCCTTTTGGGGCCTTCTGTTATGTATCTATGCCGTTTGGGCTCAAGAGTGCCCAGGCGACTTACCAGCGATGTGTGCAGAATTGCCTTCATGACCAGATTGGATGCAATGTTCATGCTTATGTGGATGATACTGTGGTGAAATCCAAGAAGAAAGAAACCTTGATAGATGATTTGAAAGAGACCTTTGACAATCTCCGGGTCTACAAGATGATGCTTAACCCAGCCAAGTGTGTCTTCGGTGTACCAGCAGGTAAGCTCTTGGGTTTTTTGGTTTCTGACAGAGGCATTGAAGCTAACCCGGAGAAGATCAAGGCCATCACTTCCTTGGCTAAGCCGGCGTGTGTCAACGATGTTCAGCGTCTGGCGGGTCGTATTGCGGCCTTAAGCCGGTTCATAAGCCGGTTGGGTGAGAAAGCTATACCACTGTACCAGATGATGAAGAAAGCAGATCACTTTGTCTAGAGTAACGCTGCTAATGAATCATTCGAAGCCTTGAAGAAACAGTTAGCTGAGCCGCTAGTCCTTGTTGCTCCTATTGGTAAGGAGCCACTGTTGTTGTATGTGGCTGCCAATGCCCGGGCTGTCAGAGTAGCTATTGTGGTGGAACGGAAGGAGTCAGGCAAGGAGCATCTGGTTCAAAGGCCGGTTTACTACATCAGTGAGGTGCTTATTGAATCCAAGCAGAGGTACCCACACTGGTAGAAGCTGGTGTACGGGGTATTCATGGCTAGCCGAAAGCTCAAGCAGTATTTTTTGGGACATCCTATCACCGTGGTCAGATCTGCTCCTTTAGGGGATATCATTCAAAATAGAGAAGCCACGGGTCGGGTCGCCAAGTGGGCCATTGAGCTTGGGCCTCATGGTTTGAAATATATGCCTCGCACAGCCATCAAGTCACAAGCACTTGTGGATTTCATCAATGATTGGACAGAGTTGCAGACGCCTGAACAAAAGCCGGATCACACATATTGGACCATTCACTTTGATGGGTCCAGGCAATTGGAAGGCTCGGGGGCTAGAGTTATCTTACCTTCCTCACGAGGTGCTAAATTCTGTTATGTTTTAAGATTGATATTCCCTTGTACTAATAATGCAGCTGAGTATGAAGCCTTGCTCCATGGTCTTCGGATGGCTAAGGAGATGAATCTAAAGCGGGTTAGGTGTTTTGGTGACTCATAGTTAGTGGCTCAGCAAGTTTCTGGCACTTGGGATTCTAAAGATCTGCTCATGGCGGCTTACCGATGCAAGGTTGATGCTATCGCAGGTCACTTCAAAGGTTATTAGGTGGAACATGTTGATCGCAGGAAAAATGAGGCCGTTGATGTTCTAAGCCGGCTTGGATCCCAGCGTAAGCCGGTGCCACCTAATGTTTTTCTAGATATCCTGCATAGCCCTTCAGTCAAGTTGCCTACAGAGGAAGATCTACCTATTCCTGACACAGAGGCACAATTAGTGGCGGCTCTTCACGCGATTCCTGATTGGACAATTCCATACTTGGCGTATATGACCCGGGGCGAGTTACCTGAGGATGAAACTTTGGCCAGGCAAATAACCCGGCGGTCTAAGTCAATGACCATTGTTAATGGAGAGCTGCATCATTGCAGTGTTACTGGGGCATTTCAACGTTGTGTTTCTCCTGAGGAGGGCCAGGAGATTCTTTGTGAGATTCATGCTGGTTCTAAGTCTCCTGTAGCCAAGGCTTTTTGTCATGGATTTTATTGGCTGACGGCTCATGCTGATGCAGAGGATTTGGTCAGTAAATGTGATGGCTGTGAGAAATTTTCATGCCAGGCTCATGTGCCGGCTCAAGAATTGAGGATGATTCCAATTACTTGGCCATTTGCAGTCTGAGGGCTTGATATGGTTGGGCTTTTTAAAAGGTCCAAAGATAAAAAGACTCACCTCTTGGTAGCAGTTGACAAGTTTACAAAATCGATCGAAGAAGAGACGGTTAGTTAGTGTAATACGGCAACGGCGGTTCAATTCATCAAAAAGGTGATTTTCCATTTTGGTTTTCCACATAGCATCATAACTGATAATGGCACTAATTTGTCCAAGGGTGCTCTAAAAGAGTTTTGTCAACGCGAACATATCCGGCTTGATGTATCATCAGTGGCTCACCCCTAATCCAATGGTCAAGCTGAGAGAGCCAATCAAGCGATACTGAGAGGCATCAAGCCCCGGCTTATGGTCCCTTTGAAGAGGACGTCGGTTGTTGGGTGGAGGAGTTACCCTCAGTACTATGGATCATTAATACTACCCCTAACATGTCCACGGGTTACACACCTTTCTTCATGGTTTACGGAGCAGAGGCAGTTCTCCCAAGTGACATCCGTCATGACTCACCCGTGTGGCGGCTTATGTTGAAGCTGATAATGAAAAGGCACGTTAGGATGCACTTGACCTATTGGATGAGGAGCGTGACCTTGCGGCGGCTCGTTCGGTGATTTACCAGCAGGATCTACGTCGTTATCACAGCCGACGGGTTAAGACCAGAACTGTTCAAGAGGGTGACTTGGTGCTCCGGCTTATCCAGGATAAAAAAAGATATGCATAAACTATCCCCACCTTGGGAAGGGCCTTTTATGGTCAGCAAGAATTTAAACAATGGATCATACTACCTTATCGATGTTTGAGACCACAAGCACTCACGCACGTCGGAGGAGGAGACTGCTAGGTGGCTTCTCACCCCTCGTTGGTTACCCCAAGTGGAAGGTTTGAGATGCAGTGTAGCAGAAGTTTTCCCTTGGCAATACCAAGGATCGATTTCCCTGAGACTCCCAGTTTCAACAAAAAGGTGTCAACTGCTAACGGCGCCAGATATTAGCAATCAACGTGGACCTGCACACAGATACAAATAACTTTGCTCCCAACGAGTACAGAGAGGTTGTCAATCCCTCCGGCCTTGTAGTTTACAAAGGATCGAACGCAAGTGATAATAGTGATAGGTATAATTGCAATAGTAAGTAAAAAGCGGAAAAGTAAATAGCGGATGTGATCAATGATGGTAATATGGACCGGAGTCTCATGATGTTCACTAGTGATGTCTCTCTCCCAAAAGACGATAAAACAACTATGTGAGGTAAACGAATTACAGCTGGGCAATTGACAGGACCATGTGCGCAAACCAATGCTGACTAAGTTGCAAGAAAGGTAGAGGTTCAAAGCATGGGCGGTACGCCGAGGTAAGTAGACCGAAATCCATCTGCATCTACTACTAATCATCCACCTTGAGATATCTATCCAGAACATCTCGCTGGTATTAAGTTGCGAGTCCCACCCATAGTGTAAACTCAAAGCAACAGACAACTGCATTAAAAGAACTTTGCGTAAAGTAAACAATCATTGCACCCGCGGGCACAAGCACCGTTGTTTTCCCCCTTGTGGCAATAGCACATCCCCTAGACTCATGTTTCTGTCACTCAAACTAGTCATCGAGGGGCATGAACCCACAATCAAGCATAACGTTCCCTCTTGGAGTCACTACCTACTACTTGGCCAAAGCATTAAATAACTACGGAGAATATGCAAGAATTACTTACAAACATAAATATAAAAGAGGTGAATCAAATATATTACTCAAACACAATCTGAACATAATCTCATAATCCATCGGATCCCAGCAAACTCATCATAGCAACAGCATAAGGATTACATATGTGCCTCGATCATGTAGGGCAGCTCACGAGGACTAATTAGTGAAGCACAAGAACGGGAGGAGAACATCACATAGCTACTGTTCATGGACCCATGGTCCAAGGGAGACTACTCACAACTCATCCGGGAGGCGTCCATGGTGGTGGAGAAGCTCCCGGTGGTGATCCTCCCCTCCGGCAGGGTGCCGGGAAGAGTTCTCCTGGTGCTCCCGATCTTGGAAGCGACGGCGGCGGCGGAACAGAGATGAGATCGCGAAAAAAGAGTTCCCGTCTCGAGGGTTTCGTGAGACGCTTTAAATATATGCCAAAGGGGGGCATCAGACGAGGCTCGGGGGGCCCAGGCGCCCCCCCCCCGGCGCGGCCCAGGGGGGGCGCGCCACCAGGGCGACTGGGGCCCTGGTGGCCCCCCTCCGGCTGTGCTTCGGGTGCCTGGTAGCTTCTGGAACGCTGATTCTTTATATAATTTTTCTGGATTTTTTCTCGCAGTTCTCGTAATGTGAAAACCTGAAATACAAAAACAGCCGAAAATATAAACTGGCACTGTGGTGCACTGAGTTAATAGGTTAGTCCAAATATGATCAAAAGTGTATGGAAGTGTATAAATAACATAGCAATATCACCCAAAAGAGGCATGGAGCAAGCAGAAATTATAGATACATTTTGGACGTATCAACATCCCCAAGCTTAATTCCTGCTCGTCCTCGAGTAGGTAAATGATAACAAGAATAATTTATGTGGTGACATGCTATTAACCATATAGGACTTTTTCATAGTCATATGACAAAAGCTTACTGAGACAATGAATCTATAGTAATTAAGTTGCCTCATGAGAAAATCACAAAGAACTGAAAGTTTTACAATATGATATTGAAACATCAAATAGATTTGTAATGAACATGGTGTGCAAATATGATAAAGTGATATCTAGCTTGCCCCTTTTAGTGAAGCAAAACATAAATGCAGGGGCACCTCCAAGGTTTAAGTGATGACTAGATACAATGATTTTAGAATAAACGATATCACAATCATGCAAAAGACAATGCTACTTTGGGACAATGCACATTACACTCAGAATGACAATCATGCTCACAGTAGTTGGTGCTTTAAAAGAAGGTGGAGACTCTCGAACCGTTGCTTTTCTTGGCAAGGTTGAAAACCCGTAGTCGGAAACAAAGACAAAACATGTACCAGAGCTCTTGATTTTAAAAACAGAGGTAATAATTTTTTTAGATCATGCATGTTTCGTCAACGAATGCTAGTAGACAACTCAATCACTTCTTGAGATGGACAAGTTTCGAGGAACGGCTCCCGAATGAGGACGATCACATCCTCTTAATCTCCTTTGTTTATCACTGCCAAAGTTTTCTGATTTCTCATGAACAAAGCGTGAAGGAGGGTTTGTTTGTTATATTATCTTTTTGAGCCGGGCGCACTCAATGCCAGTTCCTTCTCGTATTATGGGTTTGCACATTATACATGCAATCCCGGGGTGAAGCTTGTCCAACTTAAAAAGATCATGAATTAACCACTACTTCCTCATGAACTTACAACAGAGGCACAAAATAGGAATGCTTTTTTTCTTTGAATAATTTCGAGATGGTACATGCAAGTCTCCGTTAGGAATGGAAGGTAAATACCATGTAGGAAGGTATGGTGGACTCATATGGCATAACTGGTGTAAAGGAATTTGGATGCACAAGTAGTCAGTCCGCTTAGTACAGGTGGAGGTTAGCAAAAGACTGGGAGCGACCAACTAAGAGAGCAATGACGGTCATAATCATGCAGAGCGACAAAGCAACATTGAATCAGGCATGGTAGTAATATCGCTACTCAGAAACAAAAGATCATCAAGGCTTGACAGACTTTCTTTACAGTCTTAAATATGCGTGAGCATACGCCAAGTCAATCAAAATAAATTCTTTGAAGGAAGATATTACTAAACCATACCACATCATAGGCAAACAAATCATGTTGGTACTCCAATAACACATTGGGAACCCCCCAGCTATTTGAGACTAACCATAAGAAAACCTGAACTACTAAGCGCCATTATGCATGTAGCATCTTTATCATAGACATATCAACCAATGCAACGGAAGCAAACTCTCTTAATAAGATAAGCATGATGAATAAAGAGAGTTCAAGCAACCAACTAAACGAAAGCTCTTTAAAAAGATAATCATGAAAACTAAGAGCTAAGCATGATAGTAGCTATTGAAAGACAAAGAACACACACAGCAAGGATAGACATGAAAATTCTAAGTTATGTTCTAGGTTGAAGTGGAGCGTGTTTCTCTCCCACACAAAGAAAGCTGAGTTCCAACTCGTTATGAACAGCAAGCAAAGCTAAAGGAAACTAAAAAGGAAACTAAAAGCAAGACGCTCCAAGCATAGCACATAACACATGAAGTGATTAAAATATAGTGGAACGAAAGACGAACTGATAATGTTGATGGAGAAGGGGATGCACGGGGGCATCCCCAAGCTTAGACGCTTGAGTCTCCTTGAATATTTCTTGGGGGTGCATGGGGGCATCCCCAAGCTTGAGCGTTTGACACTCCTGAATCTTTTTATCATCTTCCCTCGCACACTTGAAAACTCCCTTCATACATAACTCATCATAATCTGATTAGCGAGGTTAGTACCCATAATAAAATAATTGTCCCTTGCTGGAAATAAAGATATTCTTGAAGTTCTACTGTTTCTCAAGATTGCCAAAAGGTTTTTGCAAAGAAAAAGCAAGCTCTAGGTTTGCAAAATGAAGGAAAGGCAAAACAGGACAGAATCTGTGAAAAACAGAACAGCAGGTAGTAGATGATTCTTCCGGGGCACTTCTGCAACTCTAATAAAAAAACTCAAAACATATGCACGAAATACAATTATATAGAGCACGCTGTCGAAAAAATTCAGACCAAAAAGATGATCTGGTGATTTTATACGAATTTTTCTATCCAAGGACAGAATCTGTTTCCTGGACAGCACGTCACAACTTTTGAACTTTCTTGCAATCAGAGGCTATACTTGGCACAAAATTGAAAAGCAAAGATACAATGATGATGCTACAGTAGTAACAACATCAAGACACAACAAAAACAAAATAAAATTTATTCATTGGGCTGCCTCCCAAGCATCTTTCAAACTTTTCCCACCTCTTTGTTTAAAGGTGAGAACTTCTGCCTCGTCAAAGACAAAAGGACCTGACATAATGACAACTAAAGAATAAGATAACTATTTTTGTGATTTTCGATAAAAGATACTAAAGCAAAAACTGAAAGGTAAACTAACAAGACTAAAAGCAAAGGTAAAAGATAGCGTGCAACTCCCCTATCCTGAAGAGTGGAGTCCCCGGCAACGGTGCCAGAAATTGCTTTGCTAGGTGGCTTCTCACCCCTCGTTTGTTACCCCAAGTGGAAGGTTTGAGATGCAGTGTAGCAGAAGTTTTCCCTTGGCAATACCAAGGATCGATTTCCCTGAGACTCCTAGTTTCAACAAGAAGGTGTCAACTGCTAACGGCGCCAGATATTAGCAATCAACGTGGACCTGCACACAGATACAAATAACTTTGCTCCCAACGAGTACAGAGAGGTTGTCAATCCCTCCGGCCTTGTAGTTTACAAAGGATCAAACGCAAGTGATAATAGTGATAGGTATAATTGCAATAGTAAGTAAAAAGCGGAAAAGTAAATAGCGGATGTGATCAATGATGGTAATATGGACCGGAGTCTCATGATGTTCACTAGTGATGTCTCTCTCCCAAAAGACGATAAAACAGCTATGTGAGGTAAACGAATTACAGCTGGGCAATTGACAGGACCATGTGCGCAAACCAATGCTGACTAAGTTGCAAGAAAGGTAGAGGTTCAAAGCATGGGCAGTACGCCGAGGTAAGTAGACCGAAATCCATCTGCATCTACTACTAATCATCCACCTTGAGATATCTATCCAGAACATCTCGCTGGTATTAAGTTGCGAGTCCCACCCATAGTGTAAACTCAAAGCAATAGACAACTGCATTAAAAGAACTTTGCGTAAAGTAAACAATCCTTGCACCCGCGGGCACAAGCACCGTTGTTTTCCCCCTTGTGGCAACATCACATCCCCTAGACTCATGTTTCTGTCACTCAAACTAGTCATCGAGGGGCATGAACCCACAATCAAGCATAACGTTCCCTCTTGGAGTCACTACCTACTACTTGGCCAAAGCAATAAATAACAACGGAGAACATGCAAGAATTACTTACGAACATAAATATAAAAGAGGTGAATCAAATATATTACTCAAACACAATCTGAACATAATCTCATAATCCATCGGATCCCAGCAAACTCATCATAGCAACAGCATAAGGATTACATATGTGCCTCGATCATGTAGGGCAGCTCACGAGGACTAATTAGTGAAGCACAAGAACGGGAGGAGAACATCACATAGCTACTAGTCATGGACCCATGGTCCAAGGGAGACTACTCACAACTCATCCGGGAGGCGTCCATGGTGGTGGAGAAGCTCCCGGTGGTGATCCTCCCCTCCGGCAGGGTGCCGGGAAGAGTTCTCCTGGTGCTCCCGATCTTGGAAGCGGCGGCAGCGGCGGAACAGAGATGAGATCGCGAAAAAGAGTTCCCGTCTCGAGGGTTTCGGGAGACGCTTTAAATATATACCAAAGGGGGGCATCAGACGAGGCTCGGGGGGCCCAGGCGCCCCCCGGCTCGGCCCAGGGGGGCGCCACCAGGGCGCTTGGGGCCCTGGTGGCCCCCCTCCGGCTGTGCTTCGGGTGCCTGGTAGCTTCTGGAACGCTGATTTTTTATATAATTTTTCTGGATTTTTTCTGGCAGTTCTCGTAATGTGAAAACCTAAAATACAAAAACAGCCGAAAACAGAAACTGGCACTAGGGTGCACTGAGTTAATAGGTTAGTCCAAATATGATCAAAAGTGTATGGAAGTGTATAAATAACATAGCAATATCACCCAAAAGAGGCATGGAGCAAGCAGAAATTATAGATACGTTTTGGACGTATCAGAGACCCACCGGCTGTGGAATATTGCTCATCTTCGGCCTTATTACATGTGAGTTACCGACTCTCGTGGCGTACAAATCCTCACAATGTATATATGATGATGGTTATAATAAAGTTGGCATCCCTGATAATTCAGGGCCTCGGTCGTTTCATTTATACTAATAATGAGTCTTTGTTTCATATGATTACTTGGGGGCTTCTCGCTCAATCGAGCATAGCTCTGAATACCCTATTCCTCCGGCTTGTATGCCAGGAATAAAATGTTACTTGGGGGCTCTCTGTCAAATACACAAATAGTTTTCTGACCCTTGTAATATGCTTGGAAGCCAGGCTTGGAAGCCAGGTGTATGCACCTAAAAACCCGGGTTAGCTTGCCTTTTTAAGTTTGCCACTCCGCCCAGATTGACTGGAATGACCCGCCGTACTTTGACAAGTCAATGTTATACAGACCCAGAACTTGTCAAAGTTAAAATGACGATTGGTCATGTGAGGTCCGGCTTATAAGGTTGAGTGAAGGTTTAACCCAGTGGCTGTGCGGCCCTTTGAACGCACTTGATTTTAAGGTTTGGCAGCCTATGAAAGCCTTATTTTTTGTCTTTTGATTTATACTTGATTTGAACATTTTTTGAGCTTCATCTCTTGTGACATGTTAATACATGGTTCGAAGCCAATTAGGGCTCTGATGCCTTATGATTCATATATGAATTGATCCGGAGTTTATTAACCCGGTCTGGCTTTGGATGTTAAGTCGCTAGTGCATGATGGATATGTCCTTTCAGTACTGGCTCTAAGCTCTGGGATATTACCCCTCGCTGCATACGGCATTGTAAGTCGGCGGCATATGTCAATTGAGCAGGACGTTGTGCGCTCAATCTTTTGGGTTGTAGCCCTTACTACGTGGGTATGGTAAGCCAGCAGTGTGAATAAACATTACAGGTATGATATTTTACAATTATGTAAGGTTATGATTGAACCGGCCCTGGTTATGGACTGTTTTTGTTCACCAATGCTTTTTATAGGGTATTGTGACCCGCCCAGTGGTAAACCGCCAGGGCACTTGTGATTCGCTTTGTGTGCAGGTCAAATAATAAATCTAGCATACATAGTTGATGAAATCATGAACATAAGTGGCCGAGCTTCAATTGGTAAAATGGCAGTGTCGTGCAAAACAAAACATGCGCGATGGCATGATCGATCAAGAGTTTAACTAGCCTATTATAAGGCATCTGATGGCCGACAAAGGATAAATGTTTTGATGTCAATACAACGAAGTATGACGGTCAGTAAAAGCAGCTTATGATTGTGGACGGGTTGAAGCCTCCGGTCCATCCTACGCCTCTTCTTCATCTTCAGTTCCTTGGTTATCCACCAGCTGGAAGTCAGGCGTAGCCCAGTTGATACCGGTCAACGCTCTAAATACAGCTTCATCATCAATGAGGTTTGATGGACCAATGTTAGGAGCGAAAGTGTGCTTACAAATCGACGGGATGAGATCTGTTGTCAGATGAACCGAAGCTTTCACCTTTCTATTTTCAGTATCGTAAGCCGCCTGATATGTGGCAAGGTTGGTCTCGTCAGCCAGCTAACTTTCCAAAGGACACATTGCTCTTGCTATTTCGGCAAAATCATCAACACTGAAAGCAGATCCATCTTCTTTTACACTGGGGCAGCCATTGGCCAAATCTTCCGGGTCAAGATCTGCCAGCCATGCTTTCGACCGGCTTAAAGCGGTTAAGGCACCGGCTCTAGCGGCTCCCCGTTTCAAATCGTCAATCCTTTGAGGCAACATGGATAACTTATCCAAGGTGTCTTTGATAAGTGGGGAGGGAGTTTCTTATGCATCGCAACGGCAATGGTACATTGAGCACCAGTATATAATTGTTCTACAAGAGTGTAGAGAACCTTAAGCTGAACGCGCATGTCTGAGCCCAACTTCGCGCTCCGCGAACCTACATCAGAAAAATTATGAGTAAGTCGGCATGATATTCACAAGGTTATTCTTAAAGTACAAGGGAGACATATTATTCCTACTTACCATATATGGCTGATGACATGATATTAATCTATTCCTTTAAGCCGGATAGCTCTTCAGTCACCGGCTTAAGTGTCGCTTCAGCATCATCAGCTCTCTTCAATAGATCCACCCTTTCAATCTCCTAGCCAAATTTTTCATTATTGAAGTCTTGCTTCAGCTGTTCCATATTCTCCAAACCAGTTTTTAATGCTATTTAGCCTTGGACGTCTTGGCTTGCTGTGTTTTCAAGTTGGCCTTAAGATCTTTCAGCCCAGCATCTTTTTCGGTCAGTTCAGCCTGTCATATATGCAAACATGGAAGGCGGTATGATCATGATGATTTGAAAAGTCCCAAGTACAATACAAGTATTATAATTGGCACTTGGGGCTAATGCATACTTGCTTTGCGAAACTTTCTGAAAAGTCCCAAGCACAATACAAGTACTCCCTCCGTCCCAAAATAAGTGACTCAAAAATGACTTAATTTTTTACTAAAGTTAGTACAAAGTTGAGTCATTTTTGAGTCACTTATTTTGGGACAGAGGGAGTATTATACTTGGCACTTGGGGGCTAATGCATATTGCTCTTTTTTGAGACAGACTCAACTGCTGACCCGAACAAATGATATGATCCGGTTTATAAAGTCTACAAGCTGGAGTATTGGTTTTTGGTAGGATGATTAGTCCCAATTTATTCATGTCTGATTAAGCCGACCCTTGGGAGCTACACATGCAAAGTTAAAGTGTCGATATCATAAGTCCCAGTTCATGTTTGAAAGCATAAACCGACCCTTGGGGGCTACTGCAATTGATCTATGCAACTATTGAAGTTTATAACACATTCTATTCTATCATGTCCAATAAACTTAGCGGCTAAGGAAAGTATATTCATATAAAAAGGAGTGGCGGCATCTACCTCATAACGCTCCTTCATCAGATTTATCAAGCCGGCTTCGAAGTCACGGCTGGTGTACAGATGGTTCAAATAACCAGAGTGGATGTCGCGGGCACTGAAATGGGTGTAGCTCTCTAAGTTTACCTTCCATTTGCCTTTGTCTTTATCAGAAAGTTCTTCCTTGGCAATATGCTTACACAAGACAGTAGGCTAACCCGGAGCTGTGAATCCACTTCCAATGACAACAACATCGGCATTCTTTTCCTCAGCGGACTTGATTGGGCTTGGTGGCTTAGAAATAACCGGCTAAGCGTGCATATGGTCTGCGGAGGCTTCATGGTCTTGTGGTGGTGGATCATTGAGAGCAGGTTCAGCAACTGAGTTGGAAGGTTCTGACTTGTTGCTTTTCTGGTTCAGACGGGATGGGATCATCGGCCGGTTTATTCAGCTTTGCCTTTTTACTGGGTTTAGCTTGGCCCCTGAAAATAAAAAGCATAAGAGGTGAGTATAATGATCAGACATAAGGTTTAAATGATTGAATACTCTTACCCAGGTACAGTCTTGAAAGCTGGAATTTGAGTTCCCATTGACTCGCCAGAGGAGGAATGTGAAGTCCTCTGATAGTTTGAATCAGACGGGTTAAGAGGTTGTCTGAAAAGACCCGCCTTAGGATAAAATATGTCAGAAATATGAGAGACCTCTGGGCGGCGTTTGCGAACCGACGTGTTTGGTAAGCCGGAAGAAGTAATTACACCACCGCTATGCTGGGTGGTACGGCGAGCTTCGAATTGTTGTTTCTTCAAAAGAAAGTTGGGATCCAAGTGAGCTAGAGGGTGAGAAAATCTTACTTTCTGGCTTGCTTGTCGGGTTTTCTTTGTTGGCGGAGGTTCTGAGCCGGAGGGAAGAATAATTACCTCTGCGTCATCTGCGCGGCTTGGCTCTGCGTCGTCCTGGTAAAATCATTGTCAATGAGATGTTCAAAAAATGAGCCAAGAGAGTCAAGTTCTACCTCCGACTCATCATCATCAGCATCATCAATGTCATCATCTAAGTTTAATTTGGCAGGTTTGGTAATCCTCCTGGTAGGTTTCTTGGTGGCTTTGGATTTTGTGCAAGCCGGTTTGGCCGGCTTGTCTTGCGGCTTCTTTTTCCAAAATGAAGAATCACCCTAGTAATGTTAAAAAGATCATGAGTGGGCATTGATTAATGCAAATATGATTGAGCAGAAGGTATGCAACACTTACAGCTGGCGGTTTATTGAAGGCGCTGAAAGGACCAAGTCCTATTTTGCTGCATTCTTTTAAAGGTTCGTTCAACAATTTCTTTGTGGATTCTGTAACTTCTGCATCAGACAGTTGAATGTCACAGTGGCGCTGGGGATGTTTTACATCACCAGTATATTCACACATTAAGCGAGAGCGGCGACTTAATGGCAAGAAAGTCCAGGATACCCATCATTGGACAAGGTCAACGCCAGTTAAGCCGTTGGCCATAAAGGCTCTGAGCTTCAAAAATGACGGTGCGTACTTGGCCCGTTCCTTCGCACTAAGCCATGAGGGGAGTGGATGTGTGCTGCTAAGTCGATGATCGCGATAACCCGACAGAGGATTCTCGTCGGCTGGAGATTTGTCTTGACAGTAAAACCAAGTTTGGTTCCAGTCTTTGGGATGACTATGGGGCTTAGCATGAGGAAAGCTGACTTCTTTCCTCTTTTGAGTTGAAACCCCACCAAGTTCGGTGTTGGGCCTGTCAACGAACTTTGTCTGACGGTTTAAGTAATAAAATTCTCTGAATAAGTCAACCATGGGGTCCTCTTGAAGGTAAGCTTTACAGAATACTTGGAAGTTGCAAATATTGGATACATGATTGGGTCCGATATCTTGGGGGTGAAGCTGCAAAAAATGAAGCACATCGCGGAATTTTTTTTGAACCGGGAGGGGTAAACCCTCGCTGCAGGTGATCAGCAAAAACAATCACCTCTCCATCCTTAGGTTTTGGAGGACATTCTTCACCCGGGTCCCTCCAATGTATGTCCATTTTCTAAGCAAGACGCCAATGGTAACGAAATTATTGAGATATTCTTTAGTGACCCGAGATCGGATCCAGTTGCAAGCAGAGTATGTCTTAGCCATTTTTTCAACACTAATCTTAAAGAAAGATTATACCGGCTCAAGATTATGTAGTTAAGTCGGCTGAAAGGTTTAAAGGCAGACAATAATGAAGCATGCAGAAGTGTTAGATCGAAGATTGAAGATGAACAACTAGCGGCTTAAGAGGGGACTAATGGTACCTGGCGGGTTATTATTTCTGAGTTAAGCCGCCCGCTCAGTTATTGAAAGACAGATTTGGGAAAGGAAAAATTGCTAAGTATTGAAAAACAGATTTCACATATTGATGCTATGATTTTGGATCTACGGCGCGTCAGATAATGAAAAATATTTATACCTAAAGTTACAGTGCTTTAGCAGTTCATATGTCCAAATTGGATTTCTTATGCAATGGAGATGTTCCTGTTATCTAGAATGAATACTACAGTTGTCTTTGTGGAGGAAAAATACAAAAATTGGATTAAAATCCCAAGAGGTAGTAGATAATAAAGAATGGCCGAGATGAACTCCGACGAACTCGTCAAAACCCTAATGGGATCTATGAGAAAAGGAAGGAGGAGAACTCACCAGAACTGTTGAACAGTGGAGTCGCGCAGACAAACTCTGGTCGATTCAGGTTGATGCAGCGGCCGTTGTTGAGGCAGTTGCGGCAAAGGTCGACGGCGACGGCGGAGCTCGAGTGCTGAAGCGACGCGAGGTATAAGATAGACGAGGAGGCAAGGGGAAAGTGAAAGAGACCCCTCGCCCTATTTATAACTCCAAGAGGATAAGTGGCATGTGCGGGAATCGAGGAGGCCGAAAAATGGATGTATAATGGTGCAGACGCCTCGATTTTTGGACGATCATTAAAAGAGAATATATGATTAAGATTTGGGCTTTGTAAAATATTAATGACATGTGACGTCACAACGGGTTACCACAATCCTAGGAGATGATGTCACGACAGATTACAGGGCCTCGCAAAAGCAAATGAAGAAGAATCTTTTCTGAGTATTGAAGATTGATATGAACAAGTTCAAATCAACCTGGGGCCTAATGTTGGGGATATAGCTATTGGGTATAACCCAGCCAGGAGGGGCCGGGTTAGGCCGATGGCGGTTCACCAAGACAGCCCATGAAGATATTAAAGATGGCGGTTCATGAAGATAGCCCATGAAGATATTGAAGATGGCGGTTCATGAAGCAAGCTTGCTAAGGACCTGAAGCCCAAAGGCGACTTAAGGCCAATAGGTGTAAACCTCCATGTATGTATGACTTGTATTGTAAGGCAAGAATAGTTAATCACCGAGCCGGACACATTGTGTATGAGACGGCCGGGACTCTATGAACCGACGGGCGTCAACCTGTGCATATAAAGGGACGACCCGGTGGCGGTTTAGGACAAGAAACAAGAGATCGAAAGCTAGGTCAAGCGTATTCGCTCCCTGGTAATCGAAACCTACACAATACCACCTCAAACTGGATTTGGCTTTTACGTTCACCACGAGGTGCCAAACCAGTATAAACTCTGTGTGTCCTTTGTTCGGATTAACCCCTTTAAGCTAACCTCGGCGTGATGGCTCCATAACTAAGTCATTACTCTAGGACATCTGCCGTGTTAACCCCACGACACTGTGTGTTAATGCTTTGTTCCGGTTCTCTTTTAAAAGGAGGCCTTAATATCCCTTAGTTTCCAACATGGACCCCTCTGCCACGAGAGGGTAGGACAAAAGATGTCATGTAAGTTCTTTCCATGAGCATGTATGACTATTTACGAAATACATGCCTACATTATATTTAAACTGGAGCTAGTGCCGTATCGCCCTAGGTTATGACTGTCACATGATCACCAAATCAGCGATCCAATACCTACGAATTTATCCTATGTTGTTCTTGCTAAGTTACTACTGCTATCGTTACTGCTGCACTTGCTACAAAACTATTGCTATCACTGTTACCGTTACTGTTGTTGTTGCCACTACTATCAAAACTATCATATTATTGTGCTACTGATCACTTTGATGTAGATAATTAATCTCCAGGTGTGATTAAACTGACAACTCAGCTGCTAATACTTACAAATATTCTTTGGCTCCCCTTGTGTCGAATCTATAAATTTGGGTTGAATACTCTACCCTCGAACACTGTTGCGATCCCCTATACTTGTGGGTTATCAAGACCTTTTCCTGGCGCCGTTGCCGGGGAGTATAGCTATATTTTTTGAGTCACTTGGGATTATTATCAATATAACACTATGAAGAATCTGAAGGATGCTAATACTAAGATTTATCCCTCTAAGACGAGGGAAGGTAAGGAACTGCCATCCAGTTCTGCTTTAGATTCACCTTCTGTTATAAGTAAACTTGCAACACCACAACATGCTATTACTTCTGATATGTCGCAAGTTATTGATGATGCTACTTCTGCTATGAATGATACTTATGATGATGCTAGTACCTTGCATGATGATGATGTGCCACTTGGTGACTTTCTTGATGAAAAAATTACTAGAGTAAGACAACATGATGTTGAATCTAATGATGAGCTTGAAACTGAAATTTTTGAAACATCTGCTAGAACTAGCCTTCTTAGATATGAATTGCCTAAGGTACCCGAAGGTTATGTTATGAGTGAGGAAACAACTAGAGATATTCTTGCTTGTAATGATAGAGATGATCTAGACAAATTAGTATGCAAGTATAAAGAAAAGTCTCTGAATGCTAAAATGAAATATGATCCTAAGTTTGCTACCTCACCTATCTGTATTGATGATAAGGATTATGAGTTCTCTGTCGATCCAGAGTTAATCACTTTGGTTGAATCTGATTCTTTACATGGTTATGAAACTGAAACTGTTGTGGCACATCTCACTAAGCTAAATGACATAGCCACCGTTTTTACTCATGATGAGAAAATCCGTTACTACTGTATTCTCAAATTATTTCCGTTCTCATTGAAGGGTGATGCTAAAGCTTGGTACAATACTCTTACTCCTGGTTGTGTGCGTAGTCCCCAGGATATAATTTATTACCTCTCTGAAAAATATTTTCCTGCTCATAAGAAACAAGCTGCCTTACAGGAAATATTTAACTTTGTGCAAACTAAAGAAGAAAGTCTAGCACAAGCTTGGGGGAGGCTTTGTGAGTTACTTCATGCCTTGCCTGATCATCCTCTTAAGAAAAATGAAATACTTGATATCTTCTATAATGGACTAACCGATGCTTCTAGGGACTTCCTAGATAGTTGTGCTGGTTGTGTTTTCAGGGAACGAACCATTGGACAGGCTGATATTGAATAACATATTGAAAATTTATGATGATTGGACTCTTCCTGAACAACCGCCTAAGACTACTCAGAAGAAGAGGGGTATAATATATCTCAGTCCTGAAGATATGCAAGAGGCAAAGAAATCCATGAAGGAAAAAGGTATTAAAGCTAAAGATGTTAAAAATTTACCTCCTATTGAAGAAATACATGTGCTTGATGCACCACCTCCGCCTAAGGTGGTAGAGGTAAATTCTCTAACGAAATTCAATGACAATGATAACCCTCACAATATGCACCCTAGCCAATGCCTTCATGAGTTTGAAAATTACATTGGGAAACAAGATCACTTCAATGCAAATGTTATGAAACAATTGAAATACAATTCTAATATGATTGCTCGCTTGAGTGACTTGTTATTTAGAATTTCAAATGATGTTCGAGGTGCAGGAAAACATGCTTCTATGATACAAACCTAGCCAGAACAAGTTGCTAAATTTCAAAGAGAATTACTTGATGAAATGAATATCAATATACATGACTTTGCTGTTAGAGTTGCAACTAGAGGAGGAAAAATGACTCAGGAACCTCTTTATCGTGAGGGACACCCAAAAAGAATTGAACATAATTCACAAAGAAACAACACCACTGCACCTAGTCCTTCCAGAAGGAAAAAAATCATAGGACTTTGCATGCTACTAGTGAACCTGAAGTAGAAAAACCTCCTGATAATGATAATGATGTTTCTATCTCTGATGCTGAAACTTAATCTGGTAATGAAAATTCACCTAGTGATAATGAAAAAGATAATGCTGATGCTCATGAAGACACTCAACCAAACAATGAGAAGGAACCAGATAATGATGTTGAAATAGAACGACCAGTTGATCTTGATAAACCACAACCTAAGAATAAAAGATATGATAAAAGAGACTTTGTGGCTAGGAAACACGGTAAAGAAAGAGAACCGTGGGTTCAAAAAGAAATGCCTTTTCCACCTAAGTCAACTAAAAAGAAATATGATGAAGAATTTGTACGCTTTGCTGAAATGCTGATGCCAGTCTTTTTTTGTACTCGCTTGAATGATATCTTGAAAATACCTCCTTATGCAAAGTATATGAAAGACATTATCACCAATAAGAGAAAAATACCAGTAGTTGAAACCTCCACCATGCTTGCTAATTATAGTTTTAAGGATGGAGTACCTAAAAAACTTGAAGACCCAGGAATACCAACTATACCTTGCTCCATCAAAAAGAATTATGTGAAAACTGCTTTATGTGATTTAGGAGCTGGTGTTAGTGTTATGCCTTTCTCTTTATATAAAATACTTGATTTGAATAAACTTACACCTACCAAAATATCTTTGCAAATGGTTGACAAATCAACTTCCATACCTATCGGTATCTGTGAGGATGTGCCCGTTGTTGTTGCTAATGTTACTATTTTGATTGACTTTGTTATACTTGAGATGCCCGAGGATGACAACATGTTGATTATCCTTGGTAGACCCTTCTTGAATACAATCGGGGATGTTATTGATTGCAATAAAATCAAAGTCACTTTTCATTTCAATGGTAATGAGCATACGGTGCACTTTCCGAAGAAACAATTCCAAGTGAATGGTGTTAATGTTATTGAAAAATCTTCGACAATCACTATTGGAAGTTTTCAAATACCTCTACCTACTGTTGAAAAGAAATATGAAATGCTTATTGTTGGGGACTTCCATATCCCCGTTGAGGTAACTTAGTAGTTTATAAAAGTTCTTCTGTTTCATGCTAATCGAAATTGGTTGTTAATAAGACTTGATGAACCTTATTAATGGATCACCTTCGAGCATTAGGAGGTTGATGAATTTAGTAAGCACTACCTTCTGTCCTTACCTTCTAATTTCTGTTTTTATTAGTTAAATAAAATAAAATGTCATGTTTTGTCTATTTTCTGAATTTCCCGTGCAATAAAAAAATGGCCTAAAAATAAAAGTTCTCAGAATGCCCTGAAAATTTAACACGATTTTTCCTGATTATTTAAGAATTTATGGTGCAAATAGCAACAGAGGGCCAGGACCCCCAGGCGCGCCCTGGTGGGTTGTGGTCCCCATGTGAGCCCTCCCCCTTATCTTTTTACACCACATCATCACCTACCTCTAGAAAAAAAATCACCATTGCTCTCTCTCTCTCTGTGTGTGTGTCTCTGTCTTTGTCTCTCTCTCTCTCCCTCTCTCTCTCTCTCTCTCTCTCTCTCTCTCTCTCGTGTTCTTGCTCTCAAACCCGTGGATTTCGATCTCTTTGCTCGAAGCTCTGTTTCCGAAACTATTTCGGGGGATTGTTGCTTGGTATGTGACTCCTCTGTTTGACCAATTAGTTTTTGTTTTAGTGGTTTATAGTTTGGATAATTAGCTACTCTTGGTGTTGCTGTAGACGAGCTTGCTTGTTAAATTTTTGGAGTTCTAAGTAGTTTGAATGCTTGCTATGGCTTCTATGTATCCCTATGAGCAGTTGCTATGAATTTTATAAAGTTTTGTTGACAAACTCTTGTGGACCAAAAATTTCAGAAATAGTATGCAGACATGATGAGCCTCTTTGGAAGGAGTTCTTCGAGGAGGAGATGCTTGAGAGCATCCTCTAGTGAGAGCTCTGCTCGCCGATCTTATGTTGAACCAAGCGAAAGTTCAATTTGAGATGCCACTACCAAAACATGCTTATGGCCTTGCGATGATTATATGATGCGTGTGGGCATTAAGGAGGAATTTGAGCAATTGGTTCACAATACCGGTCTCGGTCCCTACATTTCAGATAAGTGTGAACAACACCACATGATCACTGAATCATTTGTCAATGGATTTAAATTCCATCCCCGTGAGTCTAGGGTGTCATTTAAACTTTATGAAAATCCTTTTACCATATCACTAGAGAGTTTTGCCCGTCACTGTAAAATTCCATTTTGGGGTTTGCTTGATGAACCACCAAGGGCTGAGTTTCAATCATTTTTGACTAGTCTTTGTTGTGGTGAAACGAGGGGAGTGACGCAAGGTAGAATAAAGAGCATTCATTTTCCAACAATTCAGTACTTTGCTTTGTTCAATGGGAAATGTATTGTAGGCAAGCAAGATTGTAGTACACTTTGTGCTCCAGATTTGAGCCTTATTCGCACCGCTCTCACCTGTGATAGAAGTTATAATCTTGGGGCAATTGTTGCACACACGTTAGTACACTTTGTGCTCCAGATTTGATCCTTATTCGCATCGCTCTCACCTGTGATAGAAGTTATAATCTTGGGGAAATTGTTGCACACACGTTACAACATAATGCTAACAGTGGCTATTTCTATGGCGGAATTTATGCATTAGCAAAGAGCTGGGTGTTTCACCTCTGCCCTTTGACCCTATCTTACCTACTCAGTACCTAGACTTTGATGTTGTGAAAAATCACAAGATCCTTAAACGAGACATTCATAATTTTACTTATAATTTGTTATTTAACCAATCGTCTGTTGTGCACACATATTTGCATGTGCCTGCTCTCTTTGATTATCACAACAAAGGAAGATACTTCATTCTTGAGAGTGAGGCCCGAACCCATAACATTGTGGTCGAGGCAGCACGGCAGGCTGAGGCTTCTGCACCCAGAGCCTTCGTGAGTGCTAGGCTTCTCGCCCCTCGTTGGTTACCCCAAGTGGAAGGTGTGAGATGTAGTGTTGCGGAAGTTTTTCCCTTGGCAAAGATACCAAGGATCGAATCCCCAGAGACTCCTAGGTTCAACAAGAAGGTGTCAATTGCTACGGCGCCAGATATTAGCAATCAACATGGACCTGCACACAGATACAAATAACTTTGCTCCCAACGAGTACAGAGAGGTTGTCAATCCCTCCGGCCTTGTAGTTCGCAAAGGATTAAACGCAAGTGATAGTAGTGATAGATATAATTGCAATAGTAAATAATAGCGAAAAGTAAATAGCGGATGTGATCAATGATGGTAATATGGACCGGAGTCTCATGATGTTCACTAGTGATGTCTCTCTCCCAAAAGACGATAAAACAGCTATGTGAGGTAAACGAATTACAGCTGGGCAATTGACAGGACCATGTGCGCAAACCAATGCTGACTACATTGCAAGAAAGGTTGAGGTTCAAAGCATGGGCGGTACGCCAAAGTAAGTAGACCGAAATCCATCAATATCTACTACTAATCATCCACCTTGAGATATCTATCCAGAACATCTCGCTAGTATTAAGTTGCGAGTCCCACCCATAGTGTAAACTCAATGCAACAGACAACTGCATTAAAAGAACTTTGCGTAAAGTAAACAATGCTTGCACCCGCGGGCACAAGCACCGTTGTTTTCCCCCTTGTGGCAACAGCACATCCCCTAGACTCATGTTTCTGTCACTCAAGCTAGTCATCGAGGGGCATGAACCCACAATCAAGCATAACGTTCCCTCTTGGAGTCACTACCTACTACTTGGCCAAAGCAATAAATAACAACGGAGAACATGCAAGAATTACTTACGAACATAAATATAAAAGAGGTAGATCAAATATATTACTCAAGCACAATCTGAACATAATCTCATAATCCATCGGATCCCAGAAAACTCATCATAGCAACAGCATAAGGATTACATATGTGCCTCGATCATGTAGGGTAGCTCACGAGGACTAATTAGTGAAGCACAAGAATGGGAGGAGAACATCACATAGCTACTGGTCATGGACTCATGGTCCAAGGGAGACTACTCACAACTCATCCGGGAGGCGTCCATGGTGGTGGAGAGGCTCCTGGTGGTGATCCTCCCCTCCGGCAGGGTGCCGGGAAGATTTCTCCTGGTGCTCCCGATCTTGGAAGCGGCGGCCGCGGCGGAACAGAGAGGGGATCGCGAAAAGAGTTCCTCCCCCAAAGGTTTCGGGAGACGCTTTAAATATATGCCAAAGGGGGGCATCGGAGGAGCCTCGGGGGGCCCAGGCGCCCCCCCCC